>CM031371.1:75094856-75662960 GCA_018208015.1 Medicago ruthenica
GGATTGGATTATAAGATATTTTGTGAACATGAATAGTGCCATTCCTCATTTCTTTGTGAAGAAACGTGAGAAGAGAAGGAGAAGGAAAGCTAGGGCAAGAGCAAGTGAAACAAGAGGAAGAGCTTGAGTTTAGAATCATCATTTCAAGGTAAGAGAGTTAGTATTGCTTGATTACAAGTGATTGAGAAGGGGGAGAATGTCTATTTCTCCATCCCAAACTTCTCCTCACTTTGTTTAGGTTTTGTTAGAGAGTTTTTATGGTTTAAAGTTGTTAATGATTATGTTCTGCTTGCTTGAATGCTAAGTGATGTTGTTAGCATGAATTGTTGGAGTTATTGTGTTGTGAGTTCATAAGAAAAGTTTTGAAAAATAGTGTTTTGAACCCTAATTTCTATGTATGATGCAATCCTTGTTTGTGATGGTTTATAAATGATGTTTTATGATGGAATGTTGTTTTTAACAAGTTCTGGAACTTGGTAACCTTGAATGGGCTGAAATGGTGGAAAAATCACATTTTTACATGACTGTACTGATACGGTCGCTTGTAGCGACGGAACATCGCTTGTAGCGACCAGGCAGGATAATTCCCTGCCTATCCGCGCTTGTAGCGACCACACTGGCGCTTGTAGCGACCAGGCTCGCTTGTAGCGACCGAGGGTTCGCTCGTAGCGACCAGGCAGGATGATTCCCTGCCTAGCCGCGCTTGTAGCGACCGAGGGCTCGCTTGTAGCGACCAACCCTGAACAGGCCTTCTTTGTTGAGTTGTTCTGGAGGTCCTGGTGCGCGCGGAGATGTCTTTTTGACAATGTGTTTTTATATTACATTTTTGGAAACCTTGCCCACCATTTTAATCCATTCCTAATACCTTTTAAAGATTATTTGTTTCAAGGAAAGTTTTGTGTAAAACCCTAATATGTGGGTGGGTTATCAAAGCGTGTGGGTTTCCCTTTGAAACCCTTATTTGTGAGATTTTGATATGATTTGATTGGTTTATTTGAGATTGTTAATCAAGGTTGAGTGTATACATGTTGTATATTATGATGTGGCCATGAGCGCCTAGTGTTCGTGTTTGTTGTTGATGTTATGATAATTATCAGAGTGCTGATAATTTAGTGTTTGTTGTTGTTGTTGTTGTTGTGATAATTATCAGGGTGCTGATAATTAGTTGTGTTTATCAGAGTGCTGATAATCTAGTGTTTGTGTTTGTTGAATCATCATGCATTTCATGATTGTATGATATCCGAGTGCGGATAAGAAACCCAAGAGTGCTTGGTTATCAAGAGTGCTTGATATTATCAAGAGTGCTTGATAAGGATATAAGTTTATCCAAAATGAGTTGGTACCACATGCATTAGTGAATGCATTTTGAGGCATGCATCCTTTGTGACATTAGTGTTCATTTAGGAATTATGTGTGCATAATGGTTGTTATGTGGTAATTGTTATTGATGAGTTTGTGCATTGACAGTTACGTGCTGTGTTTTAGTCATGTATAATAATGTGTCATTTATACATGTTTATTGTTTTGTGATACTAACACTCTCTGTTTTGTGTTATGTGCTGGATCTTTGGGGATCCAGATTATCAGGTTGGCGAGGCTATCGTTGAGGAATAGCCCTTTGCTGTTTAGGAGCTTTTGTAGTGGTAAGGGCATAGCTTAGCTATCCTTACATTTTTGGTACTAGGTGTTGTATCCTAGTTAGAGTCTAGTGCTCTGATATTTGTAACACTATTTTGGGGGTATCTGAACTCGTATGTATGAATTTGGCAATGGCCTTGTTGTAGAATTGCCTCTTTTGGAAATATTATGTATATATTTTTGTGTAATATATGCATGCTTGGTTATAAGCATTTGTTGGTTATTCTTCCGCTGCTGTGTTTGCAAATCAAATATGTTTTTGATTTCTGTTGATGTTTTGAAAATTGTTTTTCATCATGTTGTAACTTCCTATGTCCTTAACGTTTTCTTTATTAAAGTTAATAATCGGCGGTTAAGGGTTAGGGTGTTACAATAGTTGGTATCAGAGCAGGTCGATCCATTGGATCAATTAAGTTTAGTATACCCTTTGTGTAACATGTGTTTTCTTAAACACTTTGTTCTCACTTGTGTTATGTGATGTTTGGTAGTGTGTGGATATGACGCAACGAGCACTTGCGGACGCGATGGAGCGGATGGCTGATGCCATGGCTCAGGAGGCTGCTAGTAGGACTGCGGATAGAGCCGCACAACAAGCTAGAGGAGGCGGAGAAGATGAGTTGAGACTCGAGAGGTTTATGAACAACAAACCGCCTATCTTCAAGGGAGGATACGATCCAGATGGAGCTCAGACTTGGTTGGAAGGGATTGAGAGAATTTTCGGGGCTATGCGTTGTCTGGATGCGCATAAGGTGTTGCTGGGAGCGTATGTTCTCCATGATGAGGCTGATCATTGGTGGGGAAATGCTAGTCAGAGGTTGGGAGCTGGTGGAGCTTTAATTACTTGGGCTCGTTTCCGAAGAGAGTTTTTAACCAAGTATTTTCCGGCAGACGAGAGGAACCGTAAGGTGATTGAGTTCATGGAGCTCAAGCAAGGGAGTTTATCTGTTTCTGAATATGCGGCCAAGTTTGAAGATTTGTGTCGTTTTGCTCCTCATTACAACACGGTGGAAGCTGAGGAAGACAAGTGTGTGAAGTTTGAAAATGGGCTGAGGCCGGATATCAAGCAGTTGATTGGGTTTAGCGAGATCAGAAATTTTCCGATGTTGGTGAATAAGAGCCGGATATGTGATAAGGATGGTAAAGCTAAGGCTAATTACTACAAAGCCGCGAATGAGAAGAGGGGAAAGGACATGGCTAGAGGTAAACCATATGGTAGAGGTGGAAAGAAACCAGATGAAGGTGGGAGTAGTGGTAACAGGTTTGGAGGTAATAGGAATTGCTTTAAGTGTGGACAACCGGGACATCGTATGTTTGAGTGCCCGAAGAATGATGGGAAATGTTTCAAGTGTGGTGATCCTAACCACAAAGCTGATCAGTGCAAGAAAGGTGTCGTGTGCTTCAATTGCAAGGAAGAGGGTCATAAGAGCAACGTGTGTAAGAAGCCTAGAGCGGCAGGAGGAAAAGTGTTTGCTTTAGATGGTGGTGATGCGAAGGCGGACAACTTGATCAGAGGTACATGCTTTATCAATAATACTCCTTTGTCTGTTATTATTGATACGGGTGCTACCCATTCGTTTATTTCTATGGATTGTGTTGAGAGGTTGGGTCTTAAAGTAGAAAATATGATGGGACGCATGGTTATTGAAACGCCTGCGAGTGGTTCAGTATCGACTACTCTAGTTTGTGTTGATTGTTCAGTCATTATGTATGATCGACTCTTTGGTATGGATTTAGTCTGCATTCCGTTGAGCGGAATAGATGTCATCTTTGGTATGAACTGGTTAGAATTTAATCGGGTTCATATCAACTGCGGTGAGAGGACGGTTACATTTCCAAGACCGGAGCCAGAGTTGTGTTCGAAGCTCATGTGTTGTCGAGAAGTGGTAAGATCAGTGAAGGCTCAAGAGGATGTGTTTGCTATGTTTGCTTCGTTGAGGGTGGAAGAGAAGATTGAGGTTGATGCGTTGCCGGTGGTGCGTGATTTCCCAGATGTTTTTCCAGATGACATTTTGGATTTACCACCCGAGAGAGAGGTTGAATTCGCAATTGACATCGTACCTGGCACTAGTCCAATATCAATGGCGCCGTATCGTATGTCAGCTGCTGAGCTAGAAAAGTTGAAGGAACAATTGGAGGAATTGTTAGAGAAGAAGTTTGTAAGACCGAGTGTATCGCCATGGGGTGCGCCGGTTCTGTTGGTAAAGAAGAAAGATGGTAGTATGCGTCTGTGCATTGATTATCGTCAGTTGAATAAAGCAACTATCAAGAACAAGTATCCACTTCCGAGGATAGATGATTTGATGGATCAGTTAGTGGGAGCCTGTGTGTTCAGCAAGATTGATTTGAGATCGGGATACCACCAGATAAGAGTTAAGGCGGAGGATATACCGAAGACTGCTTTCAGGACAAGGTATGGTCATTACGAGTACGCCGTTATGCCTTTTGGAGTTACGAATGCACCTGGAGTGTTTATGGAATATATGAATCGTATATTTCATTCCTTTTTGGATCGATTCGTGGTGGTCTTCATAGACGATATTTTGGTATACTCGAAGACGGAAGAGGAACATGCTGAGCATTTGAGGATTGTGTTGGAGGTGTTGCGCGAGAAGAAGCTTTATGCAAAATTTTCTAAGTGTGAATTTTGGTTGCATGAAGTTAGCTTTTTGGGTCACGTCATTTCAAGTGGTGGTATAGCAGTGGATCCTGCTAAGGTAGAAGCCGTGCAAGATTGGGGAACGCCGGAGTCTGTTACTGAGATCCGAAGTTTTCTTGGTTTGGCCGGTTACTATCGGAGGTTCATCGAAGGATTTTCAAAGTTGGCGTTGCCGTTGACACAGTTGACTAGGAAGGGTCAAGCTTTTATTTGGGATGACAAGTGTGAGCAGAGTTTCCAAGAACTGAAGAGAAGGTTGACATCTGCACCTGTGCTAATTCTGCCACATCCGAAGGAACCGTTTGTGGTTTATTGTGATGCGTCGAAGATGGGTCTAGGTGGTGTGTTGATGCAGAGGGGACAAGTCGTTGCTTATGCATCGAGACAGCTGAAGATTCATGAGAGGAACTATCCTACGCATGATTTGGAGCTAGCTGCTGTTGTGTTTGTTCTCAAGATTTGGAGGCACTACTTGTATGGGTCAAGATTCGAGGTTTTCAGCGATCACAAGAGTCTGAAATACTTGTTCGATCAGAAGGAGCTCAATATGAGGCAAAGAAGATGGTTAGAGTTTCTTAAGGATTATGATTTCGAGTTGAGTTATCATCCGGGTAAGGCTAATGTGGTAGCCGATGCGTTGAGTAGGAAGTCTTTGCATATGTCGTCTCTGATGGCGAAGGAACTGAGATTGATTGAAGAGTTTAGAGACCTCAGTTTGGTTTTTGAAAGGACAACCAGAAGCGTGAAGCTAGGAATGTTGAAGTTGACGAATGATTTTCTTGAAGAGGTTGTGGAAAAGCAAAAGTATGATGTGAGATTGATGAAGCTTAAGACGCTCATCGAGCAAGGGAAAAAGGTAAACGTTGAGATCGATGAGAAAGGCGTGATGAGGTGTCATGGAAGGTTATGTGTACCTGATGTGCCTGAGTTGAAGCGGATGATCTTGGAGGAAGGTCACAGAAGCAACTTAAGTATTCATCCTGGTGTTACTAAGATGTATCAAGATCTGAGGAAAATGTTTTGGTGGCAAGGGATGAAGAAAGAGATCGCCGAGTTTGTTTTCGCGTGTTTGACTTGTCAGAAGTCCAAGGTAGAGCATCAGAAGCCGTCGGGGCTATTGCAACCTATGTTTATTCCGGAATGGAAATGGGATAGTATTGCGATGGATTTTGTAAGCGGTTTGCCGAAGACGTCGAAAGGTAACAATATGATTTGGGTAGTTGTCGACAGGTTGACAAAGTCTGCACATTTCATAGCTATCAAGACCGGTATGCTAGTACCGAAGTTGGCTGAGATTTATGTTGAGCAAATCGTGAGATTACATGGAATACCGTCGAGTATTGTATCAGATCGAGATCCCCGTTTTACTTCAAGGTTTTGGGAGAGTTTGCAAGAGGCGTTGGGTACTAAGTTGCGGATGAGTTCTGCTTATCACCCGCAGACGGATGGTCAGTCGGAGAGGACAATTCAATCATTGGAGGATTTGTTAAGATCGTGCATTTTGGAACAAGGAGTGAGTTGGGAAGCTTGCTTACCATTGATTGAGTTTACGTATAACAACAGTTTTCATTCGAGCATTGGTATGGCACCTTATGAAGCGTTGTATGGGAGGAGATGTAGAACACCTTTGTGTTGGTTTGAGTCGGGGGAGAGTGTGGTGCTTGGACCTGAGATTGTGCAACAAACGACCGAGAAGATCAAGATGATCCAAGAGAAGATGAGAGCGTCACAGAGTCGCCAGAAAAGCTATGCCGACAAGAGAAGAAAGGATATAGAATTTCAAGAAGGAGATCATGTGTTTCTAAGAGTTACATCGACTACGGGTATTGGACGGGCTTTGAAATCGAAGAAGTTAGCATCGAGATTCATTGGTCCGTATCAGATTTTGAAGAGGATTGGGAAGGTGGCGTATAGGATTGCGTTACCGCCGTCGTTGTCGAATCTGCATGATGTTTTTCACGTGTCTCAATTAAGGAAATACGTATCGGATCCGTCACATGTGATTGAGTCGGACGAGATACAAGTGAGAGAGAATTTAACGGTTGCAACGGTACCCTTGAGGATTGAAGGACAAGAGATGAAGAGGCTCAGGAATAAAGAGATTTCATCGGTGAAAGTCGTTTGGGGAGGCCCAGCCGGTGAATATGCGACGTGGGAGCTCGAGAGCAAGATGCGGGACTCCTATCCAGAGTTGTTTTCAGGTATTTTCGAGGGCGAAAATTCTTTTTAGGGGGGTAGAGTTGTAACGACCCTATTTTCGTATATGATATTTTTATATATTTTATTTTATGGTTTTGCATTTAAATATATTTTCTAGTAATCGAGGAATAATTATTTAGCGCGAAGATAAGTTCGTAACCGAGTTTTTAAGGTTTTGGGCCTAGAGGGTGAATAGTGTTGGGCTTTTAAGCTTATGAGTAGTAATGATCCTATGTGGAGGAGAGTTAGTGAGCTTGGATTGGATTGAAGGGCTAGGATCAACCCTTGAGAGTTAGTAAGGATGGATGGCCAAGATTGATTGGATTGGATTATAAGATATTTTGTGAACATGAATAGTGCCATTCCTCATTTCTTTGTGAAGAAAACGTGAGAAGAGAAGGAGAAGGAAAGCTAGGGCAAGAGCAAGTGAAACAAGAGGAAGAGCTTGAGTTTAGAATCATCATTTCAAGGTAAGAGAGTTAGTATTGCTTGATTACAAGTGATTGAGAAGGGGAGAATGTCTATTTCTCCATCCCAAACTTCTCCTCACTTTGTTTAGGTTTTGTTAGAGAGTTTTTATGGTTTAAAGTTGTTAATGATTATGTTCTGCTTGCTTGAATGCTAAGTGATGTTGTTAGCATGAATTGTTGGAGTTATTGTGTTGTGAGTTCATAAGAAAAGTTTTGGAAAAATAGTGTTTTGAACCCTAATTTCTATGTATGATGCAATCCTTGTTTGTGATGGTTTATAAATGATGTTTTATGATGGAATGTTGTTTTTAACAAGTTCTGGAACTTGGGTAACCTTGAATGGGCTGAAATGGTGGAAAAATCACATTTTTACATGACTGTACTGATACGGTCGCTTGTAGCGACGGAACATCGCTTGTAGCGACCAGGCAGGATAATTCCCTGCCTATCCGCGCTTGTAGCGACCACACTGGCGCTTGTAGCGACCAGGCTCGCTTGTAGCGACCGAGGGTTCGCTCGTAGCGACCAGGCAGGATGATTCCCTGCCTAGCCGCGCTTGTAGCGACCGAGGGCTCGCTTGTAGCGACCAACCCTGAACAGGCCTTCTTTGTTGAGTTGTTCTGGAGGTCCTGGTGCGCGCGGAGATGTCTTTTTGACAATGTGTTTTTATATTACATTTTTGGAAACCTTGCCCACCATTTTAATCCATTCCTAATACCTTTTAAAGATTATTTGTTTCAAGGAAAGTTTTGTGTAAAACCCTAATATGTGGGTGGGTTATCAAAGCGTGTGGGTTTCCCTTTGAAACCCTTATTTGTGAGATTTTGATATGATTTGATTGGTTTATTTGAGATTGTTAATCAAGGTTGAGTGTATACATGTTGTATATTATGATGTGGCCATGAGCGCCTAGTGTTCGTGTTTGTTGTTGATGTTATGATAATTATCAGAGTGCTGATAATTTAGTGTTTGTTGTTGTTGTTGTTGTGATAATTATCAGGGTGCTGATAATTAGTTGTGTTTATCAGAGTGCTGATAATCTAGTGTTTGTGTTTGTTGAATCATCATGCATTTCATGATTGTATGATATCCGAGTGCGGATAAGAAACCCAAGAGTGCTTGGTTATCAAGAGTGCTTGATATTATCAAGAGTGCTTGATAAGGATATAAGTTTATCCAAAATGAGTTGGTACCACATGCATTAGTGAATGCATTTTGAGGCATGCATCCTTTGTGACATTAGTGTTCATTTAGGAATTATGTGTGCATAATGGTTGTTATGTGGTAATTGTTATTGATGAGTTTGTGCATTGACAGTTACGTGCTGTGTTTTAGTCATGTATAATAATGTGTCATTTATACATGTTTATTGTTTTGTGATACTAACACTCTCTGTTTTGTGTTATGTGCTGGATCTTTGGGGATCCAGATTATCAGGTTGGCGAGGCTATCGTTGAGGAATAGCCCTTTGCTGTTTAGGAGCTTTTGTAGTGGTAAGGGCATAGCTTAGCTATCCTTACATTTTTGGTACTAGGTGTTGTATCCTAGTTAGAGTCTAGTGCTCTGATATTTGTAACACTATTTTGGGGGTATCTGAACTCGTATGTATGAATTTGGCAATGGCCTTGTTGTAGAATTGCCTCTTTTGGAAATATTATGTATATATTTTTGTGTAATATATGCATGCTTGGTTATAAGCATTTGTTGGTTATTCTTCCGCTGCTGTGTTTGCAAATCAAATATGTTTTTGATTTCTGTTGATGTTTTGAAAATTGTTTTTCATCATGTTGTAACTTCCTATGTCCTTAACGTTTTCTTTATTAAAGTTAATAATCAGCGGTTAAGGGTTAGGGTGTTACAATAACCGCTGCATAACTCTTGATATTTGTTCAGAACTGATCATATCAGCTTCTGAACTAAACCTTAAGTTTTGAAAAGATAAGGTAACAAGATTTTGAGTCACGCAATTCAACCCCCCCTTCTTGTGTGTGTGTTTTTCTCACCTTCATAGAAGTTTGCAAGCAACTAGTGGATCAGAAGAAGACTATCAGTCAGCTGCATGATGAAAGAAGTGACCATTTAGCACAAATTTCTGATCTCAAAGATGAGGTAAGCCAACTGAATTCTCAACTTGATCATATGAAGAAGCAAGTCAGAATGTTAAACACTGGTACTGATGTGCTGGAGGAGATATTGGAATGTCAGAACCAAGGGAAACCAAATGGCATAGGATTTGTTAATGGGACTTTGAACATCAAACAACAAAATCCAGCTCAAAGGTTCATTTCTGCTGTTGAAACTTATGATCCAACAATGAGCAAACCTAAGAACAAACCTCAGGGAGCTAAGAGCAGGAGGGCTTCTCATCCATGGGTATGTCATCACTGTGGTAAAAAGGGGCACATAAAGCCATTCTGTTTCAAGCTGTATGGTTACCCCAAGCACTTTCAGCACAGAAAAATGGAACATGTTGCAAACAGAATCAATGTCAAGAAGGTATGGAAACCCAAAGGTAATAATGTTGGCCTCATAGCTCATACATCTTTGAGAGCCTCCTCTAGGGAAGATTGGTATTTTGATAGTGGATGCTCCAGACATATGACTGGTGTCAAGAAGTATTTAAGCAATTTAAAACCTTACTCCAGTAGCTATGTAACTTTTGGTGATGGAGCTAAAGGAGAAATTATTGGAATTGGAGACTTGATCAGTGATGGATTACCAAGGCTAGACAATGTGCTATTAGTAAAAGGACTAACTTCAAATCTGATCAGCATAAGCCAGCTGTGTGATCAAGAGTTGAAAGTGAACTTTAACAAAGAGGAATGTCTGGTAACTAGTAAAGAAGGTGAAGTGCTGATGAGGGGCAGTAGATCAAAGGATAATTGTTACTTATGGATGCCTCAAGAAGAAACAAGCCTATCCACATGCCTTATAAGTTCAGAAGAAGAAGTCAGACTCTGGCACCAGAAACTTGGGCACTTAAATCTGAGGGGTATGAAGAAAGCCATGTCAGTTGAAGCCATCAGAGGTCTACCCAAACTTAAGATCAATGAAGATAGCATTTGTGGTGAATGTCAGATTGGTAAACAAACACGAAAGTCTCATCCAAGGATGGAGCATCAGGTAACAACAAAAGTTCTTGAACTGTTACATATGGACTTAATGGGACCTATGCAAGTTGAGAGCATTGGAGGAAAGAAGTATGCTTTTGTGGTTGTTGATGATTTTTCAAGATTCACTTGGGTAAACTTCATTAGAGAAAAATCAGACACTTTTGATGTGTTTAAAGATCTGTAAACTCAGTTACAAAGAGAAAAGGATAGTGTCATTGTCAGGATCAGAAGTGACCATGGGAAGGAATTTGAAAATAGTAAGTTCTCTGAATTTTGTTCCTCTGAAGGAATCAAGCATGAATTTTCAGCTCCCATAACACCTCAGCAAAATGGTGTTGTTGAAAGGAAGAACATAACCTTGCAAGAATCAGCCAGAGTTATGATGCATGCAAAACACTTACCTCATTATTTCTGGGCAGAAGCAATGAATACAACATGCTATGTTCACAATAGGGTGACTCTGAAGACAGGCACTACAACTACTCTGTATGAGTTATGGAAAGGAAGAAAGCCTATTGTCAAGTACTTTCATGTATTTGGAAGCAAGTGCTACATTTTGGCTGATAGAGAAAACAGGAGGAAAATGGATCCAAAGAGTGATGAAGGGATATTTCTTGGTTATTTAACAAACAGCAGAGCATACAGAGTTTTTAACTCCAGAACCAAGGTGGTAATGAAATCTATCAATGTTGTAATAGATGATTTACCTACTAAAAAGGTGGCTGATGTGGAACCAGTTGTTACATCAGAAGAACAGTCAGAAGAACCTGTTGTGGAACATGAAGTAGAGTCTGAAGAAGGAGAAATTGATCCAGATCATGCATCAACAAGTAAAGGACCTTCAATCAGAGTTCAGAAGGAACATCCCAAAGAAGTAATCATTGGGAACCTCGATCAAGGAGTCAGAACCAGAAGATCAGAGGAAGTGACTACTGATTCGTGCTTTGTGTCAAAATTTGAACCCAAGAATATTAAAGAAGCACTTACTGATGAATTCTGGATTGATGCAATGCAAGAGGAACTGAATCAATTCAAAAGAAGTGAAGTGTGGGACCTTGTTCCAAGACCTGTAGGGATGAATGTCATTGGAACTAAATGGATCTACAAAAATAAATCAGATGAACATGGAACTGTGACCAGAAACAAGGCAAGGTTAGTTGCTCAAGGGTACACTCAGGTGGAGGGACTTGATTTTGATGAAACCTTTGCACCTGTGGCTAGATTAGAATCCATAAGATTACTTTTGGGTGTAGCATGTACTCTTAAATTCAAACTGTTTCAGATGGATGTCAAAAGTGCTTTCCTAAATGGGTACTTGCAGGAGGAAGTTTATGTTGAACAACCAAAGGGATTTGTGGATACTAATTTTCCTAACCATGTTTACAAGTTGAAGAAAGCTCTATATGGATTGAAATAAGCACCTAGAGCATGGTATGAGAGACTCACACAGTTTCTTGTTGTTGGATATTTGGTTGTTGGCTACATGTTTTGCTAAAATCAAATGTACAAGCAGTTTGTCTTCAGAAGCTGATATCTCAATTGTATGTCTTCAGAAGTTGGGTCTTCAGAAGCTAGAACAGTACTTCAGACTCATTGTTCAGAAGCTGACCTTCAGACGCACTGTTCAGACGCTGACTTCCGTTGACCTTCAGAAGCTGCATTTCAGAAGCACGTTTTCTGTGTTCACTCTTGTGCCTTGGTTCTGTTAATTCTCTCACAGTATCTTTCGAAGATTTGATTGAAGATTTATCCAAGCTGATGTTTCTAGAAGGCAGATTAATTCGCGTGAAGATATTGATTGAAGATTTGTTTCTTTTATTTAAGAAAATATTTTCAAAGCAATCTTTGGAAAATATATTTCTAAAATATATTTGCTTCTATGAGCTTCTAAAGAATTTTAGAAAAATATCTGTTGAAGATTATTTTGTTCAGAATTATGTGCTGCTGAAGACTATATAAGGAGGACGCTGTTATTGAAGAAGTATATAAAAACAGAAGTTATAGAGAGAGTCTTAGGTTTTGAGTCTGTAAGCTTTGTGCTTTGTTCTGTGCACCACTCAAGTGTTAGAGTAAGTTGTTTTGTTATTGAGTTGTATTCACTTAAAGCTTTTAAGCAAAAGTGATGTTTTTGTGTTTTTGAAGAGTGTCTTCATCCTTGAATTGTCTTAGAGTTTTAAGATCACTGGGGCAGTGATTACTTGAGTAGGAAGTAAGTGGGATCTTATATCTAGGAGTTCCTAGGTAGAAATCTATACTGGTAGTGATTAAGTGATAAGGCTGTGAAACAGGGGCTGTTGTCATGAGTCTTTGAATTGATACTATTTAGTGGATTTCCTTCATGGCTTGGTAGCCTCCAGACGTAGGTGTGTTTGTCACCGAACTGGGTTAACAAATCAACTGTGTTCTTTATCTTCTGTCTTTTATTTTTCTGCTTCTGAACTATTGTCTGCGCACTCTGTTTTACGGTTCAGAACCAGGTCCTGCCAGGAATTTCAATTGGCATCAGAGCAGGCACCCTGCCTATATTTGGGTGAGCTCCAGGGAAGGTTATTTTCTGGCATAATAGACTCAGAAGGAGAATTAACTTATGAAGAACTTCTTGTCTCTTTCAAAGAACTATACAAGATGTATATAAATCAGAAGAAGACTGTCAGTCAACTACATGCTGAAAGAAGTGAACACTTGGGACAAATTTCTGAGCTCATTGATAAGGTAACCCAACTGAACTCTCAACTTGAACATATGAAGAAGCAAGTCAGAATGTTGAACACTGGTACTGATATGCTTGAAGAGATTTTGGAGAGTCAGAACCAAGGGAAACCAAAAGGAATTGGGTTTGATGATAGGACCTTGAACAACAAACAACAAAATTCAGCTAAAAGGTTCATTGTTGCTGTTAAAACATGTGATCCTATAATGAATAAACCTAAGTTGGAACATCAGAACCAAACTCAAGGATTTAAGAGCAAGAGGGCATCTCATCCTTGTGTATGTCATCACTGTGGTAAAAAGGGACACATTAAGCCATTTTGTTACAAGCTGCATGGATACCCCAAACACTTTCAACAAGGAAAAGTGGTACCAGTTGTGAACAAAACCAAGGTCAAGAAGGAATGGAGACCAAAATGTGCAAGTGTTGCTCAGAGGCTGAAGAATAGGAAAGGAAAGGTTGTTGCTGCTGCCAGCAAGCCTACTCCTGTTGCTAAGAAGAGTGCAGGTGTTGGACCATCTAAAGTCAGGAGCAAGGTAGTGGTCCCTGTCCCAAACAAGAAGGCACTAAAAGGAAAGGAAGTGGTTCCTAGTAAGTCTGAGGATGATGTTGAGCAAGACATCATGCCCTATGTTCAGAAGAGCATTGTTGTTCTTCAGAAGCAGATTGCTGGGAAGAAGGTTCTGAATGTGTCTCAAGCACACATTGACTAAGCAGCATCTGAATGTGTGTCTGATGATGAAACATCATCTGATGATGAGTCTGAAGACTGCAAGCTATGTGCTGGCTTTAGGTTCTGGGTTGCATTTTGTGATTCTGTTCTGCAATTGTGCTGTACTCAGCAGTTTTGTTTTGATCTTCTGAGGAGACTTTGTGTGGGTACTGTTTGTGTGATTCTGATCCTGATAATAGTTTTGATAATGGTTCTGATGTGGTGTCTGTGTTCTGTGGTATGCTGGTCTATGATGGATAGTTATATCCTCTGTGTTTGTTTTTGCTCTGTTTGAGTGCATCTGGTCTGTATCTGCTGTTTCTTGTGTTTCTCTGCTCCTGGTGATTCCTGGTTGTTTTTGTCAAAATTATTTGGCTAAAAAGGGGGAGAGAAGTGTTTGTTTCAGAAGCTCTACATTTGTTCAAACTCAGAATATTTCAGAAACACTACAGTCTTGTTCAGAATTCAGTAGCAATACAGAAGAGCTGATGTCCTTTGCTTCAGGGGGAGTGTTGTTTGTTGCTGTGCTTCAGGGGGAGTGTTGTTGGTTGTTGTGCTTCAGGGGGTGAGTTGTAATGTTCCTGAGTATGTGTTGAGGGGGAGTTTTGTGCCAGAAGCTGGGAGTTTTTGTGTTACTGACAGAAGCTGGGAGTTTTGTGTCAGAAGTTAATCTATTCAGGGGGAGTTTTTGTTTGTAACGTAGTATGTTATCCCGCTGCTGACTCTGTTGCTACATTTTTGTTGTTCTTCATGGTTGCGTGCTTTGTTGAGTGAAGAACTTATTTTTTGTGAAGAAATTGATTTTAGCCAAAAATTTGCCAAAGGGGGAGATTGTTGGATATTTGGTTGTTGGCTACATGTTTTGCTAAAATCAAATGTACAAGCAGTTCGTCTTCAGAAGCTGATATCTCAATTGTATGTCTTCAGAAGCTGGGTCTTCAGAAGCTGGAACAGTACTTCAGACGCACTGTTCAGAAGCTGACCTTCAGACGCATTGTTCAGTCGCTGACTTTCGTTGACCTTGAGACGCACTGTTCAGACGCTGACTTTCGTTGACCTTCAGAAGCTGCATTTGAGAAGCACGTTTTCTGCGTTCACTCTTGTGCCTTGGTTCTGTTAATTCTCTCACAGTATCTTTCGAAGATTTGATTGAAGATTTATCCAAGCTGATGTTTCTAGAAGGCAGATTAATTCGCGTGAAGATATTGATTGAAGATTTGTTTCTTTTATTTAAGAAAATATTTTCAAAGCAATCTTTGGAAAATATATTTCTAAAATATATTTGCTTCTATGAGCTTCTAAAGAATTTTAGAAAAATATCTGTTGAAGATTATTTTGTTCAGAATTATGTGCTGCTGAAGACTATATAAGGAGGACACTGTTATTGAAGAAGTATATAAAAACAAAAGTTATAGAGAGAGTCTTAGGTTTTGAGTCTGTAAGCTTTGTGCTTTGTTCTGTGCACCACTCAAGTGTTAAAGTTGGTTGTTTTGTTATTGAGTTGTATTCACTTAAAGCTTTTAAGCAAAAGTGATGTTTTTGTGTTTTTGAAGAGTGTCTTCATCCTTGAATTGTCTTAGAGTTTTAAGATCACTGGGGCAGTGATTACTTGAGTAGGAAGTAAGTGGGATCTTATATCTAGGAGTTCCTAGGTAGAAATCTACACGGGTAGTGATTAAGTGATAAGGCTGTGAAACAGGGGCTGTTGTCATGAGTCTTTGAATTGATACTATTTAGTGGATTTCCTTCCTGGCTTGGTAGCCTCCAGACGTAGGTGTGTTTGTCACCGAACTGGGTTAACAAATCAACTGTGTTCTTTATCTTCTGTCTTTTATTTTTCTGCTTCTGAACTATTGTTTGCGCACTCTGTTTTACGGTTCAGAACCAGGTCCTACTAGGAATTTCACTTGTTACTCAAGGTTACAGAAAAGGAGGAACTGACAAGACACTGTTTCTGAAAGAAGAAGATGGAAGTATGATGATAGCACAAATATATGTTGATGACATTGTCTTTGGTTGAATGTCAAACCAGATGGTTCAACTCTTTGTTCAGTAGATGCAGTCTGAGTTTGAGATGAGTCTTGTGGGTGAACTAACCTATTTTCTTGGTCTTCAAATCAAGCAGATGGAAGACACCATATTCATTTCACAGAGCAAATATGCAAAGAATATAGTCAAGAAGTTTGGGTTGGAGAATGCAAGCCATAAAAGAACACCTGCAACCACTTACTTGAAGTTGACCAAAGATGAACAAGGTGTTGCGGTTGATCAAAGCCTGTATAGGAGCATGATTGGAAGTCTGTTATATCTAACTGCAAGCAGACCAGACATAACCTTTGCTGTTGGAGTATGTGCTAGATACCAGGCTGAGCCAAAAATGAGTCATTTAACTCAAGTGAAGAGGATTCTGAAGTATGTCAATAGTACCAGTGACTATGGTATTATGTACTCACACAGTGGAAGTCCTATGTTAGTTGGGTATTGTGATACTGATTGGGCAGATAGTGCAGATGATAGAAAAAGTACTTCTGGTGGATGCTTCTTTCTGGGAAACAATCTGATTTCATGGTTCAGCAAGAAGCAGAATTATGTGTCTCTATCTACAGCTGAAGCTGAGTATATAGCACCTGGTAGCAGTTGTTCCCAATTTGTGTGGATGAAGCAAATGCTGAAGGAATATAATATTGAACAGGATGTTATGACCTTGTATTGTGACAATCTAAGTGCTATCAATATTTCAAAAAATCCAATACAACATAGCAGGACTAAGCATATTGATATTCGTCATCATTTCATCAGAGATCTTGTAGATGAGAAGGTTTTGCAGCTTGAACATGTTGACACAGAAGAACAGCTTGCTGATATATTTACAAAAGCCTTGGATGCCAACCAATTTGAAAATTTGAGGAGCAAACTGGGCATTTGTTTGTATGAGGAGTTATAGCAATTACAGATTGCTGAGGGTGAGCAAGCAGGAAGTGAGGGTGATGAAGATGATACTGATTTTAATGTAAAAGTTGTGTCTGATGCAGAGTATGATGACAAAGCAGCCTCTGATGCTAAGTCAGTTTGTGTTTCCTGTGTGAAGACTGTATTTTGTCAAAATTATTTGGCTAAAAAGGGTGAGATAAATAAGTGTCTATTTCAGAAGTTTCAGAAGTATTTCAGAAGATTCAGAAGCACTACAATTCAGAAAGCCAATTTGCAATTCAGAAGCTGTTGTGATCTGTTTTAGGGGGAGTTTCTGTTTCAGGGGGAGTTTCTGTTTCAGGGGAAGTCATGACAGAAGCTGCTGTTGTGCTTCAGGGGGAGTGTTGTTTATTGATGTGCTTCAGGGGGAGTGTTAACGTAGTGTATTATCCGTTGCTGACTCTGTTGCTACGTTTGTGTGTGTACTTCATAGTTGAATACTTTGTTGTGTGAAGAAGCTTGTACTTTGTTGTCTCTCTGTTCAGTAATTGATTTTAGCCGAAAATTTGCCAAAGGGGCAGATTGTTGGATATTTGGTTGTTGGCTTCATGTTTTGCTAAAATCAAATATACAAGCAGTTGTGCATCTTCAGAAGCTGGGTCAGAAGCTGAAATCTCAATATGTATGTCTTTAAGAGCTGGGTCAGAAGCTGGTTCAGAAGCTGGGTCTTCAGAAGCTGGAATAGTACTTCAGACGCTGAACCTTCAGAAGTTGATGTTCAGACGCTGAACAGTACTTCAGAAGCTGACCTTCAGAAGCAACCTTCAGAAGCTGAAATTGTTCAGACGCAGAACTTCAGACGCAGACTTCAGAAGTACCTTCAGAAGCTGGTTTTCTGCGTTCTGTTTATTTTCTCATGTGATCTATTGAAGATTTAATTGAAGAATTCTCCTTGTTGGATTTATTTCTAGAAAGAAGATTATTTCACGTGAAGATATTTGTTGAAGATTTGTTTCTTTTATTTAAGAATATATTTTCAAAGCAATCTTTGGAAAATATATTTCTGAAAAATAATTGTTTCTATTTGCTTCTAAAGAATTTTCGAACAACACCTTTTGAAGATTATTTGGTTCAGAATTTTGGTTGCTGTTGAAGCTATAAATAGAGGACGCTGCTGATTGAAGAAACTACATCAAAAACAGAAGTCATTATAGAGAGAGTCTTAGTTTTTGAGTCTGTAAGCTTTGAAGTTGAGAAAAACACACAAAAAGGGGGGGTTGAATTGTGTGACTCAAAAACTTGTTCTTTTCTTTTCAAAAACTTAACACTAGTTCAGAACCAGGTTCTGAACTGTTATCAGAAGTATATGCAGCGGATTAACAAGTTAAAAAGAGAAGGGAAGAGAGACACACAAAATTTTATACTGGTTCCTTCTCAATGTGAGAAGTAGTCCAGTCCCCTTGTTTTCCAACAAGAGAGTTCCACTATAATCAGAAGATTACACTTTGCTCAACCACTAAGGAAGAGACTTCCAGTTGCTCAATCACAAGGAAAGAGGCTTCTAATGCTCAACCACAAAGGAAGAGGCTTCCAGTTGCTCAATCACAAAGAAAGAGGCTTCCAATGCTCAAGACACTAAGTCAAGAGACTTCTCAATGCTCAAGACACTAAGTCAAGAGACTTCTGACTCAGACCACAAAGGAATGAGACTACAATTGCTCAGTATACAGACTGAGACTTTAGGGACCAAACTGGTTTACAAATAAATGAGTTTGGGTTGAACACTTGATAATATATCAGAGGTGTTCTCTTAATACAACACAGGTTAAGACTCTTAACCTTAAGAAATTCTAAGTTACAAGACTGAAGAATTTCTAAGAGTTTTTGAACTTATGAGTTTTACAGCAGAAAACAGAGCACATGTTCAGCAATTTGTTTCAAGAGTCTTAGACAAATTTCTTCTTCAAATCTTCTTCCTTTTATAGAGGAAATAGAGTTGTTGAAGATTTGCTTGATTTGAGGAAAAAGTCGTTGCAAGTTGAGCTAGGATTTCTGCAAATGTATGCTGCACTTTTTCAATAAAACAGAGCAGCAGCCATTTTTGAAATGGCCTACCTTAAAAGCTGGAGAATGTTTGGGTCAGGGAGACAATTGTTCCATTGAGTTGTTCTGACACATCCAGGCATTAAATGCGCACAGTAACACTTGCTTTCCATGCCACATCAGCTTCAGAAGCTTCTGCGTGAACAGTGCATCAGAAGCTGCCTTTGTACGGATCAGAAGCTGCCTTTTGAAGTTGACTTTTGTAAGCTCCCTGAGTCTTATCCAAGTTAATTTAAATTCATTTTAACTTACTAAGAGTTATGTATCTCACAGAAATTCAATTCAGAGGCTAAGAGTTGAAAACAGTTCTCATAAGTTAAATTCAATCAGTATCAGAGCTTTAACTGAGCTTTAACTTATGTTCAGAGCCTCAGGCTTTAATACCTTTTACTCCCCTTTCATAAGTTAATTACTGACAGATTTCAACTTATATATTTGAGCTCAGGTGCTTTAATACTTGTTTTACTTTCTCCCCCTTTTGTCATCAACAAAAAGTTATAAAAGAGTTTGAAAGACATGTGTATCAGAGCAGTTTAATCTCCCCCTTTTTTTAAAAGAGTTTTGAAAACATTTCAAAAAGGTTCAGAATTGGGGGGTTGAAAAACTAAGTGAGATATTTATGCAATCATATGGATAATCAAGCAGCAAGGATGAGCATCAGAGCATACTTGATTTTCAATGAGTATATGACTTTGCATTTAAAATAGAATGTTGTTCAGAAGCAGAAAAAGTTCAGAGCTTCTGATCAGATCATTCTGTATTCAGACATAGTTTGTTCAGTATAAAAGGTTCAGTATCAGAGCAAATCATATAAGAAGGTATCAGAGCAAATCTGAGCTAGTTTAAAGAAAATAGTTCAGATCAGATCAGGTCTAACTCATTTTTAAAACAAAATAGTTCAGATCATAGACCAACTGAAGAGTTATATCAGAGTCTGATACCAAAAGACAGTTTTAATGCTGCTGAACTTGTATCAGAACCTGATACCAAAATTTGGAGGTTTATCTCAGAGTCTGATACCAAATTAAAACATTTCTAAAAACTGAACATGTTTGATACACTTTGAGCTTTTGAAAAAAAATGTGTCTGTGCTAAACAGTTTGAAAACAGAATGATACCAACTGAAAATTGTTTGTCAAGCAATTTTAACATTGAATATCAGAGCAGAAAAACACATTTTAAATTGATGACTTTGGGAGGGATAGAGTATAAACTTTCAAAGCTTTAATCATCATTGCCCAGGGTTATACTTATCAGATTCTGACCAACATTAGATTTTTATCAGATTCAGAAGTCAGAAAATCGAGGTTCTGATCCTTCAGACTCTGAAGTTTTTCAGGCTTAACTTTATTCAAACTCTCAAAATGAGTGTTTGATAAGTCTTAGCTTATGATAAACTTAGAATCAAGGTTTTCATTTAGATTCAAGCACATTTTCAAGAGATAAAGTGCATGTTCAGATTCTTTTTAATAAAATTGAATCTCTCTTCTGTTAGGGGTTTTGTGAATATGTCAGCCCATTGATGATCAGTATCAATGAACTGAATATCTAAAACACCCTTCTGAACATAATCTCTTATAAAATGATGTTTTATTTCTATGTGCTTGGCTCTAGAATGCAGAATTGGATTTTTAGACAGACATATAGCAGCAGTATTATCACAATAAATAGGGATATTGTCTGCATGAATCTGATAATCCTCTAATTGATAATTCATCCAGAGCAGTTGTGTGCTACAACTTGCAGCTGAGATGTATTCTGCTTCTGCTGTTGACAAAGCAATGGTTGCTTGTCTCTTGCTGGCCCAGGATATCAGATTCTCACCAAGAAACTGACAGTTTCCACTGGTGGATTTTCTTTCAATCCTGTCCCCAGCATAGTCAGCATCACAGAATCCAACTAGCTTATAATTTAGAGATTTCATATACAGAAGTCCCAAATTAGTTGTTCCTTTCAGATACCTAAAGATTCTCTTGACAGCAGTCATATGAGATTCTCTAGGATCTGACTGGAATCTAGCACACAGACATACACTAAATAAAATATCTGGCCTAGAAGCAGTTAAGTATAGGAGAGAACCTATCATACCTCTGTACAACTTCTGATCTACTTTAGAGCCATTGTCCTCTTTGCTTAAGGTGCAGGTGGTATGCATTGGTGTTGTCATCAGCTTGCAATCATCCAGCTGGAACTTCTTCAGAAGCTCCTTAGTGTACTTTGACTGATGAACATACACACCATCTTTGCATTGGTTGATTTGAATTCCCAAGAAGAATTTCAGCTCACCCATCATGCTCATTTCAAATTCATCCTGCATTAACTTTGAAAATTCTTTGCAAAGGGAGCCATTAGTAGAACCAAATATGATATCATCCACATATATTTGTACAATTAAGATTTCTTTCTTAACAGTTTTTCTAAAAAGTGTATTGTCAACTTGACCTCTTACAAAACCATTTCTAATTAAGAAGTTGCTTAGCCTTTCATACCAAGCTCTGGGAGCTTGTTTCAAACCATACAAAGACTTCTTAAGTTTAAAAACATGATTTGGATATTTAACATCTTCAAAACCAGGAGGTTGTTTTACATACACTTCTTCAGAAATTACACCATTTAAGAAAGCACTCTTAACATCCATTTGATACAAGATGATATCATGATTAACAGCATAAGAAAGAAGTAACCTGATTGCTTCCAGTCTTGCTACTGGAGCAAAAGTTTCAGTGTAGTCTATTCCTTCTTGCTGGATGTACCCTTGAGCTACTAATCATACACTTCTTCAGAAATTACACCATTTAAGAAAGCACTCTTAACATCCATTTGATACAAGATGATATCATGATTAACAGCATAAGAAAGAAGTAACCTGATTGCTTCTAGTCTTGCTACTGGAGCAAAAGTTTCAGTGTAGTCTATTCCTTCTTGCTGGCTGTACCCTTGAGCTACTAATCTAGCCTTGTTTCTGATCACTTCTCCTTGTTCATTGAGCTTGTTCCTGAACACCCATTTTGTTCCAATGATGTTCTTCTGATCAGGTCTTGCCACAAGATCCCAGACATCATTCCTTTGAAACTGGTTCAGTTCTTCTTGCATTGCTATAATCCAGCCATCATCAGCAAGTGCTTCATCAGCAGTTGTGGGCTCAATCATGGATAGCAGGCCAAGCAGAGACTCATTCTGACTGAATGCTGATCTTGTCTTCCTTTGACTGTTCTTGTTTCCAATGATTAACTCCTCAGGGTGTGAAGACTTGTACTTGAATGAGGTTCTGGGTGGATTAGCTTCTGAAGAACCATCAGGGATGTGTTCAGAACCATCAGGGATGTTTCCGATTTGGCATGCTGAACATAGAGCATCTAAGCGATAATCAATGCTGGGTAAGCCTCTTACCAGCTGTAACTTGCTAAGCTTAGAGATGAGTCTCCAGTTAGCATGTCCCAGCCTTTTGTGCCAGACCCATTTCTCATCACTCACAGACAAAAGGCAAACTACCTTCTGCTGAACCAATTCAGAAAAATTTATTTTGTAAACATTGTTTTTCCTGCTGCCTCTGAACACTACAGACTTATTTTCATTGTTGATTACAGTATATGTGTTCTTATTGAACAGGACTTCATAATTACTATCACATAATTGGCTTATGCTAAGTAAATTATGTCTTAGTCCATCTACCAGCCAAACATTATCAATGTACAGGGAAGAATTACCTATCTTACCAGTACCAATGATCTTTCCTTTCTGACTTCCTCCAAACCCCACAGTTCCTCCCTCTTTCAGAGTCAGGGTTTGGAACATAGACTTGTCCCCTGTCATATGATGCGAGCATCCACTGTCCAGGTACCAGGACCTTTCCTTTTCTTTGGATGTTAAGCATATCTGCAATTGAAATGATCTCAGACTTAGGTACCCAGATTTTCATGGGTCCTTTGGGGTTAGTCCTGAAAGGTTTTGGCTTTTCAAACTTGTGTCTGAAGTTATGATGTTCAGACTTGTTCTGATACTTAGGATATGAATCCTTATATCTTGAATAAGTCTGAGTTTCAGAACCTGAGTGCTTCAGAACCTGAGTTCTCAAAGGTTTGGACTCAGACTTCTTCAGAACCTGAGACTTGAAAGTCTTTGGTTCTTTTAAAGTCTGACCCTTTGAGTGCTTTGGTTCTGATTTCCTCAGAATTCTAACTTTGTTAGCTTCAGGCACAAGGCAAGCTTCAGTTTTGCCTTTCTTAAAACAATCAGAAGCAGAAAACTGATTGGTTTGCTTTTGCTTGCTTTTCTTAACATTCTGAGATTGAAAATGTTTTGTATTGACTGGTTTAATAGATTTTGAAGTTTTAATATACCCAGTCTTTGAAAATTCTGAATTATTCAGATTCTGAGACTTACTAGTTCCAGGTTCTGAACTTTTCAGATTCTGAACATTTTTAGGTTCAGAGTCTGATTTCCTCTTACTCTTAGGCTTAGGACCTTCTGGCTTAGATTTAGGCAAGGTTTTAACATCTGCCTTCATCTTACCCTTAGGTTTAGAAGTTTCAGAGTCTGAGTTGTTCAGAACTTCAGACTTAGTCTCAGATTCTGACATTTTCAACTTCTCAGAGTTATCAGAAGCAGGCACAAAGCATATACCATTGCCTTGTAAGATATTTCCAGAACATGAAATGAGTTTAATTCATTTGAAGGTTTGAATGAATCATAGCCAATGCCTTCACCTTTGTTTCTGATCATATTATACATCATAGAGGCAATTTTAGTTCTATTGAATCCAGTTAACATGAAATCCTGAAGAGCTATTTCCTGTTCATTAGGAACCTCTTCAGATTTCTTATGAGCCTCTTTTCTGAGTTCTTCAACTTCTTCATCATATTCAAAAATTTGATTCTGAAGTTTAAGATTTTCCTCAGACAGCAAGTTAGTTTGATTTTTCAAAGATTTAATTTCTTTTAACTTGCTTTTAAGATGACTCATAAGATCATTAACTGTTTCAATCAATTAAGATCTAGAGAGTTCAGAATATACATCATCTTCTTCATCAGAATCTGAGCATGATTCTGCATCAGAAGATGCAGTTGCCATCAGGGCCAGGTTTGCTTCTTCCTCATCAGATTCTGACTCATTGTCCAGATCATCCCATGTTGCCATGAGACTCTTTTTAAGCTTGTTTCTGAAACTGCTGGACTTTGAGTTAGACTTCTTTGCTTTCTCTTTAGACTTTTCCTTCTGAAAATCAGGACAGTCAGCAATGAAGTGCCCAGGCTTCTTGCAGTTGTAACAGCTTTCCTTCTGGATATCCCTCTTTGAACCAGAACCAGATCCTCTAAAGTTACTGCTTCTGTTAGAGAATTTTTTTCTTTCTATTCATTAGATACTGAAGCCTTTTAGAAAGCATTGCAAGCTCATCAGCATCTGAATCTTCATCAGAATTTCCCTCAGGAAACTCTTCTTCAGATTCAATAGCTTTCAAAGCTTTAGCGGGCTTTCTTTTAGACTTCAGAGCTAATGTTTTTGGTTCTCTAACAGACTCATCCTCATTGAGTCCCAGTTCATGCACCTTGAGGGAGCTTATAAGATCCTCAATACTTAAAGTATTCAGATCCTTAGCTTCCTCAATAGCAGTAACCTTAGGTCTCCATTTGGATGGCAGACTTCTTAAGAGTTTGTTCACATGATCAGCTGTGGTATAACTCTTCTTCAGAATCTGAAGTCCAGAAACCAGAGTCTGAAATCTTGAGAACATAGTCTCAATATTTTCATCCTCTTTCATTCTGAACAGTTCATATTGTTGAACAAGAATGTTTGCCTTAGCTTCTCTAACCTTCTTATTACCATCATAGTTAGAGCAGAGGGATGTGAAGATGGCCTTTGTTGTGGACTTGTCACTCAGCTTCTGATACTCTGAGTGAGGTAGTGAATCCACAATAATGCTTTGACATTATGGTGCTTTCTATAAATCTTCCTCTCAGCATCACTGAGTCCTCTTCTGTTGACAGCAACACCTTCTTCATCAACTGGAATTGTGATTCCATCTTCAATGATGTCCCATAATGAATCATCAATCCCAATTATATGACTGTACATTTTGCTCTTCCACCAAGAGAATTTTTCTGGGTCACCAGTAAACATAGGGGGTTTATTGTGTGACCTAGACTTCTTTTCTTCAGTACCATAGTCATATTGTACATTTCTTTGATTTCTGGGAGAGGGTGGATTTCTGGGAGAGGGTGGAGGTGAACTACTAGTTGAGGTCATGTTTTTCTCAGGATCCTACTGACACACGGTTAAGTGTTAATATCAGAACCGGAGCTCTGATACCATCTGAAGGTGAGAAAAACACACACAAGAAGGGGGGTTGAATTGTGTGACTCAAAAACTTGTTCTTTTCTTTTCAAAAACTTAACACTAGTTCAGAACCAGGTTCTGAACTGTTATCAGAAGTATATGCAGCGGATTAACAAGTTAAAAAGAGAAGGGAAGAGAGACACACAGAATTTTATACTGGTTCCTTCTCAATGTGAGAAGTAGTCCAGTCCCCTTGTTTTCCAACAAGAGAGTTCCACTATAATCAGACGATTACACTTTGCTCAACCACTAAGGAAGAGACTTCTAGTTGCTCAAACACAAGGAAAGAGGCTTCTAATGCTCAACCACAAAGGAAGAGGCTTCCAGTTGCTCAATCACAAAGAAAGAGGCTTCCAATGCTCAAGACACTAAGTCAAGAGACTTCTCAATGCTCAAGACACTAAGTCAAGAGACTTCTGACTCATACCACAAAGGAATGAGACTACAATTGCTCAGTATACAGACTGAGACTTTAGGGACCAAACTGGTTTACAAATAAATGAGTTTGGGTTGACCACTTGATAAGATATCAGAAGTGTTCTCTTAATACAACACAGGTTAAGACTCTTAACCTTAAGAAATTCTAAGTTACAAGACTGAAGAATTTCTAAGAGTTTTTGAACTTATGAGTTTTACAGCAGAAAACAGAGCACAGGTTCAGCAATTTGTTTCAAGAGTCTTAGACAAATTTCTTCTTCAAATCTTCTTCCTTTTATAGAGGAAATAGAGCTGTTGAAGATTTGCTTGATTTGAGGAAAAAGTCGTTGCAAGTTGAGCTAGGATTTCTGCAAATGTATGCTGCACTTTTTCAATAAAACAGAGCAGCAGCCATTTTTGAAATGGCCTACCTTAAAAGCTGGAGAATGTTTGGGTCAGGAAGACAATTGTTCCATTGAGTTGTTCTGACACATCCAGGCATTAAATGCGCACAGTAACACTTGCTTTCCATGCCACATCAGCTTCAGAAGCTTCTGCGTGAACAGTGCATCAGAAGCTGCCTTTGTACGGATCAGAAGCTGCCTTTGGAAGTTGACTTTTGTTGACTTCTTCAGACGCTGACTTCCTTCAGAAGCTACTTCAGACGCAGGCTTCAGACTCTCACTTCAGGAGCACTACTTCAGGAGCACTACTTCATGAGCACTTCTTCAGGAGCACTTCTTCAGACCCAGATTCCTTCTAGCTTTGCAACATTGCTTCTTAGCTTTCCTTTCTTGCTCTAAGCTTGTTCTTTCATAACCATTCTTAATTTCCAATCATTAAACACGTGGTTCTAAAATCACTTGAACAAAGCATTAGCAAATAACCAATTTTCTATTTAACACTTTGTTATCATCAAAACCATAAAGAGAGATATGTTTACACATAAATGTTTCAACAATCTCCCCCTTAACTCATAAGAGAGTTGTTAAACACATTTTGTTCCAACAAGCTTTGTGCTGTGTTTTCTGTACACCACTCATCTGTTAGAGTTGGTTTACGTTTATTGAGTTGTAATTCACTTAAAGCTTTTAAGCAAAAGTGACTTTGATGTTTTGAAGTGTGTCTTCATCCTTGTTTGTTTAGAGTTTACAATCACCGGGGCAGTGATTGCTTGAGTAGGAAGTAAGAGGGTCTTATATCTAGGAGTTCCTAGGTAGAAATTCCACGGGTAGTGATTAAGTGAGAAGGCTGTGAAAAACAGGGGCTGTTTGCACAGTAGTTCGAATTGATACTATTTTAGTGGATTTCCTTCCTGGCTTGGTAGCCTCGAGACGTAGGTGTGTTTGTCACCGAACTGGGTTAACAAATCACCTGTGTTCTTTACTTTCTGTCTTTTATTTTGCTGCTTCTGAACCACTGTTATACGTACTCTGTTCAGCTCTGTTTTACGGTTCAGTAACAAGACTTGCCAGAATTTCAGTGACTATCAAGAATAGGTACCCTCTCCCAAGGATAGATGATTTGATGGATCAGTTGGTTGGTGCGGAAGTGTTTAGTAAGATTAACTTAAGATCTGGATATCACCAGATACGTGTAAAAGCGGGGGATATTTCTAAGACTGCATTTCGAACGAGATATGGACACTATGAGTATTCTGTGATGCCATTTGGTGTTACTAATGCGCCGGGTGTCTTCATGGAATACATGAATAGGGTTTTCCATCCTTATTTGGATCAATTTGTGGTGGTGTTTATTGACGATATCTTGGTGTATTCGAAGTCAGAGGAGGAGCATGCAGAGCATTTGAGGATTGTGTTGCACACTTTGAAAGAGAAGAAGTTGTATGCTAAGTTGTCAAAGTGTGAGTTTTGGTTGCGTGAAGTGAGTTTCCTTGGTCATGTCATTTCAAGAGGCGGTATAGTCGTGGATCCGTCTAAGGTTGATGCAGAGTTGCAGTGGGAGACTTCGAAGTCAGTTTTTGAGATCCGAAGTTTTCTTGGCTTAACTGGTTATTACCGGAGGTTTATTGAGGGATTTTCTAAGTTGGCTTTACCGTTGACTCAGTTGACTCGGAAAGGACAAGCATTTGTTTGGGATTCTAAGTGTAAGGAAAGTTTCCAAGAGTTGAAGAGAAGATTGACTTCAGCGCCAGTTTTGATTTTGCCGAATGCAAAGGAATCTTTTGTTGTGTATTGTGATGCTTCTAAGATGGGTTTGGGCAGTGTGTTGATGCAGAATCGTCAGGTTGTGGCTTATGCTTCCAGGAAGTTGAAAGTGCATGAGAAGAATTATCCAACTCATGATTTAGAATTAGCTGCAGTTGTGTTTGTGTTGAAGATTTGGAGGCATTACTTGTATGGATCTAAGTTTGAGGTTTTCAGTGACCACAAGAGTTTGAAGTATTTGTTTGACCAAAAGGAATTGAATATGAGGCAGAGAAGGTGGTTGGAATTTTTGAAGGATTATGATTTTCAGTTAAGCTATCATCCAGGAAAGGCGAATGTAGTGGCGTATGCGTTGAGTAGAAAGTCATTGCATATGTCTGCTCTGATGGTGAAAGAGTTGGAATTAATTGAGCAGTTTCGAGATTTAAGTTTGGTAAGTGAGCTAACTCCGAATGGTGTGAAGCTAGGGATGTTGAAGCTGACAAGTAATATTTTGGAGGAAATCAAGGAGGGTCAGAAAATGGATTTGGAACTTGTGGATCGTTTGGTGTTGGTTAATCAAGGTAAAGGTGTGGACTTCAAATTAGGTGGGAATGGTATCTTGATGTTCCGTGACCGTGTTTGTGTACCAGATGTACCTGAACTTAAGAAGAGGATTTTGGAAGAAGGTCATCGGAGTAGTTTGAGTATTCATCCTGGGGCGACGAAGATGTACCAAGATTTGAAGAAGTTGTTTTGGTGGCCTGGAATGAAAAAGGATATAGCTGAGTTTGTGTATGCTTGTTTGATTTGTCAGAAGTCGAAGATTGAACATCAGAAGTCGTCGGGTTTGATGCAACCTTTATTTGTACCGGAGTGGAAGTGGGATAGTATCTCTATGGATTTTGTCGGAGCGTTGCCTAAGACTGTGAAGGGAAGTGATGCGATTTGGGTGATTGTTGATCGGTTGACAAAGTCGGCACATTTTATTCCTATCAAGACCGGTATGACTGTGGCAAATTTGCAGAGATCTACATTGAGCAGGTTGTCAGATTGCATGGTTTTCCGTCTAGCATTGTGTCAGATAGAGATACGAGGTTTACTTCTAAGTTTTGGGAGAGTTTACAAGAAGCTTTGATATCTAAGTTAAGGTTGAGTTCTGCTTATCATCCTCAGACTGATGGTCAGACGGAGAGGACTATTCAATCTTTGGAAGATTTGTTGAGAGCTTGTGTGTTGGAACAAGGTGTAAGTTGGGCCGAATGTTTACCATTGATTGAGTTTACATACAACAACAGTTTTCATTCTAGTATTGGTATGGAGCCGTTTGAAGCTTTGTATGGGAGGAGGTGTAGGACACCGTTATGTTGGTATGAATCGGGAGAAAGTGCTTTGTTAGGACCGGAGATAGTTCAACTAACTACGGAGAAAATTAAGATGATTCAGGAAAAGATGAAAGCGTCTCAGAGTAGGCAGAAGAGTTATCATGATAAGCGGAGAAAGGATATTGAGTTTCAAGTTGGAGAGCATGTATTTTTTAGGGTGAATCCTGTAACCGGTGTTGGACGTGCTCTGAAGTGTAGGAAGTTGACACCGCATTTTGTTGGCCCGTTTGAGATTATTGAGAAGGTTGGAGCGGTTGTGTATCAGATTGCATTACCGCCGTCGCTGTCGAATCTACATAGCGTGTTTCATGTGTCTCAGTTAAGGAAGTATGTGTATGATCTGTCACATGTGGTTCAAGTGGATGATTTGGAAGTAAGGGATAATTTGACCGTTTAGACTTGGCCGGTGAGGATTGAAGATCGAAAAGTGAAGCGGTTAAGAGGAAAATAAATCGTTTTGGTGAAAGTAATTTGGGTTGGACCGACCGGAGAGAGCGCTACTTGGGAGTCGGATAGTAGGATGAGAGAATCGTATCCGGAGTTGTTTTCTTCAGGTAATTTTCGAGGACGAAAATTCTTTAAGTGGGGGAGAGTTGTAACAGCCCATTTTTAGCTAGAATTATTTTACATATTATTTATACGTGCTTATATCTGTTTATGTGTGATTAATTGCTTGGTTGTGTATTTGATATGAGATTAGTGGATTTTTAGCCTAGAAGGGTATTTTGGTCATTCGGTGAGCAACGGTAAATTAATAATTTTATTTAGAGGGTTATTTTGGAGTTTTAAGGGGAATGATTATTTTTACTAAGTTACTAGTGAGTTGGGGTAATTAATTAGAGACGATAATTGTTCGTTATTTTGATGGTTTAAGCGAGTAGTAACTTTGGGGAATTAGTGGTAAGAATATTAAGCCATTAAGACAATTAGAGACCTAGCTCAATTATGTGGTGACTATATAAACACAACACTTGTGAGAAAATTAGGTTTTTACATTCATTCATTCATTTCACAAGATATTTTGAGAGAGAGGTAGAGAGAGAAAGTGGATCAAGAGGATATAAGAAGAAGCTAGAGAGAGAGCTTGAAATTTGAGGAGCTAGGAGCTAAAGTGAAGCTTAAGCTAGAGGAATCAAGAGCTAGAGGTAAGGGTAGATGGTTCCTTTCATTAATTAAGTCATAATCTCTACTTTCAATTATGGGTTTAAGTGCTTTTATGTTAATTGTGACTTTTTATGATCTTTGATGATGAATTTCGTGCTCCTAATTCATGTGAATTTGTGGGTATGATAAACTTCATGAAATTGTTGGTTATATGCTTAAATTTCAAAGTTGTTGTTATTGATAAGTTGTTTTGATGATTGTGGATAAATTGGATGCAAATCATGAATTGATGTAAGATTGTTGTTGAAACATGTTTGAATTCACTTCATCAATGTTATGTATGATTGTGTGTTGATGGGGAATGATTTAGGTGTGTTGGGATTGAATTAAGTGATTTAAAAGTGATTATTTGGTGAAAACACGTTTTAGAAACTGATTTTTGGTGGCTGACTGTCACACGATTTGGACAATCGTGTCACGATTTGGACAATCGTTGTCATACCCCATTTTTTGACCTATATTTTTATCTTTTATTATCTCATTACTTATTTTTACCTTTTATTATTTCATTCTTGTTATAGTATTTTATTTGCATTTTACCATTATCATTATTAGCATTTCCATTATCCTTAATATTATTAATATTATTGTTATTCTATTTTCATTAATAATATCATTATTATCTATTATTATCACTAAGTTTTTACTAATTAATGATATTAAGCTTTTCATCATTCTTATTATTATCATCATTTTCATTCTCATTGCTTTTATTATTTTTATTTGCATTATCATTTTTATTATTACCATTTTTATTATCATTATTGTCATCATCCTCATTATTATTATTCCTTTCCACTTTTTATTTTATTTTTAAATACAAAAAATTCCAAAAAAAGGGAGTTCGCAGTGCGAAATCACCTTTGCACTGCGACCTCTGCGAAATTTTCTGCAGAATTTTATATATTGGTTTATCCTTTTTGCTTTCAACTACAATTGTTATTACTAGCATTATTACTATTATTATTGCTATTTTGTGACTGATTTGGTGCAGCAAGGCAAAAATTAATGTGTGACATTAAAGGTAAAAGGAAAGAAGGATTTTCTTCCAACCTATCATGTGATCAAACAAATTGGCTGCCCTTGGTCAGCTCTTGTCCCTCCAAATTGACCCATCACCCAACCTAAGCTTGCCAGCCAGCTGCTTGATCCCTTTCCTTCCCTTTTTCTCTGCCAAAACCAGTCAAACACAAGTGGTTTTTGTTGCAAAAAAGTTGTTTGGTGTGCCCTGTTTTGAGCTGGATTTCTCCTCCCACACATAAGCCCACATGCTCATTTTGCTTCCCCCAATCTCCCTGTACATGGCAGTACACGTTTTCATTGCTTGACCTTCCAAGATTGCAAGGATTGATCCCAAGAATCACCCCTTTTGCAGCTGCCATGTTTTACAGTTTTTTTTCTCATCATTACCTTCTAGAATTAATGGCATTTGTGGCTGAGATCAGTCAAGACCTTGCCCCTTGGCACAAGGCAAAGCAAGTTCTATCCATTAGCATTAAATGCAAAGTGTTTTAGCCTGGATTTAGCCCACAAACCAGCTAGAATCTAGAGATTTGCCATCATCACATAGATTTGCATTTTGGCCTATAAAAGGAATGCCAAGGCCCAAGGATTAGATATCAATTGAGAGAGCCATTACACATTGAAAAACCAGAGCCAATACACACGAAATCCACACAAGAAAAACCACCACATTGCAGCACCAAGTCAGTTCATACACAAAGCCAACACCAATTAGAACATTGTTCTTAACCATCAATCAAGCAAGCAAGCCACTTCCAAACTTTTGCTAAAGCATTGCTAGGAGTTCTGTAAGTCTTCTTTAATCTTTATTTTGCATTGTGTTTGCTGTTTTCATCTTTTGTTTTGTTCAATTTTGCTTTGTGCACAAAAACCCCTTTTGAAACTCAAAAGGGACCTCAAAGGGGCCAAGCTTTGAAACTGTGTTTTTCCACCCCATTTTCTTCCATTTTGTCAAGCTTTTTAACCCCCTTTAGGTTCTGAAGCTTGCTTAGAAGCAGTTTCTGAACTTCTGTTCAGAAACAGCTTCTGAGTTTGAAAATTCGCATACTTCGCAGAGCAAAGTATTGCTCGCACTGCGAACACACCAGAACCTGACTTCGCAGAGCCAAGTTCTGGCCGCTCTGCGAAGTATGTGAAACTCAGAACATGAATCAGGCATTCAAAATGTCAAATTTTTGGGTTCCAGTCCTTGATTCAGAACCTAAAGAAGGTTAAAACCATTTTTGTCCAAACCCAATTCATAATCATGCACAACTTTGAAAATTTCACAAGTTCGTGCGACAAATTTTGAGTAACTTGTGAAACAAGTTATGTCCACAAACTTTCAAAACAAGCTTGAGCAATAAGCTAAGTTCTTTATTTTCAAAACCAAACTTGAACAACAACGTTGTTCATGATTTTCAATCCAAACACGAACTTAAGCCGAGCTTGCTCACTCTTTTTTAAAACCAAACTCGAATTAAGCCGAACTTGTGCCTTTTCCAAACTCATGCATGTTTTTTATGATTTTTGTTCATCTTTTCAAACTTGAATAAACACTTGTTCTTGAGTTCCAATAACTTAAGCAACAAGCTATGTTCATGATTTTCAATAACCTTTCGAGCCGATTTTGCTCGTTTTTCTCAAAACCAAGCTTTTTTAAAGGCCGAACTACATTGGTTTTGATCCCATTTGGGTATGTAGGCAAGGGACTTTGTCCTTCCAAATCAATCAATCAATAAAATCAACAAAAACATTTTCTTTCTTTTTTTCAATAACTTGAACATCACTTGTTCATAAGTTTTTTAACTAAGTGTTTGGTTCCCTTTGAGATTCCTTTGATTTTCCACAAAACAAAACTTGAATGAAACGGGAATGGCTTGACGTATGTCTCCCCAAACCTCGATCGCACGAATGCGTGACGTATGTCTCGTCGCTCGGGCAATCGTCATTCCACCTTCAACGCGTCTAGCACGCTAAACCTCCCCTTGACCCCCTTGTGGCCATTTTTACCCTTTTCTTGGCCCTCGTGGTCAATCCGAACCTCTCGCGCCTTTGCGCGTTTATTTTTAACCATTTACGCCTTGCGCGAATTTTACGCCTCTGTGCGTTTGTCTTTTTATTTTTCAAAACATTCACGCCTTGCGCGAGTTTATCGCCTAGCGTCCATCTTTCACCATTTAAAGCTTTGTACGCCTTCGTGCGTTTTAAAACCTTTGTTCAAGTCCGAGTGCAAAATCTTTTTATCAAATCATTTATCTTTTATGCATTGTTGTCAATGGCAAGTTCGGCAGCAACCCGAACAGTTGACATTTACTTTCATTACTTTTTCTTTTTTTCAAACTTTTTCGCTCGGACGCGATCAAATCTTTTTTAACTAAAACGAACCAACATACAAACTTTTTCTACCAAAGAACTACGTACGCTTTGAATTCTCCGACTACCGGGAGATACGTAGGAGCAAGATCGACATCTTGTCAAGCCCATTAATGAAAAAAACCTTTTTTTTTCCTTTCGTTCGTTTTTATCACTTTCTTCGTCTCGCATTATGTTTTTATATTTCCTTTCATATATGTTTAAACACGCAAGTAAAACATCGAAGCATTTTAAGCCTAAGCCGACTAAGAGGTTCCCGTTGAGTACAACGGATGTGAGGGGTGCTAATACCTTCCCCTCGCATAATCGACTTTCGAACCTAAAATCTTTTCTCAAGGTAATTTAGAACTTTTTTCCTTTTTCCCCGAAAAATTAAAAGTTCAGTCGTGATTTAAATTTAGTGATTCAATGCTTCCCAATAGCTTGACATCCGAAATTCGACGCGACAGAAATGGCGACTTCACTGGGGACATGCATTAAACACTTTTTTTGTGCATAAACGAGTCAAGCCTATCTTAGTCGGCTTTTCGGCTAATTTGCTTCATTTTACTTGCGTGTTTATATTTTCTTGTCATTTACTCGTTTATTCTTTATGCTCTACATATATATATCATTTTTGCTTCATATTCATATATATATCAATTGTGGGGGTTACTTGAGCGATGTTACTCCACATTGTTCGGGTTAATGTCGGACGTGTGAGGCTCTCTACCCGAGCTCGAGAGAAAACTAAGTTAGAAGGAGGTTGTGTGCGGAAGCCCGCGTTGACGTATGTCCGTGAGGTAGGATGCCCAACCCCGCTTAGACGAGATTTTCATATGGAATTAATTGAAGTCATGTCGACGTATGTCCATAGACAACCCTAATTCCATATGAGATCGATGACTCTAGGGACCTTTTTTAGGAAATCTCATCTCTAGAGCCTACACGTGAGGATGGGGGGAAGTTTTGAACCTTCATATGCCATATATATGCATACCATGCATTTGCATTCATAAAAATGATTTTTGCATATGCATTTTCAAAAAAGAAGGAGCATATTTTGTCATATACATCGCATACATGCATTAACATCATACACAACATGCATACATTCGTTTTCGAGTCCAAAACTCATTTCCCTTCTTACCAAGTATTTCTTACAATCTGAATCGAGTCATCGGTGTTCGCATTTCATTCGCAACACTACATCCCTGTCAAGAAAAGTGGCTCGTCGTCCCAGAGCAACCCACACATATAACACTACCCCCCGGTTGTACATGGGGCATGCCATTCGATTTAGGTGAGGAATTCATCCCTATTCCCACTACTCTTCAAGAGATTCCGGTACCTCAACCCAAGGTTACCTTCCCCCAGGCTACTGCGGCCTTTTTCCCCAATTGACAAAAGCCCCCCCATTTCCATCCAAAGCCCGACCTTGCTCGGCGTCTAATCAAAAGCCCAATTCTCATTGGCACCACATGTACTTAGTACAAAAGTTATATCATACAGTTTGTGTTTTTAATATGTTTATTCTGTGAACCATTTAGATCCAGCCAAAATGTGAGGAATCCTCAAAATCATCATTATACATATGCATGGAGACCGGCATTTTTTGTCTAACTCGATTTTGTTATGTTAAATCTGAACATTGTTTTAGATTGTATGAAAGCATTGATAGGATCAAGGCATTTTTTGAATATGAGTAAAAACACTTGACCACAAATAGCCCACCCCGTGAGAAGTGAGCATTTGTTAACCCCTTTTGAGCCTAATAAATCAGAATCATTAACTATGAACTGCCAACCTTCATAAGCTCAATTGCTTATTGAAATTTGCCGAAGTTTGTAAAAAAATTCAGTTCATAGTTAAACCATTTTGAATTCTGATATTTTTCTTTCAGTTTGAACCCTTAAACCATCACGATTATTGTCCCTTGCCAAAAGAGAAAGGAACATTCAATTAGGGTATCGCCTTTGATTCAGTTGAAAAAAAAAAGAGGTTGTGAAAGCCAAGAAATGGTGAATTTCGTAAAAGATCTTGACAACCAAGAAGCAAAAAGAAAGAAAGAAAAAAACAAATCAAGAAATCTCAAAAGAGAAAAGAAAAAAGATCAATAAATCCAAGAGTTGGCAAGATCAAAGAGAAAGCAATTATAAATCGCCAAAAGTTGTGATTTGAACAAGGAAAGGTGTAAATTAGAATGAATGTTCCTTTTTGCTTGGCCTTTTGAATTCAATTTCCCCACATATGACATTTCTTTTGTAACCCAGCCAAATTACAACCCTCGAAGACCTTGTGATCAATGCTTTCATGCTTTTAGAAACGATGATTAGATGGACACATAACTCGATCAGAATGTTAGCAAACTTGCCGGATGAGTGTTCAATACCCCTCACATTAATATTCAATTTGTTCGTTTACTTAAAAGAGTGTTAGGTTGGTTCATTGGTAAACATATTTTTAACTTAAACTGTATGATATAAATTTGGTGTTTAGTGCAATCTTGGATTAAAGGGAATATCAAATTGCATGTACAAACCAAAGCCCGACCTCGCTCGGCATCCAATAACCAAAAAGCCCGACCTCGCTCGGCATCCAATAACCAAAAAGCCCGACCTCGCTCGGCAACCAATCACAAAAGCCCGACCTCGCTCGGCACCCAAACCAAAAGCCCAATATTCATTGGCACACCCTAAGCCCAATTTTCATTGGCACCTAACCAAACAAAGCCCAACCATGCTTGGCACCTAATCACAAACCAAAGCCCAATTGTCATTGGCAATCACAACTACAATTTCACATTAAGCCCAATCGCCATTGGCATTCCTCACAATCTCCCACCAAAAAGCCCAATTGTCATTGGCACTCCCAGAAGCAATTCACAAAGCCCAACCATGCTTGGCACCCAATCATAGCAAAAGCCCAATTTTCATTGGCACATACAAATACAATTTCCATCCAAAGCCCAATTTTCATTGGCATTCCCACTCACAATCAATCAAAGCCCAACCTCGCTCGGCATCCAAACATAACCAAAGCCCGACCTCGCTCGGCAACCAAAATCAAAGCCCGACCTCGCTCGGCAACCAATCAAAGTCCGACCTCGCTCGGCAACCAATCAAAGCCCGACCTCGCTCGGCATCCAATCATGTCCCCCAGTGGATTAAAACAAACTCCCCATGAGGTATGTGTTCCTCATCAATAGTTGCGGCTTTACCCCATCAACATTTGGATGTATCCCCTGTGACATCATCCGTTGAAGATTACCGAGTGTTTGCAATGCGACGTCGGTCCACTTTTCATTTTTACCGGTCTAATCTTGTCTCACCAAGTTTGTCGGTCGTACCATCAAAAAGGGCCCGAACTACATCGGTTTTGATCCCATTCGGGTATGTAGGCAAAAGACCTTGTCCTTCCAAACCAAACAAAAAAATCAATAAAACATTTTCTTTCTTTGAACAATCTTTGTTCATCGGTCAAACAAACTCCCCAGGAAGTCAATATTTGTCCAAACAATCAAAAGCCCAATTGTCATTGGCACCTACTCTCAAAAGCCCAACCACCATTGGCATCTAAGGCTGGATATCGATCATGCTTCCAAAATGATCCTTATATCCCCAACGAAGTCACAAGCAAAGCCCAATCTTATTGGCATATCCCCCAGTGGAGTCTCAACCCCGAAAGCCCAATCATCATTGGCACAACCGTCTTACCAAAGCCCGACCTCGCTCGGCATCTTACCAAAGCCCGACCTCGCTCGGCATCCAACCAAAGCCCGACCTCGCTCGGCATCTTACCTAAGCCCGACCTCGCTCGGCATCCAACCAAAGCCCGACCTCGCTCGGCATCTTACCTAAGCCCGACCTCGCTCGGCATCAAACAAAGCCCGACCTCGCTCGGCATCCAACCAAAGCCCGACCTCGCTCGGCATCCAACCTAAGCCCGACCTCGCTCGGCATCCAACCAAAGCCCGACCTCGCTCGGTATCTCATCAAAGCCCGACTATGCTCAGCACCCAAATCATAACCCCCAGCGTCCAACGTAACGTTTGTTATCCCACATGTCAGCATAATTCATGCATCATATCAAAATCATTCATTAACATGCATCTCACATTCATATCATGCATTTCCCACAACAAACAGTCGAGTGTCATCCCCAGTCTGTCTAGTCTAGGGATTTCAATCTCCTTTTCGCCAAGCGGTAGTTCTTTAACGAACAGCTTGTGCTCCTCTCATTGTATCCTTGTATTAAGGGGCAATTCCTTAACAAACGTTTTGGGTATCCCCAGTACAAAGTCCATCTTTCACATGACATCCCCAGTGAGAGTCATGCATTCATTCATACATTTATGCATTTATACATACATACATTCATACATATGTACATTTATGCATGCAGCATACTACATATCATACATGGTTGTTCTAACTATCATGAGTCTCACCAATCAATCACGAACGATTCGTGAATTCTTTTTTCCCAAGTGTCATCCCCAGTCTGTCTGGTTCGGAGATGTCACCCTTTTACGCCAAATGGCAGTTCGAACGAACAGCTTGTGCATCTTTTTTATCATGTCTTTATGCCAAGTGGCAGTTCTTTAATGAACAGCTTGTGCATATTCCCCAGTGTTGTGCCAAGTGGCAAGTTCTTTAATGGACAGCTTGTGCATCCTTTCTCCCCAATTGAAGGGGCAGTTCTGTAAGGAACGGCTTGTCAGCCATATCCCCAGTGTCGTCAGTGGCAAGTTCGGTAACCATCCGAACAGCTGACATTTACCTTGACATTCTTTTTATTTTCTGTCGTCAGTGGCAAGTTCGGCAACAACCCGAACAGTTGACATTTTCTTTATTTTCCTGTCGTCAATGGCAAGTTCGGCAACAACCCGAACAGTTGACATTCTTTTTATCTTTTGTCGTCAATGGCAAGTTCGGCAACAACCCGAACAGTTGACATTCTTTTTTTTTTTCTGTCGTCAATGGCAAGTTCGGCAACAACCCGAACAGTTGACATCTTTTTTCCCGTCGTCAATGGCCAGTTCGGCAACAATCCGAACAGCTGACATTCTTTTCATTCTTTGTTGTCAGTGGCAGTTCGGCAACAACCCGAATAGCTGACACTTGTCCCCAGTGTGGTCATTTTTATCGTCTTTGCATTCATGTTTACATTACAAACATCCATAACATTTGCATACATGCATGCATAGTATTTACAATTCGAAAAATATTTAGTCAAAAAATGGCGTACTCTATATTTAAGTCTCTTCAACCCGTCCATTTCAAATTTCTCTTTCAATCTCCGGGACGAAGAAACTTAAATAGGGGCATCTGTCATACCCCATTTTTTGACCTATATTTTTATATTTTTATCTTTTATTATCTCATTACTTATTTTTACCTTTTATTATTTCATTCTTGTTATAGTATTTTATTTGCATTTTATCATTACCATTATTAGCATTTCCATTATCCTTAATATTATTAATATTATTGTTATTCTATTTTCATTAATAATATCATTATTATCTATTATTATCACTAAGTTTTTACTAATTAATGATATTAAGCTTTTCATCATTCTTATTATTATCATCATTTTCATTCTCATTGCTTTTATTATTTTTATTTGCATTATCATTTTTATTATTACCATTTTTATTATCATTATTGTCATCATCCTCATTATTATTATTCCTTTCCACTTTTTATTTTATTTTTAAATACAAAAAATTCCAAAAAAAGGGAGTTCGCAGTGCGAAATCACCTTCGCACTGCGACCTCTGCGAAATTTTCTGCAGAATTTTATATATTGGTTTATCCTTTTTGCTTTCAACTACAATTGTTATTATTAGCATTATTACTATTATTATTGCTATTTTGTGACTGATTTGGTGCAGCAAGGCAAAAATTAATGTGTGACATTAAAGGTAAAAGGAAAGAAGGATTTTCTTCCAACCTATCATGTGATCAAACAAATTGGCTGCCCTTGGTCAGCTCTTGTCCCTCCAAATTGACCCATCACCCAACCTAAGCTTGCCAGTCAGCTGCTTGATCCCTTTCCTTCCCTTTTTCTCTGCCAAAACCAGTCAAACACAAGTGGTTTTTGTTGCAAAAAAGCTGTTTGGTGTGCCCTGTTTTGAGCTGGATTTCTCCTCCCATACATAAGCCCACATGCTCATTTTGCTTCCCCCAATCTCCCTGTACATGGCAGTACACGTTTTCATTGCTTGACCTTCCAAGATTGCAAGGATTGATCCCAAGAATCACCCCTTTTGCAGCTGCCCTGTTTTACAGTTTTTTCTCATCATTACCTTCTAGAATTAATGGCATTTGTGGCTGAGATCAGTCAAGACCTTGCCCCTTGGCACAAGGCAAAGCAAGTTCTATCCATTAGCATTAAATGCAAAGTGTTTTAGCCTGGATTTAGCCCACAAACCAGCTAGAATCTAGAGATTTGCCATCATCACATAGATTTGCATTTTGGCCTATAAAAGGAATGCCAAGGCCCAAGGATTAGATACCAATTGAGAGAGCCATTACAAATTGAAAAACCAGAGCCAATACACACGAAATCCACACAAGAAAAATGGACCGTAGATCTCACTATCAAGGAATTAAGACCCCAAAGCCAAGGGTGTGAACCCTTAAAAATAGGGCTGGACGTCCTCCAAGAGGGCATAGGGCCCACTTGACAATCACACATAATCCTTTGGGGGCGCCCCCAGTAGCTTACGAGGGCGCCCAAGTCATGGTTTTGGCCCTTTTATGATTTAGGCCCAAAACCATGACCGGGTAGGCCCAAAAAAGGCTACAAATAGTAACCTCGGGACCATTCCCGAGGCATGACCTAAACACAGCACAGAAACCCTAGTTTCTAGAAGCATTGTACTCACTGCCAGTACAGTTGGCGCCCACAGTGGGGCTACGGTAAAACTGACCTAGCCACCGTCTCCTAGAAAAAAACGGCCGATCCACGGTCCCTGAAAGTCTTCAGAGCGCCGTGCATCCACCATATTTCCCAGGAGCAACCTCAAAACCTTTGAATCCGCCGCGATTCACCCCTAGACCTAACTCTCATCAAACGGTCGACCCGTTCCCTGTTCAAAACATCAATTAATCCCTCCGAAATTCGCAATCCCGACCAAGAATCCTCAGTCGCAGTCTTTAGACCTTGATAACCGACCCAAAAAACGACCATCGTCGCCATCGCTGTTCATGGACCCAGAGGCGGCAGAAGCAGTACGGCAACAAATCCAGCAACTTCGCAGCCACAGCAAAACGTTACAAGTTAACGTCATCGACTTGGATCCAAGGGAAGAATTCCAGAATGAACGTCTTGAACCCACGGAGGATCTAAAGGAAGTCACAATAGGCCCGGAGCCGCATCAAACCACCAAGGTAGGAACCTCTTTGGATCCCGCCGAAGAGCAAAATCTAGTGGATCTCCTGAGAAGAAACTTAGACCTGTTCGCCTGGCAACCATCAGACATGCCCGGCATCGACCCTACCATTGTATGTCACCACCTCGCCCTACGCCCAGGAGTGAAACCAGTGGCTCAGCGCAAAAGAAAATTAGGCGAAGAAAGGAGGAAAGCAGTAGATGAAGAGGTGACCAAGTTAAGAGACGCCCGTTTCATAAGTGAAATCAAGTATCCTACCTGGCTGGCGAACGTCGTCCTCGTAAAGAAAGCTAACGGAAAATGGCGCATGTGCGTCGACTACACCGATCTGAACACCGCTTGCCCAAAAGACCCATATCCCCTCCCAAACATTGACCACCTCATCGACAACGCGTCAGGGTACCAAACCCTGAGTTTCATGGACGCATACTCCGGTTACAACCAAATAAAGATGGATCCTCTCGACGCCCCAAAAACGGCGTTCATGACTAATCACCACAACTACCACTACGAAGTTATGCCTTTTGGCTTAAAGAACGCCGGCGCCACCTTTCAAAGGTTAATGGACACCGCCTTTGCAGAACAAATCGGAAAAAATTTGGAGGTCTACATCGACGATCTGGTAGTAAAAACAAAACATGACAAAAGCCATGCAAAGGACCTGGAAGAGATCTTCGATCAAGTTCGTGCGTATAACATGCGTCTCAACCCGGCCAAATGCTCTTTTGGGGTTCACGCAGGGAAATTCCTAGGCTTCATGCTGACCCGGCGCGGTATCGAGGCAAACCCTGACAAGTGTCAGGCGATAATCAACATGAGAAGCCCCTCTAGCATCAAGGAGGTGCAGCAGTTGACGGGCAGGCTCGCAGCGCTCTCCAGGTTTTTATCATGCGCCGGCGATAAAGCTTTCTCTTTCTTTGCCTCAATAAAGAAGAAGGAACTTTTCCAGTGGACGGAAGAGTGCGAAGATGCGTTTGCAAAGATTAAGACGTTCCTTTCTAGCCCGCCCGTTCTGCATCGTCCAGACGCAGGCGCCGTCCTTTTCCTCTATCTATCTATATCGGAAAATGCTATGAGTTCAGTCCTTGTGCAAGATTCTGACGAAGGTGAAAAACCAGTGTATTTTGTGAGCAAGGTATTCAAGGGAGCCGAGCTGAGATACCAGAAAATAGAACGTCTGGCTCTAGCAGTAGTAGCAACAGCGAGGAAGCTGCGACCATATTTTCAAGGACACAGAGTTGTTGTCAAATCCAACTACCCCATCAAGCAAGTGTTGGGAAAACCAGACCTGGCGGGAAGAATGGTATCCTGGGCAGTAGAATTGTCCGAATATGACATTCAATATCTTCCTAGAGGCAGCATAAAGTCACAGGTCCTGGCTGACTTCCTAGTAGAATTCTCATCCCCGGTGGAAGAGGTCGCCCCTTTCGTATGGTTATTATCGGTCGACGGATCATCAAACCTCAAAGGTAGTGGAGCCGGCATAGTGTTGGAGGGTCCAGGGGGCCTAATCATAGAGCAGTCACTGAGGTTTGAGTTCAAGGCGAGCAACAACCAAGCAGAGTATGAAGCCCTGGTAGCGGGCATGAAGCTGGCACAAGAAATGGGAGCAGAAAATTTGAGGGCAAGGAGCGACTCCCAGTTGGTAACGAGCCAAATCACCGGGGAATACCAAGCGAAGGACAGTCAACTTACCAAATACTTAGCAAAGGTCAACAGTTTAGCCTCCACCTTCAAGTTCTTCGAAGCAATCTACGTTCCAAGAGAGCAGAATTCGAGAGCCGACCTTTTGTCTAAGCTGGCCAGCACCAAACGCCCGGGGAACAACAGAACGGTCATCCAGGAGGTGCTGGCGGCCCCCAGCACAGAGATCATGGAAGTAGGCGCCGTGGAGAATGAGGAGGAGGGGTGGATGACGCCTCTCATCAAATACCTCACGGGAGCGTTTAATCCCAAAAGCGAGGAAGAAGAACTGCAGATACGAAAAAAGGCTTCGAAGTATTGCATGGTCGCTGGCAAATTATACAAGAGAGGCAAGGCATCGCCTCTGCTCAGATGCTTAGGTGAAAACGAAACCCACCTCGTCCTCTTAGAAGTGCACGAAGGCGTGTGCGGGAGCCACATCGGCGGACGATCCTTGGCCGCGAAGCTGTTGAGAGCAGGTTATTACTGGCCAACAATGATCCAAGAGAGCGCAGACTTTGTACGAAAGTGTGACAAGTGTCAAAGGTTTTCTGATAAGAAGCACGCCCCTGCCTGCGAGCTCACCTCGGTCTTTTCCCCATGGCCTTTCCATAAGTGGGCAGTGGATATTGTAGGCCCATTCCCGTTGGCACCAGGACAACTGAAATTCCTCATAGTCGGAGTGGATTACTTCACGAAGTGGGTCGAGGCCGAAGCGGTCGCCAAAATCACAGCAGACAGAGTGATACGCTTCTACTGGAAGAAAATAATATGCAGGTTTGGGCTTCCCAAAGTTATAGTATCTGACAACGGGACCCAGTTCGCCAGTTCCAAGGTGGTAGAATTCTGCAATCAACTCGGAATCCAGACGAAGTTTGTTTCAGTCATCCATCCCCAAGCAAACGGGCAAGCCGAATCTGCAAACAAGGTGATCTTGAACGGCATAAAAAAGAAGCTTGACGACGCCAAAGGACTTTGGGCTGACCAATTGCATGAAGTGCTCTGGTCATATCACACGACGCCTCATTCCACAACCAAGGAAACCCCGTTCACCATGGTATACGGCGCCGACGCTATGCTGCCTGTAGAAATCGACACACCAACATGGCGCCGGGAGAACTTCTCAGAGGAGGCTAATGAGGCGAGCTTACTATGCGGGATAGACATGATTGACGAGGTACGAGAGGCCGCCCACATCCGGGAATTCGCCGCCAAACAAAGAGCAGCCTGCCGGTACAATTCAAAAGTGATACCAAGAGACATGAAAGAAGGAGATTTGGTCTTAAGACAGGTCGTCGCGCCCACCCGAATTGGAAAGTTACTTCCCAACTGGGAAGGACCATACCGAGTCAGGGAAAAGCTAGCACACGGAGCATACAAGTTGGAGGAGCTGAATGGAGACACGATACCACGAACCTGGAATGCCGCCAACCTTCGCCATTACTACAGCTGAGTACTTCATCATTCTTACAAACAAGCCACACAAGGTCGAACTGCTGTAAAGTTTATGTTTTGCTTGCATTTTCTTTTGAATTGTTTGTATTTTGATTTCAATTAACGAAGAGGAATAAGGGAGCACTCTTTTCCCCGCGAAAGCTGGGTTTTTAATGAGGCACCAATTTTCCGTTTACTCTTATCTCTGCTTTGACTCCAGTATCACAGACATCGCCGAAACGAGATAGGCAGCATCAACTCGCAAAGGGCGCGCCTAACCCCAAAGGGGTTGCCACCTAATTCCTTAACCCTAAAAGACAGGGCTCTAAGACGTCGTGTGCTTAAAATGAAAATGCCACCTAATTCCTTAACCCCCAAGAGGGCTCTAAGACGTCGTGTGCTTAAAATGAAAATGCCGCCTAATTCCTTAACCCCCAAGAGGGCTCTAAGACGTCGCGAGCCGAAAGAATAAGATCGCCGCCTAATTCCTTAACCCCCAAGAGGGCTCTAAGACGTCGCGAGCCGAAAAAATAAGATCGCCGCCTAATTCCTTAACCCCCAAGAGGGCTCTAAGACGTCGCGAGCCGAAAAAATAAGATCGCCGCCTAATTCCTTAACCCCCAAGAGGGCTCTAAGACGTCGCGAGCCGAAAGAATAAGATCGCCGCCTAATTCCTTAACCCCCAAGAGGGCTCTAAGACGTCGCGAGCCGAAAGAATAAGATCGCCGCCTAATTCCTTAACCCCTAAGAGGGCTCTAAGACGTCGCAAGCCGAAAAACAAAATAGCCACTTAAGTCCCTAACACTAGGGCGTCGCAAGAAGAAAACGAACACGTCGCGAAAATAAAAGAATTCGTACATAAGATGCCTCAATAGAGCAATAAAACCGGAAAGCTCAACGGATTCGACAATCTTAAATAAATCGAGAAAACGTACAAGCAATAACTATCACCCAAGAAGCATTATCATCGCCATCATTAAACAAGAAACCAACGAAATATAGTACAAATCACGCATCAATACAAATTCAAGAAAGTTCAAAGTAAATTAAAGTTACAACAAAGACTATTATTGTTCGTCCACAAGGACGCCATCTGCGATTATCTTGAACGAATCCATAGACGAAAGATCAGCTTCAGGATGGAGGAAGGCGGCCTGCTCCTTCGCACGCTCAAACCCAGCCTCAAAAGACAGCGCCAGTTCTCCTTTGGCTTCCGCAACCTCAGCCTGCAACGCCGTCTCCCTATCAACCCCCGAGGCGACCTCTTTCCTCAAACGAATGATCACCGCGTCCTTCCCGGCTAGGTCAGCGTCATGACCAACCTTCAGATCACTGATTTTCTCGTCGAACTCGGCCCTCAGCGCCTCCGCCGCCTCCTTGACCTCTTTCTCCTTGCCCTCTTGAACCTCTTGTAACTCCTTCTCCAGCAGCTTCACCCTTTCCAACAGCGTTTCTCCATTACGAACTGACTCCGCATATTTGCAATCAACAGACATCAGAAGCATAATAGACCGCAAACAGTTCACGCCGATATCCCTCGTCGCAAAGGGAACAGGGTTCTGCATCCCAGCTGTCACATCGTCAGGGTTGCAAACCATCCTTTCTTTCACGTAGGCTTCGAAATCAAAATCCTTATCCCAGAAAGATCGAACATCCCGGCTGGGGCCGGAAAGTTCAATGGCGGGATGAGAATGCGCCCGTTTCGACCTCCTCTCTTTTATCACCCCCTCCTCCCGATCCGCCGCCTTCCTTTTCTTCTCCTCCTGAGTCTTCTCCTGCGCCACGTCCACAGTACACTCAGGTTGAGCGTCAAGAGCAATCTCAGTCCTCTTTTTGGACTTACGAAGGATGAGCCCAGAAGAGTCGCCAGTTTCAGCCACCCCGCCCGACCTCTTGGCCTTCAGCTCCGCCAAGTACTGCTTCCTCTCTGCAGCTGTTAGTGGCGCCATTGATTCTGCAAGTCAAAAGGCCAACGCCATTACACAACTAATTAATCAATAGAAAGGCAAAAAGCTAGACAAGCAAAGTTACGAAGTCAACTCACGCAAATAGGTCTCTAAGCTATCGACATCCCCCTCTTTATTCAGCAACTCCCGGATATCCATGGGCAGCATTTTATCCAGGAAGGAAACGACACCTTGTTCATACGCACTCAATTGTTCGAAAGCAAACCCCGTAATGGAAGCTGGGGAACTCGTCCAGCAAATGGGAAATTTTAACTCATTGTGTACGCGCCCCCCTCCCCTCACCCTAAGGAATGTCCGTCTCCAGTTCTTGTAATGAGAGGCGTAAGGTGGAAACAACCGTTTCCCAGGGTGCGCGCCAACAGAAACCCAAGACGATTTGTCCACCCCCCGAGTACCATAGAAGCTAAAGAAACACCCGGCGGAGGGCTCAAAGCCTAATCCCTCGCAAGCTATCTCAAAGGCCCGGATGAACGCCCAACTGTTGGGCTGAAGCTGCGAGGGCGCCACATTCAACCACCTCAGGACAGTTTCGGAGAAGGGCGTGAATGGATACTTCACGCCCAAATCTTCAAAGACCGCCGCATACATATAGAAGAACTCGTGGGCCCTACTCCTTGGCATACGTAAGTATACTTTCTCCCCAGGACGGCAGGGCTCCAGCACCACATCATCTTCGCATCCTGTCGAAGAAACATTAACCTTGCTTCGGAATTGCCCCACTTGTTCAGGATCCATAAACACGGACTCCAAGCGCATCATTTCGCTAGGAGAACCCCCTATCCCCAAATCACTAGTGGACGCCATACCGTGATTTTCTTTCAAGGGACCTGGACGAACAGAAAGAATAACACAATCAGATGAATTCCCGCTATCGTCTTTATCCTCGCTATCACTCGAATCGCTCGAAAACTCCCCTAAAAGGGAATGGCCATAGTAGGCATTCTCAAAGGCAACCCAATCGGTGGTCCCATCCGATCGTTTCGCAAGCCTAACCGCCTCTCTCAATAACGCATCCCTTTCCTCCGAGTTAGTCGGAGATAACACGTTCCCCTTCCCATCACACTCCCTGATAACTACCATTTCCTAGTTTTAATTACAAAAACGAAGCGCTAACGATCAGAAGATGAACTCCAAAAAAGGGGATTACCTGTTTCGGATGAAGGAAAACTGGACGAAGAAAGAGACTGAGTTGATCCTGGAGGAAAGCGTTGGTTCTAAAAACTGTTCGTAAGAGGCGAGAGACGTGCTTTTCGGACAAAGAAAGGAGAAGGAAAGTGAAAAGACAAAGAAAGGAACTGACTAGATGTTTAAAGTGAAAAGCCTGGGAAAACGCGCAGATGACGTCACTTAAGTTGGCACGATTTCCGAGAACCGCTAAGATTACGACACGTCAGCGATAGCGAACGGTCGCCTCACGCCAGCCGTCGGATCCCAATAAGAAGCGTCCTCAACACGCGGTCCAAAAGGCGCGGCGAGCTACACACAGTTTAATCACTTCGCCTTATACCAAGACTTGTGCTTGTTGGGCTAGCATAAATATTCCTGTTGGGCTGGCGCCCAGCACCCTCGTAGGGCTAGTGCCGCCCACTAAGGTACTCAAAACAAAACATGGAGCTAATACCCACGTTGGACTAGTATCCGTGTTGGGCTAGTACCCATGCAGGGTTTAAACACCCATGTTGGGCTAGTACCCATGCAGGGTTTAAACACCCATGATGGGCTGGTATTCATAAAATTTTTTCACATGGCTTCGTAGCTACTAAGTCCCACCTGCTGGGCAAAAGGTCATACACAGACCCCCTGTAAACAGCTTAATCACTTCGCCTTGTACCAAGACTCGTGCTTGTTGGGCTGTGGACCGTAGATCTCACTATCAAGGAATTAAGACCCCAAAGCCAAGGGTGTGAACCCTTAAAAATAGGGCTGGACGTCCTCCAAGAGGGCATAGGGCCCACTTGACAATCACACATAATCCTTTGGGGGCGCCCCCAGTAGCTTACGAGGGCGCCCAAGTCATGGTTTTGGCCCTTTTATGATTTAGGCCCAAAACCATGACCGGGTAGGCCCAAAAAAGGCTACAAATAGTAACCTCGGGACCATTCCCGAGGCATGACCTAAACACAGCACAGAAACCCTAGTTTCTAGAAGCATTGTACTCACTGCCAGTACAAAAAACCACCACATTGCAGCACCAAGTCAGTTCATACACAAAGCCAACACCAATTAGAACATTGTTCTTAACCATCAATCAAGCAAGCAAGCAACTTCCAAACTTTTGCTAAAGCATTGCTAGGAGTTATGTAAGTCTTCTTTAATCTTTATTTTGCATTGTGTTTGCTGTTTTCATCTTTTGTTTTGTTCAATTTTGCTTTGTGCACAAAAACCCCTTTTGAAACTCAAAAGGGACCTCAAAGGGGCCAAGCTTTGAAACTGTGTTTTTCCACCCCATTTTCTTCCATTTTGTCAAGCTTTTTAACCCCCTTTAGGTTCTGAAGCTTGCTTAGAAGCAGTTTCTGAACTTCTGTTCAGAAACAGCTTCTGAGTTTGAAAATTCGCATACTTCGCAGAGCAAAGTATTGCTCGCACTGCGAACACACCAGAACCTGACTTCGCAGAGCCAAGTTCTGGCCGCTCTGCGAAGTATGTGAAACTCAGAACATGAATCAGGCATTCAAAATGTCAAATTTTTGGGTTCCAGTCCTTGATTCAGAACCTAAAGAGGGTTAAAACCATTTTTGTCCAAACCCAATTCATAATCATGCACAACTTTGAAAATTTCACAAGTTCGTGCGACAAATTTTGAGTAACTTGTGAAACAAGTTATGTCCACAAACTTTCAAAACAAGCTTGAGCAATAAGCTAAGTTCTTTATTTTCAAAACCAAACTTGAACAACAACGTTGTTCATGATTTTCAATCCAAACACGAACTTAAGCCGAGCTTGCTCACTCTTTTTTAAAACCAAACTCGAATTAAGCCGAACTTGTGCCTTTTCCAAACTCATGCATGTTTTTTATGATTTTTGTTCATCTTTTCAAACTTGAATAAACACTTGTTCTTGAGTTCCAATAACTTAAGCAACAAGCTATGTTCATGATTTTCAATAACCTTTCGAGCCGATTTTGCTCGTTTTTCTCAAAACCAAGCTTTTTTAAAGGCCGAACTACATTGGTTTTGATCCCATTTGGGTATGTAGGCAAGGGACTTTGTCCTTCCAAATCAATCAATCAATAAAATCAACAAAAACATTTTCTTTCTTTTTTTCAATAACTTGAACATCACTTGTTCATAAGTTTTTTAACTAAGTGTTTGGTTCCCTTTGAGATTCCTTTGATTTTCCACAAAACAAAACTTGAATGAAACGGGAATGGCTTGACGTATGTCTCCCCAAACCTCGATCGCACGAATGCGTGACGTATGTCTCGTCGCTCGGGCAATCGTCATTCCACCTTCAACGCGTCTAGCACGCTAAACCTCCCCTTGGCCCCCTTGTGGCCATTTTTACCCTTTTCTTGGCCCTCGTGGTCAATCCGAACCTCTCGCGCCTTTGCGCGTTTATTTTTAACCATTTACGCCTTGCGCGAATTTTACGCCTCTGTGCGTTTGTCTTTTTATTTTTCAAAACATTCACGCCTTGCGCGAGTTTATCGCCTAGCGTCCATCTTTCACCATTTAAAGCTTTGTACGCCTTCGTGCGTTTTAAAACCTTTGTTCAAGTCCGAGTGCAAAATCTTTTTATCAAATCATTTATCTTTTATGCATTGTCGTCAATGGCAAGTTCGGCAGCAACCCGAACAGTTGACATTTACTTTCATTACTTTTTCTTTTTTTCAAACTTTTTCGCTCGGACGCGATCAAATCTTTTTTAACTAAAACGAACCAACATACAAACTTTTTCTACCAAAGAACTACGTACGCTTTGAATTCTCCGACTACCGGGAGATACGTAGGAGCAAGATCGACATCTTGTCAAGCCCATTAATGAAAAAAACCTTTTTTTTTTCCTTTCGTTCGTTTTTATCACTTTCTTCGTCTCGCATTATGTTTTTATATTTCCTTTCATATATGTTTAAACACGCAAGTAAAACATCGAAGCATTTTAAGCCTAAGCCGACTAAGAGGTTCCCGTTGAGTACAACGGATGTGAGGGGTGCTAATACCTTCCCCTCGCATAATCGACTTTCGAACCTAAAATCTTTTCTCAAGGTAATTTAGAACTTTTTTCCTTTTTCCCCGAAAAATTAAAAGTTCAGTCGTGATTTAAATTTAGTGATTCAATGCTTCCCAATAGCTTGACATCCGAAATTCGACGCGACAATTGTGTCACGATTTTGAGTCCAGAATTTGGTGTTCTGGCTCTGTGAAAATCGTGTCACGATGTGAAGCAATCGTGTCACGATTTTGGTCTGGACAGAAACCCAAATTCCGCTTTCAATTGGTTTTTCCACTATTCTCCGTTTTGAACTGGGTTTTGGTGTAAACATAAAAGTTGTAGATATGGATGTTAGCTTTCTTATGACATTGGTTTGACTTCATTTAGATTTCTAGAACTTGAGTTATGAGTGATTTACTACACATAGGTCATGACACATTTTTCGTGAAAACTTCCGTATACTTTTCCAATGAACTATGAAACATCTCTATAATTAATAATGATCTTAAGGAAGATTTTAGAGCTAATAAATGAGTATGTATTGATGGAGTTGTTATTCATAATGGTGTGCTATTAGTGATTAATGATGAGTGTTGAGTCTTTTGGTGTTGGCTGCATGTTTTGGCAAAACCAAGGTATTGAATAGAAGCATCTCCATATGTAGAACATTTCTTCAGTTGGAAGTCTTTCATTTTGAAGCTGTTCAGAAGCTCAAAATTACATCAGAAGCTGAATGCTCATCAGAAGCACTGTAGCACTTCAGAAGCTGATTCAGGTTCTGAAGTCCAGCGTTGACTTTTGTTGACTTCATCAGAAGCTGGTTATTTTCAAGGTTTTTCTATGCGAATCTTTGCAAGATTTATTGAGGATTTATCCAAGCATATGGCTTCTAGAATGCTGATTTATTTGGAGAAGATTTTATTGAAGATTTGGTTCAAAGATATGAAATTCATATTTTCCTGATACAATCTTTTAAAGATTCAAAGTGGTTTTATTTGTTTCCTTATTGGACCAATCTTATTTCAGTAACAAATCAAATCAGAAAGATTAGTTTGTTATTTTATTCTGCAAGACTGAAGGCTATAAATAGAGGAGGGTTGCTGCTATTCAAGACATGGTTTTTATAGAGTTTAAGATCAGAGAATTGAGTCTTAGTATTTTAAGCTTTTAGCTTTATTGTGCACCACTCTGTTAGAGTTGGTTTAGGTGGTTGATTGAGTTGTAATTCATTCTAAGCCTTTAGGTACGAATGAAGTTTTGTATTTGAAGTTGTTCTTCAAAACAGAGTAGTTTTTGTTAAGGGATTCAGTAACAGGTTTGTTACTTGATTAGGAAGTTAGTGGTCTCTAATACTCAACGTGTTGGGTAGAATTCAAGACTAGGAGGAAGTTAATTGCTTAGGCTGGGAACTGGGAGTCAGTGTCTTGAGTCATAAGGATTAATTCCTATAGTGGAATTCCTTCCTGGATTGGTATCCCCCAGAGTAGGAGGTGTTTACTCCGAACTGGGTTAACAAACCTTTGTGCCTGTTTACTTTCCTGCACTTTATATTCCTGCTGATTATTTGCTTTTATAAATTGTGCTAAGTTCTGATCAGAACCTGCTAAGTTTTTAATCAGAACCAGAACCAGTTAAGTATCATTGCCTGGCCAGAATTTCAATTGGCATCAGAGCAGGCACCCTGCCTGTAATTTGGGTGAGATCCAGAGGACTTAAAATCTGGCAAGCATGGATAGAGAAGGAGGCTATGTCAATAGACCACCCCTACTAGATGGCACAAACTATGAGTATTGGAAATCTAGGATGTGTGCCTTTCTAAAGTCTATTGACAGCAGGACTTGGAAAGCTGTGATAAAAGGCTGGGATCATCCTGTGTATACAGACAAAGATGGTAACAAGACTGAGGTTCTGAAGCCTGAGGAGGAATGGACCAAAGCTGAAGATGACTTGTCTCTGGGAAATTCAAAAGCTTTGAATGCAATCTTTAATGGTGTGGACCAGAACATGTTCAGACTTATCAAACAGTGTACTGTTGCTAAGGAGGCCTGGGAAATTTTGAAGACAACTCATGAAGGAACCTCTAAAGTGAAGATGTCCAGATTGCAGCTGCTGACCACCAAATTTGAGAACCTGAAGATGAAGGAGGATGAATCCATTCAGGATTTTTACATGAATGTGCTGGACATGGCAAATTCTTTTGATTCACTTGGGGAGAAGATTTCTGATGAGAAGTTGGTGAGAAAAATCCTCAGGTCCCTGCCCAGAAGATTTGACATGAAGGTCACTGCAATTGAGGAGGCTCATGATATTTCTGCTATGAAGCTTGAGGAGCTTATTGGGTCATTGCTCAATTTTGAGACTGCATTCTGCAAACAGCCTGATAAGAAAGGGAAAGGTATAGCCTTTACTGTGAATACTGAAGCTGATGATCAACAAGAGTCTGAAGAGGATGACTTATCAGAAGCTTTTGTGTTGCTGGGAAAACAATTCAACAAGATTCTGAAGAATGTTAACAGAAAAGCCAAAGCCAAAGGTCAGAACTTCAGATTCAATAACAAAAAGCAACAAACTGATGAGAAGAAGACCAAGTCTGAGGAGAAAAGTAACCAAGCCAAAGGTGTGCAGTGCTATGAGTGTGAAGGTTATGGACATATCAAAACTGAGTGTCCTACTTTTCTTAAGAAGCAGAAGAAAAGCCTAGCTGTGTCATGGTCTGATGATGGTTCTGAAGAAGATGATGTTAGTGAATCTGATATGTGTGATACTGGTCTGGTTGTAAGGTCAGGAGCTATCTTGAAGAAGGAAGCTGTTTTAGAGTCTGAGACTTTTTCAGAGTCTGACTCAGAGTCTGAAGCCTCATCTGTGTCTGAAGCTGCTAAAACCTCATATGATGAACTAGCTGACAACTATAGGAAGCTGTATAACAGAAGTGCTGAGGTTTGCAAACAAGTTTTGGATCAGAAGGAGACTATTCTACAACTGGAGGCTGAAAAAGGTGAACTGTTAGTGCAGAATTCAGATTTAAAAGAAGAAGTGAACCAACTGAACTCCCAACTTGATCAAATGAAGAAGCAAGTGAAGATGTTGAACTCTGCTACTGATAAGTTGGAGGACATTTTGGGGAATCAGCAACAAGGAAAAACTGGTTTAGGTTTTGTTGATCAGACTCAGATTCCTAAACAGATGAATTTTGTTCCTGCTACTCAAACTCATGATTCTATAGTTGGAACATCAAAGAGGAGACCTCAGAAACAAGCCCAGTTGCCAGCTCAGAAGCAAGCTCAGAAGAGACCTCAGATGCAAGGTCAGAAGCATGTTCAGATGCTACCTCAGAAGCAACCCCAGAAATCTTTCAGAAACAGAAGGAGGAGGAATCATCCATGGGTCTGTCATCATTGTGGAAAGAAAGGGCATATCAAACCATTCTGCTTCAAACTTTATGGCTATCCTGAACATTTTCAGTATAGAAGAGTTGAACCAGCTACTGTCAGACAGAATGTTCAGAAGGTATGGAAGCCCAAAGTTCAGAATGTAGGCCTGATTGCTCATACTTCACTAAGAGCCACCTCAAAAGAAGACTGGTATTTTGATAGTGGGTGTTCAAGGCACATGACTGGTGTGAAGAAGCTGCTGAGCAATATCAGATCATACTCCAGAAGCTATGTGACATTTGGAGATGGTGTAAAAGGTCAGATTCTGGGTATTGGTGATTTGATCAAAGAAGGTTTGCCCAGACTTAATGATGTGCTACTGGTGGAAGGATTAACTTCAAATCTGATCAGCATTAGTCAACTCTGTGATCAAGACTTAAAGGTTAATTTCAACAAGCAAGAGTGCATTGTTACTGATCAGAAAGATGAGATTCAGATGAGAGGCTGCAGATCCAAAGACAATTGTTACTTATGGGTTTCTGAAGAAGAAAGAAGTTTGACTTCTTGTCTTATGAGCTCAGAAGAGGAAGTCAAGCTCTGGCACCAGAAGTTAGGTCATCTGCATTTGAAAGGCATGAAGAAAATCCTAAGTACTGAAGCTATCAGAGGTGTACCAAATCTGAAGATCAATGAGGACAATGTTTGTGGTGATTGTCAAATTGGGAAACAAACAAGAAAGTCTCATCCCAGATTAGTTCACCAGGTAACAACTAAAGTACTAGAACTTGTTCATATGGATTTAATGGGGCCTATGCAAGTAGAAAGTATTGGAGGGAAGAGGTATGCTTTTGTAATGGTAGATGACTACTCAAGATTCACATGGATCAACTTTGTTAGAGAAAAGTCTGATACTTTTGAAGTGTTTAAAGACTTATGCACTCAATTACAAAGAGAGAAGGACTGTGGGATTGTCAGAATCAGAAGTGATCATGGCAAAGAATTTGAGAACAAGAGCTTTTCAGAATTCTGTGCCTCTGAAGGTATAAAGCATGAGTTCTCTGCACCTATCACACCTCAGCAAAATGGTGTAGTTGAGAGGAAGAATAGGACATTAGCAGAATGTGCAAGGGTTATGCTGCATGCTAAGAAGCTGCCATACATGTTCTGGGCTGAAGCAATGAATACTGCCTGTTATATTCATAACAGAGTCACTTTGAAGAAGGGAACCACTTGTACCTTGTATGAATTATGGAAAGGAAGAAAGCCAACTGTGAAGTATTTCCATGTGTTTGGAAGCAGATGCTACATTTTGGCTGATAGGGAAAACAGAAGAAAACTGGATCCTAAGTCTGATGAGGGCATATTCCTGGGTTATTCAGTGAACAGCAGAGCTTATAGGGTGTTCAATTCCAGAACCAAGGTTGTGATGGAGTCCATTAATGTGGTAATTGATGATCTGACTGCTGAGAAAGATAGAAGTGAGTCTGAAGTTGTTCCAGAGTCTGAACCATCAGAAGAACAAACTTCAGAAGCAGAAAAGCATTCAGAATCTGAAGAAGCTGAAGATCAACCAGGTCAAGTTCCTAATGGTAAAGGGCCATCAATTAGAGTTCAGAAGGATCATCCTAAAGACTTAATCATTGGAAGCTTAGATCAAGGTGTCAGAACCAGGAGATCAGATGCTGCTGCTACTGATTCATGTTTTGTGTCTAAGTTTGAACCCAAAAATGTGAAAGAAGCCCTGACTGATGAATTTTGGATTGAAGCAATGCAAGATGAGTTGAATCAATTCAAAAGGAGTGAAGTGTGGGATCTAGTTCCAAGACCAGAAGGACTGAATGTGATTGGCACTAAGTGGATATTCAAGAATAAAACAGATGAAAGTGGCACTGTAGTCAGAAACAAGGCAAGGTTGGTTGCTCAAGGCTATACTCAAGTTGAGGGACTTGATTTTGATGAGACCTTTGCACCTGTGGCCAGACTAGAGTCCATAAGACTACTATTGGGAGTTTCATGCATTCTCAAGTTCAAATTATTCCAGATGGATGTGAAGAGTGCATTTCTGAATGGATATTTGCAAGAAGAGGTATATGTTGAACAGCCTAAGGGTTTTGTGGATCCTAAGTTTCCAGAACATGTGTACAAGTTAAAGAAGGCTTTATATGGATTGAAGCAAGCACCAAGGGCATGGTATGACAGGCTGACTCAGTTTCTTGTGGCTCAAGGTTACAGAAAAGGAGGTTCTGATAAGACTTTGTTTATGAAAGATGAAAATGGGAGTCTGATGATTGCTCAGATTTATGTGGATGATATAGTGTTTGGAGGGATGTCTCAGAAGATGGTCAAACTGTTTATTCAGCAGATGCAGTCAGAATTTGAAATGAGCTTAGTTGGTGAACTGACTTATTTTCTTGGATTACAAGTCAAACAAATGGAAGATACAATCTTCATTTCTCAAAGTAAGTATGCCAAGAACATAGTGAAGAAGTTTGGAATGGAATCTGCTGCTCACAAGAGGACACCAGCTGCTACTCATCTGAAGTTAACCAAAGATGAACAAGGAGTATCAGTAGATCAAAGTCAGTACAGAAGCATGATAGGGAGCTTATTGTATTTAACTGCAAGCAGACCTGATATCACTTATGCTGTTGGAGTTTGTGCAAGATATCAAGCTGATCCTAAGATGAGTCATCTGACACAAGTGAAGAGGATCCTGAAGTATGTGAATAGCACAAGTGACTATGGAATCATGTATTCACATAGTTCAAGTTCTGAACTGATGGGATTTTGTGATGCTGACTGGGCTGGAAGTGCTGATGACAGGAAGAGCACCTCAGGAGGTTGTTTCTTTTTGGGAAATAACTTAATTTCATGGTTTAGCAAGAAGCAAAACTGTGTGTCATTGTCAACTGCTGAAGCTGAGTACATTGCTGCTGGGAGTAGTTGCTCACAACTGGTTTGGATGAAACAGATGCTGGAGGAGTACAATATGAAACAACGAACTATGACATTGTTTTGTGACAATTTGAGTGCCATCAACATCTCTAAGAATCCAATTCAGCACAGCAGAACCAAACACATAGACATCAGGCATCATTTTATCAGAAACCTTGTGGAGGACAAGATTGTTCAGCTGGAACATGTAGCTACTGAAGATCAAGTTGCTGACATTTTCACAAAGGCCTTGGATGCTAAGCAGTTTGAAAACTTAAGGAGCAAGTTAGGTGTGTGTTTGCATGAAGAGTTATAGCAATTACTGCAAACTGGATGTGAGGAAGATAGAGTACCTGCCAGTTGTGCCTATGCTATGTGTGATCCTGAACCTGAGTCTGAATCTAATATGTGTTCAAGGATCTGTGTTACCTGTTTTGATGTTATTCCCTACTGGAAGTCTGAGTTTGGTCAAAATTTTGTGGCTAAAAAGGGGGAGAAAATTATGTATTGTGTTGGCTCTGATACTAAAAATCTTATGCAAAGTATTGCTGCTCAGAAGGTGTGTGTGAAGCTCAGTGTTCAGATTCAATATAAGAAGAGATGTCAAGATGATATTGAGGGGGAGTATGTGTCTCAGGGGGAGTACAAGTTTGCTATGATCCTGAGTGTTTCTGTGTTGAAGTATGGTCCTGAAGAACAATTGTGTGCAGCTCCTGAAGTATTGGCTCTGATATGCTCTGATACCATAAATTCAGAAGTAAGGGGGAGTTTGATGTGTGATGATCAGGAGTTGATCAGTAGCTCTGATACCTTGGAGTAGCTCTGATACCATGTTTGTGATGATCAGAAGTTCAGAAGTTGAAGCTGCATGTTTAACATAGCTGAATCCGCTGCCTAAACTAATTGCTATGATGTATGATTGTGGAGTTCTTCATTGTTGAGCTGATTATAATGAAGATTGAAGGACTTGGATGGTTTTAGCCAAAAATTTGCCAAAGGGGGAGATTGTTGAGTCTTTTGGTGTTGGCTGCATGTTTTGGCAAAACCAAGGTATTGAATAGAAGCATCTCCATATGTAGAACATTTCTTCAGTTGGAAGTCTTTCATTTTGAAGCTGTTCAGAAGCTCAAAATTACATCAGAAGCTGAATGCTCATCAGAAGCACTGTAGCACTTCAGAAGCTGATTCAGGTTCTGAAGTCCAGCGTTGACTTTTGTTGACTTCATCAGAAGCTGGTTATTTTCAAGGTTTTTCTATGCGAATCTTTGCAAGATTTATTGAGGATTTATCCAAGCATATGGCTTCTAGAATGCTGATTTATTTGGAGAAGATTTTATTGAAGATTTGGTTCAAAGATATGAAATTCATATTTTCCTGATACAATCTTTTAAAGATTCAAAGTGGTTTTATTTGTTTCCTTATTGGACCAATCTTATTTCAGTAACAAATCAAATCAGAAAGATTAGTTTGTTATTTTATTCTGCAAGACTAAAGGCTATAAATAGAGGAGGGTTGCTGCTATTCAAGACATGGTTTTTATAGAGTTTAAGATCAGAGAATTGAGTCTTAGTATTTTAAGCTTTTAGCTTTATTGTGCACCACTCTGTTAGAGTTGGTTTAGGTGGTTGATTGAGTTGTAATTCATTCTAAGCCTTTAGGTACGAATGAAGTTTTGTATTTGAAGTTGTTCTTCAAAACAGAGTAGTTTTTGTTAAGGGATTCAGTAACAGGTTTGTTACTTGATTAGGAAGTTAGTGGTCTCTAATACTCAACGTGTTGGGTAGAATTCAAGACTAGGAGGAAGTTAATTGCTTAGGCTGGGAACTGGGAGTCAGTGTCTTGAGTCATAAGGATTAATTCCTATAGTGGAATTCCTTCCTGGATTGGTATCCCCCAGAGTAGGAGGTGTTTACTCCGAACTGGGTTAACAAACCTCTGTGCCTGTTTACTTTCCTGCACTTTATATTCCTGCTGATTATTTGCTTTTATAAATTGTGCTAAGTTCTGATCAGAACCTGCTAAGTTTTTAATCAGAACCAGAACCAGTTAAGTATCATTGCCTGGCCAGAATTTCAATGAGTAAAATTCGTAAAGTGAATATGTGAATGATGTTATAGATGATGTTATTGATGATGTTATTGATGATGCTATTGATAATGACTGGTTAATTGTATGGATGTAAGTATTTGATAATGCAATTGTTGTTGAAGAACATAATTGGTGGTGCTTATTATGTTAATGTACATGTTGGTGAGTCATGCATTGTCAAGTCCTTGCTTGAAGTCCATGCATTCATAGTAATTTTGAGGTGTTTGAAGAATGTAATTGGTGGTGTTTATTACATAGCTTCTGCATAACATAATTGGTGGTGTTTATTATGTTGGTGGATTCATTAACGGTAAAATTATCTCCGGAATCCTAATGGTACCACATGCATCTAGATGAGTCTAGAACATTGCATGCATTTATAGTTGGTGAGTCAAGTCATACTTGAATATTTGAATTGGTGTATATGTGTACTGGAGAGCTTTTGGTGATTGTTGTGAATACTTGAAAAAGGTGAATTGGACACGTTACTTGATTATGCTCGTATACTCATTGGTTTATAATGATGGGGAGTATATTACATATGTGAAATTAAATTATGATATTTATTCTCATTTGACTATGTTCTAATTATGAATCGTGAACTAACCCCCAGTGGTCGTTTGGTTGACCGCCTACCTTATTCTTATGAATGGGTAGACGGTGTGCAGGAGTAGTTGCTTTAGTTCGGTGAGTTGCAGGAGGTTAGCTTTGGAACTACCTCACTTTGCCTTCTTGGAGTCCTAGAGTCGGGCTCTGATTTAGGGGTGTCTGTCTGTTTATTTAATTTATAACTGTTGTGATTTGTATCACTCGGTGTGTCGAGATGAGATTGTATACTTGGTGTTGTATTGAGATTTATATGATATAACTACTTGGAGATGTTTTTAAGTAGTTGTTGTTGGGATGTTTTGTTGTATATTTCCGCTGCAACGATTTAAGAAGAAAAATTAATTATGTTTGTATGAACTTATTGAAGAGAATGACATCTAAATCCTTTGTATGATTGTATTATTTGCGTGATTTATCGCTTTAAGGGTTTAGGGTGTTTCATGGAACGCCCCGGTTCCAGAAAACTTCAAACCGCCCTCGCTCGCCTCCTTCGATGGCAAGATCGATCCTGTAGAGCATATCACTGCTTTCAACACCCAGATGGCAATGATTGGCGCCGCCAATTCCTTGAAGTGCAAGCTACTGGCGGGTACCCTCAAAGATGCCGCCCTCCGATGGTACATGAATCTCCCACGTTTTTCGATCGTCGGGTATCAAGACATGACGAGAAAGCTCATCCACCAATTCTCCGCCAGTCACCACTGAAAAGTCTCCTCCACCAGTCTGTTCAACGTCTGACAGGGTCCAAACGAATCGTTCAGAGAATACCTCGCCAGCTACAACGACGCCACTATCAAAGTCATCAACCCTAACCAAGAGCTGTTTGTTGGAGCCTTCCAGAACGGTCTGCGAGCGGGGCAGTTCAACGAATCCCTCACACAGAAGCCAGCAGACTCCATGGAGGAAATCATGTACCGCGCCGAATGCTACATCAAGGGAGAAGAAAGCAACGTCGAGAAAAAAGCGCGCGAAACGAAGGAGCGTGGCGTGGCGCACACTGACTCCCGCCGCAACTACTACCTGCCAGCTTCCAGGGAGAAGGGAACTTTCAAACGCCACGGCACGGACAGGCATCGCCACGAACGACCATTTGATGTATTCACACCACTCAACGCCCGCCGAGAGCAAATTTGGAAAGATGTTTATCACTCGAGGTTGATCCCAGACCCCCCCAGAGCCTACCAGTAACCAAATGGGACCAAACAAGAGCGCCTGGTGCAAATATCACAGAATCAGGGGTCACGATACAGACGACTGCATACACTTGAAACATGAAATTGAAAAACTAATTCAGAACGGGAGACTAAGGGGATATGTGAAGAACGGACACGACGAAGAGCACAGACACTCAGAAGAGCCCCGCAAAAGCAAGGAGAACCACAAAGGCGAAGACAGGCACACTCTCAACACAATCTCTGGAGGATTCGCCGGCGGGGGCGAATCCAGCAACTCGCGAAAGAAGTATGTCAGACAAGTTCTTTTTCTCGACGACATCACGAGCAGGACCGACATAGAACCAGACGTCTCCTTCACATCCAAAGACTACGAAGGCGTCGTTCCCCACGACGACGACCCCATGGTTATCACCGCCCAAATATTCAACTGGGACATCAAGAGGGTCCTCATCGACTCGGGAAGCTCGGCAGACATACTTTACTACACTGCCTTCGAAAAAATGGGTTTGGACCCCGAACAGCTACAACCTTTCAAGGGGACTTTAGCAGGCTTCACAGGAGAACAAGTACACGTTCGAGGCTACATCTCTCTGAAGACCACCTTCGGCACAGGAAGGAACGCGAAAGCCGTCAAGGTCAGATATTTGGTAGTCAACGCCCCATGCTCGTATAATATCATCATTGGTCGCCCCGCCTTCAACCTCCTGGGCGCCTTCCTTTCAACAAAATTCTTGGTCATGAAGTACCCCCTAGATAACGGCCACATAGGTACGATCCGCAGAGACCAAAGGATCGCCCGAGAATGCTACCATAACAGCCTGAAGCTGCAGAAAGAAAAGAGAAGAGGCGTGACTGATAAACTCCACCTCGTCAACATGATCGACCTAGACCCGCGCGAAGAATATCAGCAAGAACGCCTCGAACCCACGGAGGACCTGAAAGAAGTTCAGATAGGACCCCAGCCCCACCAGACAACCAAGATCGGCGCTTCCTTAGACCCGGAGGAGGAGCTCGCCATCATCTCCCTACTGAAAGAAAACTTGCAACTCTTCGCTTGGCAACCATCGAACATGCCGGGCATCGACCCAAGTATCGTGTGCCATCACCTCGCCGTAAACCCGGGGGTTAAGCCTGTCATCCAGAGAAAGCGAAAGTTGGGCGAGGAAATAAGAAAGGCCGCGACGAAGAAGTCAAGAAGCTCAAAGACGCCTGTTTTATCAGCTAGATCAAATATCCTACGTGGCTGGCTAACATTGTATTAGTAAAGAAATCTTCAGGAAAATGGAGAATGTGCGTAGATTACACAGACCTCAACACCGCATGCCCGAAAGACTCCTACCCTCTCCCTAATATCAACCACCTGATAGACAACGCCTCTGGGTACAAGAGACTGAGCTTCATGTACGCATATTCCGGCTACAACCAAATCAAGATGGACCCCCTGGACGCCCCCAAAATAGCATTTATGACGAATAACCAGAATTACCACTACGAGGTCATGCCTTTCGGACTGAAAAACGCCGGCGCCACCTTTCAGTGCCTCATAGACACGGTCTTCGCCGCCCAGATTGGAAGGAATTTGGAAGTTTACATCAATGATCTCGTCGTCAAGACTAAGCACGAGCAGAGCCACACAGATGATTTAAGGGAGATCCTCCAACAGGTACAATAGTACAACATGCGCCTAAATCCTACCAAATGCTCTTTTGGTGTCCACGCCGGGAAGTTTCTCGGATTCATGCTTACAAGGCGTGGTATAGAAGCCAACCCAGACAAATGCCAGGCCATCATAAATATGCGGAGCCCATCCAGTATCAAGGAAGTTCAACAGCTGACAGGACGTCTGGCGGCATTATCACGTTTTCTCTCCTGTGTAGGTGACAAGGCCTTTTCGTTCTTCGCCTCTATCAAAAAGAAGGAGCAGTTCCACTGGACACCTGAGTGCGAAGACGCCTTCCAGAAGATCAAAGCATTCTTATCCAGCCCGCCAGTGCTACACCACCCAGAAAAAGGTTCTATTCTGTTGGATATTTGGTTGTTGGCTTCATGTTTGCTAAAATCAAATATACAAGAAGCTGTGCGTCTTCAGAAGCTGGAAGCAAGCATTTCAGAAGCTGAACAGTACTTCAGAAGTTGGGTCTTCAAAAGTTGAATAGTACTTCAGAAGCTGGGTCTTCAGAAGCTGAACAGTACTTCAGACGCTGAACCTTCAGAAGCTGATGTTCAGACGCTGAACAGTACTTCAGAAGCTGAAATGTTCAGACGCAGAACTTCAGACACAGACCTTCAGAAGCTGGTTTTCTGCGTTCTATCTTTGTGCCTTGGAGCTGTTAATTTTCTCACATGATCTTTTGTGGATTTAATTGAAGAATTCTCCAAGCTGCGTTTCTAGATGGAAGAATATTTTCGCAAGATATATTTTGAAGATTGGACATTGTTTTATTTTTTGAATATATTTTCAAAGAGATCTTTGGAAAATATATTTCTGAAGAGTATTTGCTTCTATGTGCTTCTAAAGATTTGGAACAATATCTTTGAAGAGTATTTGGTTCAGAATTATGTTGCTGCTGAAGACTATAAATAGAGGACGCTGCTATTGAAGAATTTACATCAAAAACAGAAGCCTTTAGAGAGAGAGAGAGAGTTATTCTTAGTTTTTGAGTTTGTTCATTGTGAGCTTTGTGCTCTGTTTCTGTACACCACTCAATTGTTAGAGTTGGTTTGTTTTATTGAGTTGTAATCACTTGAAGCTTTTAAGCAAAAGTGACTGTTTATGTATTTGGAGTGTGTCTCCTACATTGATTGTTATTAGAGTCTGATAATCACTGGGGCAGTGATTGACTGAGGGAAGTGAGATGGGATCTCAGGTCTAGGAGTTTCTAGGTTGAAGTCAATACGGGTAGTGATTAAGTGAGAAGGCTGTGAAATAGGGATTGTTCACATAGGACTTCGAATTGATACTATCATAGTGGATTTCCTTCCTGGCTTGGTAGCCTCCAGATGTAGGTGTGGTTGTCACCTAACTGGGTTAACAAATAACCTGTGCATTTTACTTTTTGTCTGTTACTTTCTGTCTGTTTTATTCTGCTTCTGAACTACTATTTTGCATACTCTGCTTTACTGCACCAGTACTCTGTTTGACGTTCAGAATCAGGTCCTGCCAGGAATTTCATATTCTTTTTTTATATTTATCTATTTCTTACAACGCTATGTGTTCAGTATTAGTCCAAGATTCAGAAGAAGGCAAAAAGCCGGTGTACTTCGTCAGCAAAGTATTCAAAGGAGCAGAACTTAGATATCAGAAGATCGAACGCTTGGCCCTGGCCGTTGAAATTCCTGGCAGTTAACTGGTTCTGAACTAAAAACAGAGTATGAAAAACTAACAGTTCAGAAGCAGAAAATAAAGTGCAGAAAGATAAAGAACACAATGAGTTTGTTAACCCAGTTCGGTGCAAACTCCACCTACTCTGGGGGATACCAATCCAGGAAGGAAATCTACTAAGTAGAATTAATTCTAAGACTCAACAGCCCCTGTTCTTCGTCTTATCACTTAATCTCTACCCTTCTAGACTTCTACCCAGGAAACCACCTAGGTATAAGAACCCACTTACTTCCTAACCAAGCAATCACAGGCCAGTGATTGTAAACTTAACAAAACAAACAAATTGAAGACACACTTCAAGACAACAAAACATCATTCGTGCTTAAAAGCTTTGAATGAATTACAACTCAAAACAATCTAAACAAACTCAGATGAGTGGTGTACAAATAAAGCCTAAGCTTAAAACTCTAAAAACTCTAAATTCTTAATTTCTGGTTTTTGATTCCTACTTCAATAAGCAGCACGTCTTCCTTTATATAGACTTCAGCAAGCAGCACAATTCTAAACACAATCTTCAATTGATATGATTATGAAATACTTTGAAGCTCAAAAAGGAAATATATTGTAACACCCATACTAATTTTATCTAGAATATTAGCATGCGCATTAAACTGATACTGGATGCATTAAAATTTTCAATAATAATAATACAACTGAATGAGTACTAATTGGCTCGTTTATACAATTAACCAAATACCATTAAAATACACGTACAAATGTCTGATAAACTCCTGAGCTGGTACATGACGAGCAACTGCACTCCATCCTGCGTCTCCCTGATGAACTTCATCACGAACCTCTTGCTTACCTGAAAACCTGCATCAGAAGGATTGGGATGAGACATAATGTCTCAGTGAGCTCCACCCAACCTACTGTTGGCAACCTCGGGGAAACCTAGGGTCGCCATGCACTAACTGTTGGCAATATCGGGGAAACCTATGATCGCCAAGCAATTAACTCATCCCATAACGGGCTTATACCTGTATGTGCCTGCTATACTGTGTAGTCACGAAAACTAGACTACGAATTACTAACTTAGTGATCGAGGGGAAACCTAGGATCACTGCCTGATAACTGCTACTTGCCTGATAACTGATACCTGCCTGAACATAATAAAGTATTTTCCTGATATTATTATGTTAGCATGTTAGCGTGTAACAAACAATTATTGATGAAAATTATAATAAAAGCCTTTAAAGAAAGTATAGAAAACTCAATTTAGTGAAAATAATCAAAATGGGTGAATCGAGAACTAGCTTCATCTCGTTGATAGCTCTTTCCTACTAGAGTGGCCTTTCCCGTAGTGGTAGCTCCATTTAACGGATAGCTCTTTTCTCTCGACTCAAAACAAAACGTAAAACAATTTCAATTAGGGAGTTTACATCTCGCTGATAGCCCTCTCCTCCTAATGGTGGCCTTTCCATAGGGGCGGCTCCATCTAACGGATTAACTCTACCTAACCGAAATCACATAACTAGGTGCAACTAGGTCGTCGTCATTATAACCGTAATTTTCAAAACATCCTTCTTAAAACACACGTCTAAAATCATATTTCGCAACATAACGAAACTTATGTCAAAATACGTTCATCAAAACTCAATCGAAAATCTACTACTTATCATCATAAGTAAATCCAAATTCAACCCAAATCCAAATCGCGTACATATTAATATCAAATCCTTTCAAAAACGTGTATTTCAAACCATGCTTTACAACGTATGAAAACTAGTGCCAAGATACAAGAAATCAAATTTCAATTCCTAAATCCACTACTTTATAAATCATTAGTAAGTTCAACTTGAGCATATACTAATATCGATCACTTTAAAAAAAATAACGATGATAAGAAAAATATTCAAAGGTTGTGTTTCCCCATTTTAGTAAACACTGACATAGAAAATAAACAAACTACCAATAATAACAATAATAATTAAAATATGCGATAATGATCGTTATCAACTCACTCAAACCCAAAGGGAGGGTCTAACTAAAAGGAACTCACCTTAATCACCTCTGATAACTTTGCAAAGCAGCCTATTCAACAGCTCATAACCTTTGCCATCTTCAATCCTCCATAAGCACTTTTCCAGAAACAGCTTATTCACAGCTTATGGCTTATGAACGTTACGATTCCGACTCGGACCTCAACCCAAACACTTAATAGGTTTACCAAACACGTAAACTCAGTTCTGGAATCATCCCATCAATATATATCCGCGTTTTAGCTTGTTCCGTAAAATTACGTCAAAATCCGTAAGCCGTTTTTCAGCAGAACTTCCAAACTTCGAACGCGTTTTCCGGATTCGTTTCTAATCCGAATCACATGAAACTTATATCCGAATCGAAGGGAATTGAACGCAGAATGCAAAAATCTAATAATTACCCAATTCTGAGCTACCCAGCAACTGCTACGAACCAAACAGTATAATCTGCCAAAACAGCTTATTTATTTAATCACTTCTGCAGGTTTTGAACAGCAACTTAAATTCATAATTTAATCACTTACAGCAACTTTTACAAACAGTGTACTTACCAGCTTATTCATTCCTTTAACTCTTGCTTCAAACCCTTGTTCCTAGCTTCTACATCCATGCATTACAGCTTAATCCTTAACTTCTCAAACCGTGGCTTCTGATTACAGTTCCAAAACTAACACCCATGGTTCAGTTTGCACTACCCATGCTACTTCTTTGCTCCAAGTACCAGACCAACTATCAAGGATTCAACAACTTACTCATGTATCACTTTACTCATGCTTGAATTCTTCCAACTTCACGTGAGCTAAAGAGGGGTAAAGATGGGGCTGGCTCGGTTGGGAAAGGAAGGAGAAGGAAGATCAGTTGTGTCTCTTGGCTTCCAATCACACTAGATTTCAAGGAATATCAATTGTATGCGAGCTAAGGTGAGTTTTTTTTTTGAAGGGAAAGCATGATGAGGAAGAGGGAGTAGACACGGCAGAGAGGGGAAGAAGTGGAGAGGGAGAGAAGGATAAAAAATTTGAAAATTTCATCTCCTATTTGCCCTTTATGTCACTACTTCATCTCTTGTTAATTACCATTATGCCACTGCTTGTGAAAATGACCAATATACCCTTCTTTTCCATTTGAAATAACTAATATATCTTCTCCTCATTTTGTTATCGATTAACCACCTCTAATTCTAATTAATATTACTCTTAGTATTAATTAGATTTGGGATATTACACATTCTGAATCAAATCAAACAAAGATCCCTTTGAAATATATTCATTCATAAAACACGAAGTCAATCTTCAAAAGATCTTCACCAAAAATATCAGCCTTCTGGAAACTTATGCCTGAATTAAATCTTCACTAAATCTTCCAAAGATACGCACAGAATTAATCCAAAAGAATGCAGAGAATCAGCTTCTGGAAACAGCTTCTGAAGGTCAACGCTGGTCAACGTCTGAAGCTCAGCTTCTAAAGGTCAACGCTGGTCAACGTCTGAACAGTGCGTCTGAAGACCCGTTCAGCGTCTGATGAACAGTTCTGAGTCTGAAGGTCATTTCTGCGTCTGAAGGTCCATTTCAGCTTCTGAAGCTCTTGAAAACCAATTTTTAGCTTCTGAACCTCCTTAAAACCAATATCCAGCTTCTGAAGACATTATATAACATTTGGAAAACGCATTGCTTGCATTTTGATTTTACCAAACAATGAAGCCAACCTTTAAATAACCAACAATCTCCCCCTTTGGCAAATTTTTTGCTAAAATCAAATGCTTCATAAACACAAGTCCTTCACTCAACAACATAACACTCAGCCATGAAGAACTCCACATAATGTAGCAGAGTCAGCAGCGGATTAAAAACACAAACAACTAGAAATTACTCCCCCTGCAACACATAACAACAGTTTCTGAGGAACAGACCTTCTCCCCCTGAAACACAACACTCAGGAACTCCCCCTGAACATAAACAGCTTCTGACAGGAAGCACACAAACTCAGGAACACTCCCCCTGAACAGCTCAGCTCAGCAATCATACAAATTTCTCCCCCTTTTTAGCCAAACAAGTTTGACAAAACACCAGTAAACACCAGGAGCAAGAAACACAACCAGAACACAAAGAACTCAGCACAGCACACTTGCAAAGATCAGAACCACAAAGAATCCACCCAGCAGAAGAACAACCAAAACAAAAACTATAGAGAATAGCACAACTGCAGACCAGAAACACAAGCAAAAATTCACAACAGACACAAACTAGTCAGTCTTCAGACTCAGCATCAGAAAATACTTAGTCTTCATTAGACACAATCATCAGATGCTGCTCAATTGATATGTGCCTCAGGCACATTCAGAACCTTCTTCCCAGCTATCTTCTTCTCAAAATCAGCAACTCTTTTCTGAACACAGGACATAACATCTTCAGACTCACAAGAAACAAGTGCCTTTTGAATAGGAATAGGAACTAACACTTTGTTCCAGACTTTGGATGATCCAGCACCAGAACTCTTCTGTGCTACAGGAATAGGCTTGCTGTCATCAGCAACAGCCTTTCATTTCCCTTTGTTCAGCCTCAGAGCAACACCAGCACACTTTGGTCTCCATTATTTCTTGATTTTGCTTTTATTCACAGCTGGTTCCACTTTTCTGTGGTGAAAATGCTTGGGATATCCATACAGCTTGTAACAAAAAGGTTTAATGTGTCCCTTTTTCCCACAATGATGACAAACCCAAGGATGAGAAACTTTCTTGTTTTTATAATCCTGAGGTTTGTTCTTAGGTTTTCTCATCAGTAGAACATGAGAATAAGCAGCATGTATGAACCTCTTAGCAGGGTTTTGTTGTTTGATGTTCAGATTCTTATCAACAAATCCTATGCCATTTGGTTTTCCTTGTTTCTGATTCTCCAAAATTTCTTCCAGCACATCAGTAGCAGAATTCATCATTCTGACTTGCTTTTTCATCTGATCAAGTTGAGAATTCAGTTGAATTACCTCACTACTGAGAACAAAAATTTTCTCTAAGTGTTCACCCCTTTCAATCTGAAGTTGAGTGTTAATTTTCTTCTGTTCTTCCATCTGCTTGCACACTTAATCAAATTGATATTGCATCTTCTTGCAAAAAGCAGCAGGATCTTTGTAATAGGTAGCCAGATCTTCACAGGATGATTCTCCATCACTTGACTCAGACTCTGAAGAAGTTTCTGAACCCATAACTCCATTATCAGGGATGCATCTTCCAGTAAAGGCAGCAACATGCCTGGCTGATTTATTCCCCACTTCTCCTTCTGAGTCCTCTTCATCAGACCAAGTCACAGTTAGACTCTTCTTCTGTTTCTTGAGATAATTAGGACATTCTGACTTGACATGACCAAATCCCTCACACTCATTGCAATGAACCCTTTTTGATTCCTTGCTCTTCTCATCAGTTCTTGTCTTCTGCTTCAGAAACTTCTTAAATTGTTTACTCAGCATCACAAGAGCTTCTGATGAGGTTTCATCATCCATTCTTTCAGCATCTGCTACAAAGGTAACACATTTCCCCTTCTTATCAGTCCTGCTTATTTCAAAGTTTTGAAGAGACCCAATCAATTCCTCAACCTTCATGCTGGAGATGTCATGTGCTTCTTCAATTGCAGTCACCTTCATGTCAAACCTCTTAGGTAGGGATCTGAGAATTTTCCTTACAAGCTTCTCATCTGATACTTTTTCTCCAAGTGATTCAAAAGAGTTAACCATGTCCAGAATGTTCATGTAAAAGCCTTGTATGTTCTCATCCTCCAGCATTCTGAGATTTTCAAATTTTGTGGTCAAAAGCTGAAGTCTGGACAGCTTTACCTTTGAAGTGCCTTCTTGAGTAGTCTTGAGAATCTCCCAGGCATCCTTGGCAATTGTGCACTGCTTGATCATTCTGAATATATTCTTGTCCACTCTATTGAATATAGCATTTAGGGCTTTGGAATTTGCAAGAGATAAATCATCTTCATCCTTGGTTCAATCTTCTTCTGGTTTTAAAACTGATGTCTTCTTACCATCTTTGTCAGTCACAACAGGATGTTCCCAACCTTTTAGAACAGCTTTCCAGGTCTTGCTATCAATAGATTTTAGGAAAGCACTCATACGAGATTTCCAATATTCATAGTTGGTCCCATCCAGCAGAGGTGGCCTGTTAACAAATCCTCCTTCTTTCTCCATAAAGTCAGAAAATATCTCCCTGGAGCTCACCCAAATACAGGAAGGGTGCCTGCTCTGATGCCAATTGAAATTCCTGGCAGTTAACTGGTTCTAAAAAAAAAAACAGAGTATAAAAAACTAACAGTTCAGAAGCAGAAAATAAAGTGCAGAAAGATAAAGAACACAATGAGTTTGTTAACCCAGTTCGGTGCAAACTCCACCTACTCTGGGGGATACCAATCCAGGAAGGAAATCTACTAAGTAGAATTAATTCTAAGACTCAACAGCCCCTGTTCTTCGTCTTATCACTTAATCTCTACCCTTCTAGACTTCTACCCAGGAAACCACCTAGGTATAAGAACCCACTTACTTCCTAACCAAGCAATCACAGCCCAGTGATTGTAAACTTAACAAAACAAACAAATTGAAGACACACTTCAAGACAACAAAAACATCATTCGTGCTTCAAAGCTTTGAATGAATTACAACTCAAAACAATCTAAACTAACTCAGATGAGTGGTGTACAAATAAAGCCTAAGCTTAAAACTCAAAAACTCTAAAAACTCTAAATTCTTAATTTCTGGTTTTTGATTCCCACTTCAATAAGCAGCACGTCTTCCTTTATATAGACTTCAGCAAGCAGCACAATTCTGAACACAATCTTCAATTGATAAGATTCTGAAATACTTTGAAGCTCAAAAAGGAAACATATAATTCTGAATCAAATCAAACAAAGATCCCTTTGAAATATATTCATTCATAAAACACGAAGCCAATCTTCAAAAGATCTTCACCAAAAATATCAGCCTTCTGGAAACTTATGCCTGAATTAAATCTTCACTAAATCTTCCAAAGATACGCACAGAATTAATCCAAAAGAATGCAGAAAATCAGCTTCTGGAAACAGCTTCTGAAGGTCAACGCTGGTCAACGTCTGAACAGTGCGTCTGAAGACCCGTTCAGCGTCTGATGAACAGTTCTGAGTCTGAAGGTCATTTCTGCGTCTGAAGGTCCATTTCAGCTTCTGAAGCTCCTGAAAACCAATTTTTAGCTTCTGAACCTCCTTAAAACCAATATCCAGCTTCTGAAGACATTATATAACATCTGAAAACGCATTGCTTGCATTTTGATTTTACCAAACAATGAAGCCAACCTTTAAATAACCAACAGCTGTCATCACCACGGCACGAAAGCTGCGCCCGTACTTCCAGGGGCACAGGATCGTCGTCAAGTCGAACTATCCAATCAAGCAGGTCCTCATGAAACCCGACCTCGCCGGGCGCATGGTGGCATGGGCCGTTGAGCTATCAGAGTACGACGTCTAATTCCTCCCTCGTGGCAGCATTAAATCCCAAGTCCTAGCAGATTTTTTAGTGGAGTTCACGTCGCCCATCGGCGACCCCGTTCCTCACGTATGGCTCCTCTCTGTAGACGGATCATCTAATCTCAAAGGTAGCGGCGCAGGTGTAGTATTGGAAGGACCAGGTAATCTCCTCATTGAACAATCACTTCGCTTCGAATTTAAGGCAAGCAATAACCAGGCGGAATATGAGGCCCTTATAGCAGGGATGACTTTAGCACATGAAATGGGCGCCGAGAATCTGAGGGCAAGGAGCAACTCCCAGCTAGTCACAAGCCAAATCACCAGAGAATACCAAGCGAAGGATGCACAACTCACGAAATACTTGGCAAAAGTTCAAGAGCTGGCTAGCCAGTTCAAATACTTTGAAGCAATCTACGTCCCCCGAGAGCAGAATTCTAGAGCAGACCTTCTATCCAAACTCGCCAGCACCAAAAGACCCGGGAACAACAGAACCGTTATACAAGAAACCTTGTCGGCGCCAAGCACATAAACAGCAAAGGTCAACGCCTTACAGGAGTCAGACGAGGGCTGGATGACGCCCCTAATAAAATACCTCACAGGATCCTTCACCCCAAAGGATGAGGCAGAAGAACTGCAGGTCAGGAAAAGAGCCGCCAAGTACACTATGGTAGCTGGGAAACTATACAGAATGGGTCGGGCGATGCCCATGCTCTGATGCCTCGCTGAGAACGAAACGAGGCTAGTTCTCTTAGAAGTCCACGAAGGTGTATGTGGAAGCCACATTGGAGGACGCGCCTTGTCCGTAAAACTACTCCGGACGGGATACTACTTGCCGACTATGCTACAAGACTGCGCCGACTTCATAAAGAAATGCGACAAGTGCCAACGATTCTCAGATAAGAAGCACGCCCCAGCATGCAAACTCACCTCTGTTTTTCACCATGGCTGTTCTTTAAGTGGGCAGTCAACATCGTTGGGCCCTTCCCAAAGGCACCTGGACAACTGAAGTTTCTGATCGTAGGCGTGGACTACTTCACCAAGTGGATTGAAGCTGAAGCAGTTGCCAACATCACAGCTGATAGAGTCAAGCGTTTCTATTGGAAGAAAATCATCTGCCGTTTGGGACTCCGCAAGTGTATCGTCTCAGACAATGGCACACAGTTCGCCAGTGCCAGAGTAGTAGATTTCTGCAATCAACTGGGCATTCAAACGAAGTTCGTCTCAGTGGTGCACCCCCAAGCCAACGGACAAGCAGAATCCGCCAACAAAGTCATACTGGACGGAATTAAGAAAAAGCTTGAAGCAGCCAAAGGCCTTTGTGCCGAGCAACTACACAAGGTAAGAAATACGTAACTCTGAAAACTTTCTACTTACTCACCACTACATGCTAAATTTTCTCACAGTGAAAAGAAAAAATCCATAAGCACAGGTTCTCTGGTCCTACCACACAACATCACACTCGACGACGAAAGAGGTGCTATTCACCATGGTCTACGGCGCCGATGCCATGCTCCCAGTGGAAATCAACACGCCAACTTGGCGCCGAGACAACTTTTTCGAAGAAGGTACTTACATTTTTTGTTTCCACTAACCTTCTTTATGCTTGCAGAACCCCCAAATCTTAACAACTCTTTTACGAGTCAACACTGCTATTTTCCTAACTCACTTGGTTTCTTTGTCAAAGCTAATGAGACAGGTCTACTCTGCATCATGGACATGATCGACGAAGTGCGCGAGGCCGTCCACATACAAGAGTTCACCGCCAAGCAGAGAGCAGCCCGCCGCTACAATTCCAAAGTGATACCAAGAGACATGGAAAGCGGCGATCTCGTGCTCCGGTAAGTCGTCGCACCCACCAGGATTGGGAAGCTACTACCTAACTTGGAAGGCCCGTACAGGGTGAAGGAAAAACTCTCCCATGGAGCATACAAAATCGAGGAGCTAAACGGAGACCCAATCCCACGAACCTGGAACGCGGTCAACCTGCGCCACTACTACAGTTGAAGTTTCCACTAATATTCATTATTTTCTTTTAGTTTTTTCATTTTCCTCCAAATAAAGGCGAGCTCTCACATAAGGCCGCCACCAACTATCATTGACATTTTATCTACATTTCAATAAAAGGGGTAGGGGCACTCTTTTCCCCTGCAAGGGCAGGGGTTTTTAACGAGGCACCCTACTCTCTTCAAAAAATTAGTTTGATTTTGACTCTTCTACATAAATATGCTAATTTACAATCTACAGTTAAAATCCTAACCCCACAGGGGCTCTAGGTCGCCTACCACGAAAATCCTAACCCCACAGGGGCCCTAGGTCGCCTACTACGAAAATCCTAACCCCACAGGGGCTCTAGGTCGCCTACTACGAAAATCCTAACCCCACAGGGGATCTAGGTCGTCTACAGTTAACATCCTAACCCCACAGGGGCTCTAGGTCGCCTACAATTAAAATCATAACCCCACAGGGGCTCTAGGTCGCCTATGTTCGAATCCTACAGGGGCCCCAGGCCGCCCACATTCCACGCATCAGAAAGCATGAAAGGCTTTAGGCCGCTTCCTAACAAAAACGAGAAATTTTAATGACTGTTCACTTTAAACAAATCGCCTCATCATGAAGGCCAGCAACCACACAACAATCAGATAAGATACTTACAACGACAATCAGATAAAGAAAATAACATAACATTAAAATTCAAATATCCAAGAGGCACTGTCAGGTGTTACAAAAGGACCATTACAACAAAACAAAAAAAAAACAAACTGCTAAATAAAGTTAAACATATAAAGCCTAGGGCTCATCCACCAAGGTGCCATCCTGAACTATCTTAAAAGGATCCAGGCCGCCCAGCTCTACGTCAGGAAATAGCAGGGTTATTTGCTCTTTGGCACGCTCAAAGCCTCGATCAAAACTCTCGGCCGCCTCGAACTTGGCCTCCTCCACATTACCCTCTAGCTGAGTGACCCTCTGCAGATCTTCCTCTGCGTTTGCCTAAAGGCGCTTTACTTCCTTGTCAAGCTTATACAGCTCTGACTTCAACTTGTCAATCTTCCCCTCATAGTCAGACTTCAGGGAGTCCGTAGCCTCCTTCACGGCGTCCTCTCTAGCCCGCTCTGCCGCCTTCAATTCCTCTTCCAGCTTCGTCACTTTCTCCTGTAATGGCGCCATCTCCAGCTTATACTTCTACCCCATCGTATCCAACATAACAACAGAGCGTAGACAGTGCACACCCACATCCCTCATCATCAGAGGAAAAGTACCTTGTCGCCCAGCCTCCACGTTCGCTGGGTATAAGCTCTTCTTGTTCTTCACATACGCTTCAAAATCGAAGCCGCGGTCCCAGAATGACTCGCCCGTTTCAGTACCGGCATCCTGGTTCGACGCCGCCTACGCAAGCTTCGCTTTCTTTGGCGATAATGCCGCCACTACTTCACCGCCATCTGGGTTTGACGTCGAGTCAGCTTTCCTTTTGGTCTTCCTCAGGATAACGCCAGCAGGGTCGCTGGCGACGTGTCCCCCTGAAGCTTTTTTTGCCTTCAGCTCCTCCAAGTACTTCTTCCTCTCCGCACCAGACATGGGCGCCATATGTAAAGCCCCAATCCCCGAGAACATAAATATAAAGATAAATCACACATTTATCCTACATTGGAACTTTACTAATTCAACATACGTCTCATATCAAATATTTATGATAAAAAATTCATCAATTAAATCACATCGCAGCGGAATAAAACATAATTAACATCAAAGCAATTGTCATGTCTCGGTCATAACATATAAATTAACATATCATCTCAACAAGGTTCGATCCAAAGATCTCATAGTATAACATAACTAAACTCCTAGTCCTAATCAGAGCTCCTAAGCTAGATTCCAAAGCAGTTAAACTCGAGTAGGCAAACGCCATCCTCGACATGTTCACAAAAAGCTATTCCTCAACTGCAAGTCTACATCCATGAGGGATTCACCCAAGGATGAGGCGACAATAAAGCCACTGGAGGGTAAGATATATGCTAAACATAAGGGAATAATAAACGCATGTATGTCAGGCAAGCCACATCAACAATTATCACATATACATTTAAATAAACAGGCCTAGTTACATAACTCAACATCTATATCACATTCATATCCAATTATAATCTCAATCACCATTTTCAATCATATATCAAACACTCAAGATTCATCAAGTATCATCAATTCATTTACAATTCAATCACAATCACAAGAACTCATCAATTAAGCATTTACCACCTTAATGCACAAATTCACGCCAAAACATTACCAAACACGACTTCTATGAATGTAATGCACATAACACGACTCTATATGTTTTACGGTACCGCCACCGATGAAATCCTCGAGATCTAAAACCCCGCAATGAATTCACCATACAATCACCAATGAAATCCCTGAGATCTAAAACCCCGCAATGAAATCACCGTACACCACACCGGACTGACTTATGAATGCATGGACCCACAAAGAGACTCGACAATGCTCACCAAATACACTCTCCATTTGTTATACAATTCACTCCATCATATAACATATCATCACCTAACGCATTATCAAATCACTAAGGCCACACATCAAGTCAAGTAATTAAACATCATCATCATTTACTCAAACATCGTCACTTAACACATAACATGTATCATTGTCACACACCATTCAATATCATCAATAGCATCATCAATAGCATCATAAATATCATCATAAATATCATCATCAATAGCATCATCAATATCATGTATAAACAGCAACACATCACAACCATCACAACATCAAGTATTTACAATCTTCAACATTCTCATAATTTAAGTTTCATGATTTAATCACACAAACTACACCAAACATCATTAAAGATCACAACTTCATAATTACCTACTCATTTATTAACTCTAAACGATTCCTTAGACTCGTTATTAATTTTAAGGATGTTTCAAGATTCATTGAAAAAGTATGCGGAAGTTTTCACAAAAAATGTGTCATGACCTATGTGTAGTATTTTAATCATAACTCAAGTTCTAGAAATCTAAATGAAGTCCAACCAATGGCAATTGAAATCTAACGTCCATATCTACAACTTTCATGTTTACATCGAAACCCATTTCTAAACAGAAACTAGTGAAAAAAAGGGACGTAACAGAAAAAGTTGTTGCTGTCAGTGGTTGCTACGGCTACGGGAATCACTTAAAACTCGCCCAAAAATCCCATTTTTGATCCCCATCAACCCAAAATCAATTTACAGATATTAACCATGATCAATACACTCAAATTGAACAATTCTTACACAACAAAACATCAACTGATATGAATTTCACAAGATTTCCGGTTAATTTTCAAAGTTCGTCTCAAAAACCCATTTTTTTCCCCAAAACAACTTAAAATCTCAAACGGATTTGTACAACAACAATTCCAACTTTCTAATCACATCAACATGTTCATAAGCACATAATTAACAACATAAATCAACTTAAAATCAATTATGTCAATAATTCATTCAAATTCACCAATTTATGCAATTTTCACATAAACAACAACAACCATAATCCCAACTTAACCCAAACAATATAACTTCATAATTTCATAACCCAAATACATAATCATACTCAAATTCAATTCTATTAATCATAAACAACACCAATTATCATGTTATTCATTAATTTCACCAAATTTCACTAAGTTCATAATTAACAAAATCAAACATGAGTTTCGACATAGTAAAAGCATGAAATAAAAAACTTAACACATATTCAATTCATTCATCAACAAAGAACATGAAAATCAACACAATTAATCATAATTCATAAAATTAAGCTATAATCTAAAATCTCCCAAACACGCAATTGCTTCTTAAACCCATATGTTAATCATAATCTCCCCTCTTACCTTAGTTTCCTCGCTATTCTTGCTATTCTTAGTGCAATCCTCTCCTTCCCCTTTGATTCTCTAGCTTTCCTCTTCTCCAAGCCTCTTCTCTCTATCTCTCTCTTGCCTCTCAAAAGTTTTGTGAATAATGAATAACCTAATTCACTCACCACTAACTAGTGTATTTATAATAAGTTTCTAGTTGTTATCCCACTAATTAGGTTTGTTACAATTTTGTTACGATCTCAAATATATATTTTAAAACAAGGTTTGTTACGATTTCAAATATATCTTTTAAAACAAAGTTTGTTACCTTTTTAAAATAAAACATGGTTTGTTACGATTAACTCACAATATTTTTCTCTACACTTTTACTTCACTTAAACCCCCTTATTACTTATACACAACTATTTTCAAATATCCAAATTCTAAACTTCTAACATATTTCAAATATGTCACTAACTCTCAAATTACCAAAATACCCTTCAGCTCCCAAAATTCAATAAATCACCAAAATAAACAATTAAACACACATAAACAATTAAATAAATAATTCCTAAAAATCGGGCTGTTACACCATAGGCTCTGCAACGAAAAAACAACAACGACACACAGAAACAAGAACAACGTCAATAAAAACTCAACACAAAAAAATTGCACGAATACAAAGTATGACAAACGAAATTCACGCATATAAGACTCCAAAGATACGAGGTCCCCCTCCTTATTCAACAGTTCTCTAATATTCAAAGGGAGCATTTTCTCCATGAAAGCCACCACACCCTTCTCATAATCATCAAGCTTCCCATATTCGTATCTTGTCACCGATGCAGGGTTACTTGTCCAACAAAGGGGAAACTTTAACTCGTCATCCACCTTCACGGCGGCCGCCTTGCACCCTTTAGCCCCCCTCGTCCTCAGGAAAGTCTCCCTCCAGTTTTTATAATGAGAAGCATACGGCGGAAATAATCGCCTGTTCGGATGCGCACTTACAGACACCCAAGATAGCTTACTCACCCCCTTCGTCCCATAAAAGGTGAAGAACACGCCAAGGGAAGGCTGAAAACCCAACCCCTCACACAAAATTTCAAACTCCTTGATAAACGCCCAGCTGTTGGGCTGCAACTGAGACGACACCACGTTGAGAGTCCTTAATACGTCCAATTCAAAAGGAGTGAACGGATACCTTACTCCAAGATCCTCGTACACCGCCGAATACATGTGGAAGATCTCGTCCTTCACTCCCTTAGGGCGACGAAGGCACACCTTCTCGCCAGGACGACATGGCTCCAAAACCACGTCGTCCTCGTTTCCCGTGGACGAGACGCAGAGCTTGCTCCGGAAAAACGCAACGCGTTTCTCAGTGGTGTAATGGCTCTCAGAGGCCATAACGTCCTTCGCGAACGCCTCCCCATCTGAACCACTGGGTGACATAGAGTAACAAATCCCCCTTCTACACAAAGGCCCTGGGGAAGAATAAAGTAAATTGCAATCAGAATATGCGCTACTGTCTTCACTCTCACTCTCAGAATCACTAGAAAAAGCGCCAGAACTGAATGGCCGTAATACCCCTCCTCAAACACTACCCAATCGATTGACCCATCTGGCCTTTTGACATGCTTAATGCTATCCCTCCATAACCTCCTCCTCTCAACCTCAGTCACAGGCTCAACTACCCGACCCGTATCATCACACTCCCTAAGCAAAACCATAACGAAAAGCACAAAGCAGAAAAGCTAATATAGACAAATACCTGTCGAAGAAAGCTTCACAGAAGAAGGAAAGGCCGGACGAAATCGTACTGAGAAGAAAATCACCAAAGCAGCGTTCCCGCGAGAGAGTCGAAGGCAGAAAGGTATGGAAAGTGAAGGTGGAAATGAGTAAAGGAAAGACTGTGGTTTATGGAGTAAATAGAGCCTCGAAAACCGCAAAGCCAGCACTAATTGGGACACAACTTTCGAGGGCGACCAGATTACGACACATCACGACAAGTGAACAGTCATTGAATCTCATCTGTCCAAATCAAATCTGCGAAAAACATCAAAGGTCGTGCGCCCTTTGCCTCATCCTCATCCACGCCTCAATCAACATCGCCCCCAATTTAGTGTGGCACACGTTGGGCTACAACGCCTCAATGTCAAAACACTTCGTCTCGTCCCGACGGCTCGTGCTTGTTGGGCTATAGGCCATCTTGAGCGGTAAACAGGACATAGTAACCATCTTCACTCACATGTTGGGCTAGTACCCGCAAACATGTTGGGCTGGCGCCCTTCGCAAACCTTGGGCAGTCATCCCGCCCCTCAGAGCAAATCACCTACTAGGCTACAAAAACCGAACTAAGTGAACAGATTAATCACTTCGCATTGTCCCAAAGCTCGTGCTTGTTGGGCTGTGGACTATCAATCTTATCATCTAGGGCACAAAGCCCTCCAGAAGGGCTTGGCGCCCTCAAGCAAGGGCCAGACACCCTCCATAAAGGCCAGCTAGGCCTTAGGTGAGCCTGCAAGGAGCACCGCCTCATAGGGCTTCTAGAAGCCTCTAGAACGCTTTAGGCGTGGCTTTGGGCCCAAGCTACTCGGGGCCAAAGCCACGAGAAACCTAGCCCATACAGGGTTATAAATACCCACTTGAGAGGCATTCTCAATGCATCTCACTCACAGACTAAACCCTAGTTTTCTAGATTGTACTCTCTGCAAGTACAATATATGTGCTAATAAAGTTGGGAAAAATGGATGTACATGCTTTACAAAATTTTATTGACTATTATCATTTTAAAAAATATATGTTTATTAGCCTTTTTATAAATAGGTCAAATGTTATATTTAAAATTGTTAGTACAAATTAGGTTTTTAGACAAGTTAATAGGTCAGGCCGGACTTTTAAAAAGGTCAGGTCAGGCTTAAAATAAAGTCTTTGACACACTAATAGGCCAGACTTAAGCTTTAGTTTTTTCAACTAGGCCCGACCTATTTAAGTAAAGGCCAACTCGGCCCGGCCTATTCCACCCCTAAGGCGGCCATACCTACTATGTTGAAATGGTGTATGGAAAAAAAAAACATTTTGCAATAATTGTAGATAAGTTGGTCATTCTATACAACAATGCAGAACGATTGTCCAAAAGAATATTAATGTGTCAAAAGATACCAAGAAAAAAAATCTATTGAGGTTAGCAAGAAGATTGAGGTGCATATTGTGATTAACTTCGTTGCTAGGCATATGTAGATGGAAAGAAGAGTGATGGGTCTATTGTGACTTTTTTTTTTAAGAAGCTAAATTAATCCACCCAAATTAGCACTGGGAGAATCGAACATGAGACCTTAAGGAGGAGCACACTCTAAGGTCTCAAACCAATACAATCAGGCCAACCTAAGTGGATCTACTGTGATTAACCTAGTTGAGAAGACACATGTTGATGTGATTAGCTCTTTGAAAAAGGCACAAAGCATATGCTATATTAACTAAGAAGGGGGAACAATATCAGCATTTGGTCCAAAATCCTATTTTTGGACAATAGAGACAAAAGGGTTGAGATTGCTAAAGGAAAACGCATTCTAGAGGTTTTCCAAAACTTGCAAACTGCTCTTGAAAATCTTGGCAGCACTTCACGTAATTTATGTAACACTGGATTTTTTTTATTTGACTGCTCATTGTTAGAAAGTGTAATTTTTTTTTTTTTGGGGTTGTGAGAAGGGTAATATTTTAATGTAACAAGATATGCACACTCTTAATTTAATATGTAAAAGTAGAGAGCTAAAAGAAATACACTACTTCCATATGTATACACTCAGACAAAATCCACCAATCTCTAAACCATACTAGAACCCAACATCATGTCCTATACAACGGCCAGAAGTGTACTTCCAATCAAAGGTATTTAAAAAAACAAAATTACATGCAGAGATTTTGGAGATTCTGAGAATTTCGAGATTATGTAAGAGTATATTCGTGATTATTTTTTAACATCACATCAGAATTCATTCACTGGTAAGAACACCTACAGGATTGTAAACTTCGGAATACAAATGCCTCCTAGTGCTAATATTGAATGATAGACATTCTCAAACTGATTCATTGGAATCTTTAATCCTGGTCAATAGAGTCAAGTACAGCTTTAGGGAGGATTGGCAATTTAGTATAAATGTGAGCATGCAAAAACTGATAAGAGAGAAGTACAACACACTAACACAGTATTTATACTAGCTAACTGTCATGACTTATATAGAACATTTATAACTGTCAGTGATTGAATCTAGAAGCCTCCAGACAGAAGGTAAGCTGTGATGTGATACTAAAATGGGGGTTAAAGGATTGGTCCAAACGCAAAAATACAACGCAACAACAGCAATAGCTACACCAGTAACGACAGCACACACAGTAAGGCTGTAATCCTAAATCCCATTATATCAATACAAGATAATCAGAAACAGGTGGCAAACAAATTACTTAGAACAGATGTAAACAAGAAAAGAACGACATGATAAACTTCCTATCATGATATCCACAAGCTGTAGGTGGGTTGCAGTTGGATGCATTCATTATCATGATGTCCACAAGGTGTGCATGGTATGCAGTTGGACCATGTCAGTACCCTTCAGGGACATCTTGTACAATTCCTTGATCTTTTGACTATCACCAAATCTGCTAGACGTTGAAGATGGTTGGCAGAGAGATTTATTTGCACTCGACGAAAGCACCGTGGCCAACATTTTCTTCAAAAGCCCCTGCAACTGACTCCAATATTTTGCATGAAGTTCAGGATAGCTAGTACTGAAAGTGTCCGCATTTCTATCTGAAACATGGCGTCCTTCAAGCATATGAGCCAAAGCTGACTCCAGCATCTGAAACAAAATTCAGGAAGTAATCAACAAATACAGAAATATACACTGAAAGTCTGGAATCGATTGATGGACGCCATGATCTATCAAATACCAAAATTCCAATAAAACTATTTAAAGGTTTTTAAATAATAGTTTAGAACTCCATACAATTTTTTTGGGTTTAGGGCAATTAATTGATTCCAAAAAATGTAAGTCAGCAAATTAAAAGAAATTTCATCAAAGGAGATAATTGAAGTCCAGCTCTTAAAAAAAAAAAAATATGCAGTTCATATCTAACTTAACATTTCAACCCCACTCCTTTGACACACACTAACCAGATTTCAATTAGGATAAAACATAAGCTGGAAATAAAGAAGCAAATTTGAAGAATTCTATCATCTTTTCGTTGCTAGGGATTGGACAAGTTAATTTTGCAATGGCGTTGAAAAAAGATCAAGTTACCCTGTCTACTATGCTACTATTCATGGATGAAAAACTATGAGTTACGTCGTCTAAAAAAAAATAAACAAAAATAATGAACCGCTAATCCAAATCATATTACTATGTGAAAGAAGTGCAAGAAAATACCACATTGGAGTGTAAATGGCTTGAAACACTAAATGAAAGAGCTGATCTCTCCATCAGAATAGTTAAATACATGTTAGAATGTGTTTTGGGGCCGTAGAAGTCCATGGCTTTTTGCCAGTTCCTCTCTGCAAGAGATGCATACTGCTTGATTCGTTGCACCATGTTGTTTTCACCTTTTGATAATGCACTTGTCTTACTGCTGGAATTCATAAATTTCAAACAACAGTCTCTCTGATAACAAGCCAACTGGAAGTAAGCATATGCAGCCTCCTGTTTGCGTAGCTCCCCCAGGGACTCGTACACGGATAATGCTTCCCTAATGGCCTCATTAGCTGAAATTTCATGCTTTCTTAGATCTTTTTTAGCTTTTCTGCCATGGGAATTGGTATGAGTTAAATGAGTCTTTTCCAATGATCCATTTTCATAAACTTCAGCTGTAGTATTTTCTCTTGCCAAAAGCATGCCGAGCCGCAGATAAGTATGAGCAAACTGTGTATGTACCTCGTTCCTTAAGCCATTAGTGCCAGTATCAGCATCCTCTTCAATGGCATTTAGTTCTAACCTAGCTGCCCCATAATATCTAAGGGATTCTTTATATTCCAGTTTTGCAGTTTCCAGTGCATGATTGTACGCAGTTTGGAAGATATTGTGTTGTTTAAGATTATCCATTTTGGATATCATCTCCTCAGCAAGTGCCCGTTTGCCATGTCCCAAATTACAGTTTATCAATATTATGTTGGTGTGATCTGAAACTTCTCTGAATGCATCTATAGCATCAGTAAATGCCAGTTCAGCTTTATGCAATTCTTTATTTTCAATTCTGATTCGCCCCAATTCATTGCAAACCCACCCTTTCTTTTTAATCACAGATTGTAACTCCGACAAACCAGATGGAAGTTTAAACAATGCTTTTCTAGCTTCTTCATAGCATTTCAAAGCAGCTAATAGATTGTGCTCTGCATCACCAACTAGAGGTTCAGCTAGGTACTCAAATATCCCACCGATTTTCGCTTTACCCGTTTCCCTTGAATTATACTCAGTTTGAGAGACAACACTAGGACATAATTTGTCCATCTCTGGAGATCCCTCAACATTTCTAGAGTTCGTAGCAGCTGAGGATTCAACTTCAGTCCTATTATTTTCAAGAGTTTCTCTCAGGTCTCCACCATAATTACTGTGCTCAAAATATTCAGCGTCAGAATCGTTTCTACTCTCCTTGTTTTGAACGAACTCGTCTCCTGAGTCTCTTGCAGGCAAGTGATTGGCAGTTTTAGAAGACAGTCGTTTACTATGCTTTCTGCCATAGGTCATGGTCACATCTGCACTACTACTACTACTTGCACTGTTCCCACTACTAGCTCTGTCACTCTGGCAACTGCAATTTACCAAGGAACATGAACTGCAGTTCTGATTCAACTGCACCAGCTTCTTCTTCAGTCTTTTTACTTCCTTCACAACCTCAGATGACATTCTCAATTCTCTGGTAGCAGGTTTTGTCATATCTTGCGTTGAGATTTCTTTACCCTTTATCCTGTGGAACTCAATTTTAACATCTCCAACTAACGCCCATGCCTTGGCCCAGAAAAGGTAAGTAGAAGACTTCCTTTCAACGTATGTCTCATCTTCTTTATCATCCAGCCATGTCATATTTTCATTCATATCGATGTGTTTTCTCTGTAAAGATGAGTAACTAGCCATTGAAGAAATAAACTTTGTGTCTTCAAGATGTGAAGGCATTGATCCATAAACAGAACAAGACAACTGTATAACCTTTAAGGCTTGATAAAGTTGGCCATCCTCTTCATAAGCTTCTGCTAGTGCCAAATAAGATTCTCCAAGCAAAAGAACAAGCTTCCACAACTTATGATCCAACTTGGACGTTGGAAGCCATTCTCGAATGTCACAAACTTCAATACAATCGGAATCCCCACAAGCACATATCGAAACATTAAAAGGTGACGATGGACTATCATGATTATTATTGAGTTGATCCATCATCTCTGGTTCAGAGCTCTGAATCTGCCTCATCCATCTCAAAGACTTGATGGCTTGGGAAACATGATGTACAGCAGCTAACTTGGATGAGATTGGATCAGCAACAGTCTGAACCACAGGTGTGGAAACTGGACATACTTCACATACTGAAGACCTAACATCAGAAGACAAGCATGGCTCAACCCCTCGTTGGTTGCTCAATTCTGTGTTGCCGACTGGTATTAGCTCCCCAGAAACAGGATTGTGAGCTTCAGAAACCATCTTTGCAGGACATTCTGATTCTAAGTGTTCAGTTATTTTCCCGTGATCACCTGATTTGCCATCAGCATGCACATCAAACATTTCATGGGCAACTAGTTCAGAATTACAGTTTTCACCATCCCAAGATGATTCCTTGGCTTCAGTAACAGATAGTTCACATTCTACAGCTAGAGACTCGGGAGTTAATTTCAACTCATCGTTATAATTTAAAATCAGCCTTGCAAATTGTTCATGAGCAATTGCACGTACCGCCTGTTTACCAAAATATTTATCAGAAATGCAGTCATCTCAATAGAGAATAATTGGAAGTACCACATAAACAGAGTCAGGTAAGACATCAATCGTGTTATTCCTAAAACATACCAGATGGTCAGAGTCATCAAGGAACTCCAAACACTGTCTAAAGAACCTCACACACCTAGCCCTATTTTTAGCAGCCTGTAGCAAAAGAAATAATAATTAGTCATTGGCTGTTAGAAACCACTCAAAGCAGAATCAACCCAAAAGTAGGTCTAATTCTTCCTCACCATTGAAAGTGAAAGCCTGTGAGCAATTCGATAGAGAAGGATTCCCAGGGAATATACTGCATCACTTCTACCACTACTGATTAGCGACGGCATGGAACTTGAAGGATCATCACTACTGTTGGATGAGTGGTTTTTCGGAATAACAGAAAGATCAAAAAGTTGTATATCATCTTCACCAGCACCTTTATAAAGCTGAAATTCAAAGCCATGCTTCGTAGCGTTACTAAGGGCAACAAATTTGTTAAAAAAATTAACATAATAAACCTAAAAGCATCAAATGTTTTAAATGTATTAAGAATAAAAATAGTACCCAATAAGCTCCCGGATCCTGCTTGCAATTATCCTGAAGAAACCTCAAAACAGACAGACCATTTTGTTGGACAACATACGGATGAAATGCAGGGGTTCCATCCTCTGATATCCCTTTAAGGAGAAAAATGTCATCAGTTTTTAAAAGCTCGTATCCCTGAACAACACCATTGTGATGATAACATATCGCCAACTCCGGTACACTTGCCATAACATTGTCAAGCCAAGCTTCAAGCCAAGTTAAAGGTGTGACCTATTAAAATAGGGAAAACAAATATTGGCAATTTTCCAGACATAAAACAGGTGATAATTTTTAGAGGAATGATCCTTACCTGTCGTGTGACATCCCATAAATGCAAGCTCACAGCAACATACTTTTCATTACTGAATAAAAGTAGGTCACTTCCCAGGAGCATGCGGAAATTATGAAACTGCCAGAATAAAACTCTCATAAAGCTATCATTACCAACGTTTCTCTGTTTTTCAGACTCTTTCATTGATGATCTGGGTTTTTCACCAACTTGTGACACCTTATTAACTGGACCATGGCTCTTACTTCTCCTATTCTTCTTGCTTCCCCAAAATAAGCTGTCCTGTCCTACCTGTGAGTAGTCAGATTGGCAATTGTATCCTTCAGCTTGGACAACATCATCATTCTGTACCACAATATGGGGTGTGTTTCCAGGAAAAACAGAAAAATTTGATTGCTCTTCTGATTGAACATGATGAGTTGGTGGACAATCACAGGCCTCCATTCTTACTGAATGCATAGCAAAATTCAAAAATAAAGATTGATCTGCACATTTTGATTGATTATTATGCCTCCTAATCAACTTTTCACCCTCTTCAATATCTGGCCTGCAGTTCACAAATGCATGATTATGGACATTAAAGTTCACAAAAAACAAAGAAAAGAAAAGGAAGCTAGTCGAATAGTGCACTGCAAAAATGATGGAGTATTCAATCTAACAAATATCCATAGCCAAACACAATAACCTTAAACAAAAAATAAAAAAGTTGAAGAGGTAACTAATTTCTAAATGACTGATCAGCTCTGCAGTATCATACATTACATACAAAATCGCAGGATCAAATACGATGAATTAAAACCAAAATATGATTCTATCGAGTTGTCTATAAATTTTCTTTCTTGTTGAAACATATATGGCTATTATCTCCAACTATTAATAATATCTTCTGAATCAGAAAGCGGTATTTAATTCCCCAATGCTTTTCAAAAAACAATAGATTGTTCAAGTTTCTGGAGAAAAAATTATCAGGTAGCAGAAGGATAATTGTAAACAGCAAATATAAGCAAAAGCATTAAATAGTGGAAGTGAAGCACGGCAATAGTAAGAGAAATACCCGGTATTCAAAACAAGAGTATCACCAATGCGATGAACAGCAATTGATAGTCGAGCCTTGGAATATGGCATTTTAAATATCTGCTTCAAAATGTCTGCTGGAGCAATTATGTCAATCTCATCGCCATAGTCAACAAAGCCAGACACTGCAAGGGCTTCACATTTTCTAGCGAAATTTGACGCAACGGCAGTGCTTTCCCATGGAAAATCTGTCACCGAAACAATGTCAAAACAACAGAAAACATCAGTGGCTGCGAAAAGTATAAATCTCTGGTATGGAGAACTGGATGCCAGAGTAGATATCTATCAGTATTTCACCACTCCTCTTCTTTTGATATCAACCAATGATTATGATATTATAGATGTATATTACATTATATAGACTCATGTACATAGATGCCAACCAATAAAGGAACATGTTATGTGGTTATAAGGCATTTTTCATTTTTGACATTGAAGTAAATGTTTCCTTCCTCACAAAGAATTCCATATGTCTAGGTATATATATGATTTGCAATCAGTATTCCATTGCTAATCCAACATGTAATCAAACCGATTTAAAGTATGCTATACAAGCATGGAAACAGAAACTTGAAGAACGAAAAAATTTATACCCATTCTGACAAGAATATAATCTAAAGATATACAATTGAAGTGTTTTCAAACTTGTGATCAAGTAACCAATCAATTGGGCTCAAGGACGAATTGTTCGAGTTCGATTCCTGGATGGAACAATTCTTGGCCAAACTTGACTTATTGATTACCAGAGGGTTAGCACCAAAAAGAACTTGTGATCCAGCTCATAGGGTTACATATTCATAAAAGTTGGTTCCTTCCATAATATAAGAAACTGTAAAGAAAGAGAGAAGATTGAAGAAGAAGAATTACCTCCTCCTCCTCCACCTCCACCTCCACCGGGAGTTGTGTTGGAGTGAACAGCAGCACCAACAGGAAGAAGCGGTGGCGTATTGAGGTCAGTTTGAGTAGGCAGCATCCGGTAGCGATAACGCGGAGCATTCACTGTTTGCGGGGTTGGAAGAAGAGCGGAATGAAAAGAGTTATCGGTGGGAACGGGGATTGAGCCGCATAGGAAACCAACGGGTTTCGGAGTCGCGATTTCTAACGTTCCCACGCAAAGTAGCTCTCCGCCGGAATTTTCAGAGTTCGACGACGATGAAGATGACTTCGCCATCGGAACTTACAGCAAACCACCACAGCACAAAACGAAAAAACAGGCTAAAACTACAACACTATTCTAACAAACCAATTCTTCATTCATTTCTTTCTTTCTTTGATAACACGATTACAATTAGTTATCTCATTTATTGGTGACTACCGAAGTTCTATGGTGAAAGTCCCTCGTCCGTGAACTATAAAAAACATATTGTTAGATCAAATCAACACTCTAGATTTGTGAAAAATAAAAATGAGAGCATATATAAATGTTCACACACAATATCGCTCTGTCTCTTCCCATCTATGTAACCGCTCTATCAAATTATGCTTCAATGGTGGTATTTCATTAGTTCCATATTTTACACTATGGTTTATTTATTCAAATTTAATGTTAAATCGATTATACAAGTGCACTAATAGGCAGGGGTTCAAAATGAATGCATTGGATGAATATGAATTTGGATCGTAATGGATGGATAAAAAAAATCCATTAGTCCATTACAATTCATTATTTATTTTTTGTTGAAAAAACCCATCAAATTCATTCATTACTAGATTTTAATTGATGGATATCCATCCAATCCATTTAATAAAATGTGTTTTTTAAATTTGTTTTGCATAATTATTTTGTTAATAAGTTGGTGCAAAAAGCAAAATATTCAACTCAATATAAGCCCGAAACAGATTTTTTTATCAAGCCCAAAACAGATTTTAAAATTAAATATATATACTAAAAAAAATTAAATATATATTAATAGGTGGGGGTGCATAGGCGTTGACCACGGCGGTGGTCCGACGAGTCACAGTGGCTGACAGCGGATCTCCGGCGACTTCGGCAGCGTGCGGTGGTCGAAGGCGGTGTCCAGCGTTGACCATCATCTATAATAAAATAATATTAAATTTAATTAATAATATTTTAATATTAAAATATTAAAAAAAATCTTTTTTTTTTGCTTTTTTTTCTTTTCAGTTTTTTATGAAATTATTTTATAATTTTTTTATTTTATCAAATAAATGTGTTATATTATTTGAAGTGATACATTGGATTTGTTTATTTAAAAAAAATGATCAATTGTGCTAGCTAAAACGGAGTGGATTAGCCCTTTGAGGGAAGTTCATGTGGGAGAAGCTCTTGGTTTTTTATCTGCTTTGGAATGGGTTCATGTTCTTAATCTTGGTCCAATTGACTTTGAGCTTGATGCAAAGAGGGTAGTGGATAGCTTTTTATCCACTAAACATGATGCCACTGAATTTGGGAATATCATTCAGGCTTGTAGAACTTTGTTTAGGACTTACTATGTAAACTCAAGTGTAGAGTTTGTAAGGAGACAAGCAAATGAGGTAGCTCACGAATTAGCCAAGGCGGCCTCATTATCAGCTAGTTTCCAAGTTCTGGTTGATATACCAGATTGTATTGAACACATATTAATTAATGAAATGCTATAAGTTTTTTCCTCTCAAAAAAAAAAGAATCAAATTCATCCATATTTTTAAATGGATGGATCCAAACCGATTCGTTAACAAACTTTTTGTTTGATAGACGAATTGGATGAATTTTATAGTGGATGAATTGAATGGATATGGATTTGGTGGATCATATTCTCACACATACTAATAGGTATGAAAGGGAAGAATACATATCACATAAGGAACTGAATTTTCGATACTTAGAAATTGGAAGAACTCATGTCAATCTAAATTTTTGCGTTAAATACTTAGAAATTGGAAGAACCTGTATCAAATCTCAATTTTAGTGTTCATTGTGATAAGTGAAATTGTGAATGGTGATAGTGGCATTGTGATATAGTAGAAATCTGGACTCCTCTGCCTTTGTCAACCAGAATAGGAGTTTGGGGGTGAGGCAGATGAAGTTGGTCGCATATATGAGGAAGAAGAGGTGGGCATTATTGTGTGCAAACATGTATAGATGTTCTTTTTTTTTATTTCAAACAAATCTAGAACTCTTAATAAGATTTAATGGTATATTTTTCATGGCTTATCACTGGGGGACTTAGGGGGATGTATTGAATTAAGATTCTAAGAGATTTTAAAAGACTTTTTTATCATGAAAAAGTCTTCTGATATTTAATCAAGACTCTTTGCAATTTAAAAAAAAAAAATTTGGTATTCAATCAAGACTCTTTGTCATTTAAAAAAAGTCTTGTGGTATTCAATCAAGACTCTTCATCACTTAAAAAAAGTCTTGTGGTATTTAAAATCATTCAAGTTTCGAAGGATTGTTTAATAAATTGGATTTTGATGGATTTTGTGGGATTTTCTAGTAAAATTTTAGCATGAAAAAATATTTTATGAAAACATGATATTTCTTATGATTGTTTTTTCTTTTAAAGATTTTACTATCTCTCTCCTTTCTCTCTCTCTCTCTCTCTCTCTTCCTCTCTCCCTCTCTCTTCTCTCCTCTCTCTCTACGGAACAAAGAGATTCCAATTGTTAAAGTCATATGGAAAGGTTCTCCCTACGGTGAAGCTACATGGGAATTGGAATCAGAGATGCAGGAGAGTTATCCACATCTTTTTACAGGTAATTTCTAAATTTCGAGGACGAAATTTCTTTAAGGGGGGTAGAGTGTAATATCCCGCTTAGAAGTATCAGTTATAAGCGTTAGAAACTTCGTTTGCAAGCAATGGCAAAGTGGTGATTAGAGGAGTGGCAAAGTAGTAAATAAGGGGAAAAGGCATAATGGATATATATGAAAATTTTCTAAGGTTTCTACTCATTTTTCTTTCTCTCAAAAATTCAGCAAAATTGCTCTTTCTTCTTCTCTCATTTTCGCCCCATCTCCTCTTAATCTTCATCATCAAATCATCATCCCTTAAGCTAGCAAACTTCTCCCTAAACCTTTGTATGGTAAGCAAGCTTATGTTGGTGGTTTTTGGAGCAAGAAGAAGCCAAGGATAGAAGTTCTCTTGAGTAGAGATTTTGGGACTTGAAGCTAGGGTTTGAATTCCTCAACTTAGCAAGCATCTTTTGGGATTAAGGTGAGCTCCTAGTGGGTTTTAGAACCCTCCTTGCTTAAGCTTTGAAGTTTATAGATATATGATCAATTGTTGTGATTCATAGGACCCTAATTCCCTTTGATGGTTTTTCCTTGATTTCACATGTTATAAGTTGTTTATAGGACTTAGAAATGTGCCATAAGCTGTATGATGTTTGGGTGGGATTGATTGTGCCAAAAATGGTGAAAATTATGCTTTGAAATTGCCCTATGCTGTCCAACTGCAGGTAAAATCGTGTCACGATTTTACAACCGTGTCACGATTTTATAGGCAGTGCAAAACACGAATTCTGGGCATGGAATCGTGACACGATTCCAAAATCGTGTCACGATTTTGAAGGTGACAGAACAAGAAAATTTTTCAACTTATATTGCACCATTTCAGCCATCTAATGCTATCCCAAACTCATTAAGCGATGTGTAATAGCTATGTACCTCTTTTAAACGTTAAAGGACCTATCCCTTAGAGCATGATTAGATCATTAGGGAAGGCTTATAGTTTGATAATTAGAGAGCCTAAAGAGGTGAACAAAGTTATAGAAATGTTCCTTTGAAATGCATAGGCATGGGAATGTTTAGCCATCATGGTAAGAGATATGTTTATAGTGTTGATCCTCCGACGATCATAGGTGACTCATGAGAACGATGAGCCAATAATCATAGGTTATATGTCATAGGAATGTTATACGATCATAGTATTGATTATATGATTATATGTCAAAGTTAAAGAATTAATCAAAGATATTGGCGTGCTTGCACGTTTCACAGTCATAGGGCGTGTTCATCAGACTCCGGGATTCGCCGGATGGGACTTCTCCGAGAGGGTTGTCCACACGTTTCATAGGGAGTCCGGTGTTAGCCTGATATAATAGGAGTTTCACCGGTTTATAGGGAGACGTATCTCGGGGTTGCTCCACCCGGGGTGCCCTCCGTAAAATGAACTCAGATAATTGTTTGTTCAACGCTAACAGCTAACATAAAACACTTTATTTGTTTTATGATTCATAGTTATAGTTATAGTTACAGTCATAGAAAGTTTACAGTTACAGGAAGGTTATAGTTAAAGTCATAGGCTGGTTTATAAGACTTGGCGATTATAGAATTCCCCTAAATTGCCAAGGTAGGCATGGCGACCCTAGGTTCCCTGTGGTTGCCAAACAGTAGGTTGGGTAGAGCTCACTGAGACATTATGTCTCATCCCATTCCTTCTGGTGCAGGTTCACAGGCAGGATCGCAATCAGCACGCAACAAGGGTAAGGAAAAGGCTACGGACTGATCGTGCTGTTGTTTTATGTTACGGATGATTGTATTATATGGTTGTACTTATGTTGTACATGTATCAGAGATGTTATTTAACTTTGGAATGTAACATTACAATGTGATGTAATATTTGTACGAACTTTTTATATTGTAAATTAATGTATCCAGTACGAAATTTTAATACTCGTATAAGATCCTAGGCAATCTTATTATGGGTGTTACAAGGATGGCCTCGAAGTAGAGGGTGAATTGTCCCCAACATTGTGGAGAGAGGTGAAGTGGAAGAAATAGTCACAAGAAAGGGGGTTGAATTGTGACCCTTTTTAAATTTTGCCCTGAAACTCTTAAACAAGATTTTAGGTACTCAAGAAAAATTCTTGGTAGTAGTTAGTTCACAATAAAACAATTAATATGTTTGGACCAGAATGTTCAAATGATTGATTAAGTTTTTCTTTTAAGAGTGATTAAAAAGACTTACTAAAACTATGGAAATAAAGCAAGGTTATTTCCAGGGACTAGAATGTTCTGGAGAGTGTTTATAAAATGGTTTGTGAAATCAATGATTAGTTATGGACCAGAGAACTCTGGAAATATTTTAACCAATTAAAATGTGACCAGAACGTTCAGGAGAATGTTCTGGAGATTGATTAAAAAGACGTTTGTGAAAGTGTATGTGTTGAAAATAAAGACACAAATAATAAAAGAGAGAGAGAGAGAGAGAGAAGAAAAATTACACAAGAGATTTATCCCGGTTCACCAAAACCGGCTACTTCCAGTCCCCACACTTCGCGTGAGATTTTCCACTATAGTATCCTGCTAACAGAAACTTCTGAATAGCACTATAAGGTCTTGATCACACCAGATCAGTCCAATGTCTTGATCACACCAGATCAGTCTGTTACAAACCATATTGTCAACCTCGACAGGCTTATACAATTCTCTGCTTTCGCACAAGAAAGGTTGGAACTTTTCTACTCAAACTATTTATGACCTAAATAGACTTGAGAGCTTGATTACACTTTGTATGATGATATAGTTTTTCGATCAAATAAAATACTCAACACATGTTTGAGATTTTACTAAAAAACTCATAAGAGTATTATCTAAGAACTTTTGAGAGAGATGTTGTGAAGAGCTTGAGAGAGAGAGTGGTTATTTTATTTGCAAATTCTTGCCCTTAACCTTCATGTCTTCCTCTATTTATAGGACTTGATGAGCCTTGGACGATAAGCTAAAAAAGAGCTGTTGAAGCTCAATTCAAATTGAGAAAATAGGCTCCACTTGATGCTTGGAGGCAAAGGATCAACTTTGTTCATAAAGAACATTCTTGTTACTGCCCAGATCGTTCTCTTAGTTCCAGCCAATCTTGAGGAAAATAAATCACACATTTTTTGCCAACTTGTGATGAGTTGTATCCTTCTCTTAGGAAACTTGCAGCTCACTTGTTGCACTTTTGTTGATGTCATCTTGATGATGTGTGATGATGTCACAAATTTTCTTCATAAATATCACATGTTTGAATTTCATTCTTTTGATGGATATTTTTCTTTAATGGATCGAAAATCATGGGGGCCCAATACATGATTTTATTCCTTTTATGTTCACAGTATATTTGCAAAAGTTATTTCCTTGATTTGCCTTGATTGTTGTGTCTTTAATACCATTTTAAGGAATCTTGATCTCAATGATTTTGATCTTTCTTTTGGTGAGACAATGAGAATAAAAATTATTCTTGATCTTTAATTCTGTCCATTCTTGTCATTCATCAAAAGATTATATTTGTCCTTTGCTTTGATGGAGATGCTTATTTATCTTTGTGAACTCAGAATGTTCTCATGAACGTTCTCTCTGAAACAATCTCACAAAACACATTAGTAGATAACAAGATAATAATTATAATATGTTTGTTATCCTTGAAACACCAAGTGAAGATGTTCTCTTCACTTTGTATGACCAGAATGTTCTTTGTAAGAACATGAGAAACCTTTCTCAAGTTCAAAATTCATTTGATTGATTTCTTTTTCTCCCAAATCATATCTTGAATAATGGGGAAGATTCTTGGATTATCCTAAATCTTTTATGATAGAATCTTCGTCCATATGATCATGAATTTTCTTCCTTGATAATTCTCCAATTAGTGAATGACTTAATGAATAATTCATTCATGGATTGGTTTCCTTCAAAGTTGATTCTAATCATTTTGATGAAGTAATGAGAATAATTTCGAGTGTGATAATCATCTTCATCATGAGAACATTCTTTTAATCAAAGTTGATAATGTTCTCTTCTATATGAGAAAACAATATCTTCTTGGCTAATTAACCTTGAATTATTTTGTTGATGATGCAATTCTTCCCATAATTCCTCTCGGTGATTCCACACAATATTTATTGTCCATTGAGTATGTTTGAGATGTTTTAGTTTAGGCGTGCTTGTAGTCCTTAAGCTCTTTTGGAAACTATTTGAAGATGATTCTTGAATTTTCATATCTTGTAGATACTCAATGTATGTAACAAACTCAATATGTGTTCTGTCACATGACTTTTAAGAGTAATCTTGTGTACCATTCAAATATTAACCCTTTATTCCTCGAATTTTTAAGGCTTTATTGAAAACCATGTGGTGACGAGGATAAGTCAATTAATAGTAAAATTCATCTTCTTGTTAAATCTTTAATCAACACTCATTTGATTCAAACAATATTCTTTTCTTATCTTCTTTGAGCTTGTGATGCTACTGTTTTGGTAATCTTCCACTGGGTATATATATGCACTTGTAAGAGACTTCTTTCTTGTCTACTTCTGTGAAAAGACTTAAGTGCAAACATCAGTAGATCAACATTCATAAAACCATGTGATCACCATCAAAAAGATTTTTGTTTCAACAATCTCCCCCTTTTTTATGATGACAAACCTCTTTTGAATAAATCTTAAGTTTTATGGATGTGTATAATAAGAAATGTAAGAATGTTTATAGATATGAAATTAAGCTCCCCCTAAACACGTGCAAGAGTTTAATTCTTATCATTCTAATTAAACTCCCCCTAAACATATGCAAGAGGTTAATTTTTTACATTCTTCATTGATTAAATTCATCTTGGAGTTTTCTCCCCATCCTATGTTACTCTCTCATCACATATATCTCTCCCCCTTTTGGCATCTATCAAAAAGTATTGGGTATGATATATAAAAGAATGAAGTCAGATGTGGGAAGAAACAACAAAAAGATATTGCACATAAGAATCATGTTTCTGAGAAGTCATATTCTCCTATCAAACTTAATCAAGCATGTATCATGATAAATATTCATCTCAGTTTATTATTTTAATCAATACATGATAACATGAATAAGGATAATTATGACTACTTGGTCATGTTCAACAATTTTTGAAATAGAGAGAAAAATGATTCATTTAGTGGAAGCGATAAAATCAGAGTCATTTGACACAATGTAAAAAAAAAATTCTTCTCTTTAAAAGATTTCCATGTTGAGGATATTTCTGATTTTTTTTTTAGAAGGAGTAATTCATTTAATAATGTTTTAACAATAACTTTATCAATTATCTCCCCCTCAATTTTAGCATTCAATACCAATCTTTAAATTGAGAACATGAATGATTTTATAAGTCAGAATGTCCTATGCATGATGTTGATTCATTTAAAAGCATTAAAAGGATTATATCAAAATAACACATAAGTCCTAAAAATGCATAATTAAACATTTGCAGCGTATAAGCATGCAATTTTCATTAGCTTTCAAAAGAAGGTTGCAGCAACAACTGTTACAATAGCAAGCATAATATAAAAATTGGAAGTAGCAACATCTAAACAACAAGCATTTTTCAATTAAAGCATAGTATAAGAAGCAACCTATTTTTAGCAAAAAAGAGGACTTCTATAAATTAAAATTTTCATATTGAAAGAAATTGAATATGATTTTTAGATAAGTCATTAAACATCAATCCATGAAAATACATATGTAAGAATAACATATGATATATATTGTACTATCTGTTGTAAATTTTGTTTATATTTCAAAAGTTTTCAAATATATTTTGTCCCTCATTTTAATTAAAAACATTATTTTAGTAGAAAGTATTATTATTACTTTGTGAAGTATTTCAATTATTCTTTAATTCAATTATTTATTATTTAATAATAATAGTAACCGTTCATTATCACATTAAAGTGTGTTAACTTCTATTTTGACTATTGGCATTTGGCTTAGTCAAAGTAATTAACACTCATCTCTCAAGCAACATATATTTTGGTTGTTTAAGCCTAAGTTTGTGCTTTAAGTGCTTAATATTTTGATGTAGCCAAACGATCATATTTTAGAGAATACTTATAGATACTTTTTTCTATAAAACATAATTAGTGTTGGAAAATAAAAAGGATACACACAACAAAATACGTTATTCTCATCAAGAATTTCTGGGTTACATTTCCTGTTCCATTTATTTTCATTCGAGTTGTTCTGTCACCTCTGGTATGATTCATACTGGAGAAGAACCTGTTGAATCCTGGGGGATTTGCGCTTATGAGGCGGATAAATCCTTAAGGACAGTGACTTCGTCACGCCTCAGGTTATATATCGGTTTACTATTGTGTAGGTTTCATATGAATGGTTGGTGGAGGATGTAGATAGAACTGTGCCAGTGGTCAAATCATAAAACAATATAAGCTCAGATAAGTTTACTCGATATCTCTCTTCTTTATTCTTTTTAATATTTAATTGTTTGCTCATTTTTATATGTTGATTATTATTTGAAGATAATTTTATGCCAAATTTTAACAACACTATCAAACCCATGATTTTGACATTTTTTTTGTTTTAAATCTCAGGTCTATCATGCATTATGACTAAGAGTCTAACTCATGAACTTTCATGATCAGGAATATGTTTTCTATAAAAGATACATAATGATATTCACATAACAAGATATTGATCAGTAATGCAATCAATATAGATTTAAAGCATTGCCAAAAAAAAATGAACTTACACAAGTGTTAATTCATTTGGCTTTTACATGTAAAATTTCAATTGATCATTGTGACGAGAACATTCTCAACACCTTTTTTAAAAAAAGTTCAAGAATAATTTGTGTGTTTCTTTTGAAAATCTTTCAAAGATAAATCCTAAATTAGGATCCATTTAAAACATGTTTGGAGAATGAAAGTTTCATAATCCATATTAAAAGATTTGCAAAAACCATATTCAAAATATATCATTTAAAGAAATGAATATGTTAAAATAAATTTCATGAACATCATCAAATTTCATATAATTATGAAATTTTACAATTAAGATATTTTTATGATCCAATTTTAAGACCCATCTTGATATGTCATTTTATGAACAAATTTTAGATGAACCATTAAAAATGAGAATGATTCAAATTGTATTTTATAACAAGAATTTATTTAGAAAGACATTTTAAGCATATCAGAGTGATTTCATTAAAAATGTGGTGAGATGAATTTTGTCAAAATGATGTTGAATCATTTACCATAAAGATATCTCAAAAGGAATGAGTGTAAAATTAGGGAATATTATGCAAAAATTCCTCTTGCCACAACATTAGCTCCTGATTGAATTTAGAACACACTAATTTAAATTAAATGCATTCTTAACATGTCTTCTTAAAACATAAAGCATAATGCATCAATAATCATCAAATCTGATTTATAAAAATGTTTATAGATATTATATCTCCATGAAAGGAGTAGGAACCAATAATGAAAGATTTATTGCATTTTAGGCTAAGAATTAGACTGATGCATGTATTAGACATCATGGAAATTGATGCAAATAACTAGGGTTTAAAGTCACACATTTTTTTTAAATTGATTTATCATGCATTTCTAAGAGCCTCCAATCATTTATAACAAAACATTGCATATTAATTTTCAAATATTATAAAGCTTATAAATGAGTGTACCTTTTTTAGATGACTTTCCTTTGAGATTCAATGAGAAAAACATGTTTCTATTTCTCTGATTTTTTTTGAATGGAGAATTTCAAGCATTAATAAGCATAAACTTTTGAAGGAGGTTGGTCATTAGTAGCTTTATGTTCTTCTCCTTCTTATGATGTCTTTATAAGAGATTCCAATGATGTCAAAATGGACATCATAATACTCTAGAAGGGAAGCATCAACAATTTGCTTTTATATTACTTCAACAACAGTAGGTTGAGTGGAACCTTCTCCATTACAAGATTCCAACTTCTTAACATAGGAGTCAGAAGTAATATGAACTTTTAGATATATCCTGATCTTGCTCCTTTTTTAGAATGATCATCATTTGCATGTCATATGAATGATTTGTTGTCTTCTCTTTCTCATGTAAGCTCTTTCAGATAGATTTTTTAGAACTTGTCATTCAATCACGACATAGGACCAACCTTGACATGCTTTGGATAATGTAAAGTGAAAAATATAAAGGTGCATTGTTCATGACTTTTCTCCAAAAATAATTTCAAAAACTCTATTTTTGATGAAGGGTTTTTTGAACAAGATAAATCATGTCAAAATTGATTTTCTTCAAATAATGATTTTAAGTATGATTTTTCAAATTTTCTCATGATCATTCGTTTGTAGAAATGATATTAAAGTTCAGGCAAATTTTGAATAATAATCACATATTAAAAATCAATAAGATATGTGATTTTGACAGGATTATTCATTTTTAGATGAGATCTGCAACAATGTTGCTTCCCATTTATAGGTTCTATAGCTGCAGAAATAACAGATTAGCAGAGACAGATTCATAACAAATCAGAAAAATTATCAGCTTAAGCAATCTGTAAATAATTGGAAGAGTGGTCATCCACATTCAATAAATTGGGCGGCGAATGTCCTTCATAAGTACATTTGCTACTTTTGCTTGTTAGAGAAAAAACAAAACAACTAAGGACAAGCAAATTACTTATGTTACCACGTGTCACTTAAAGGGTGTGTAACATCCCACTTAAACGTAACTTTTATCAGTAACAGAGGAATTAAGAGAGAGTAGTGGCAGATTTGTAATTATGAGAGGAAGGGGTATGTAAAGAGATAAGTATGAAATATTCTTCATTATTGCCATTTCCTTCTCTCACTAGAAAACAGATTTTTCTCCCCCTCTCTCTCTAGGATCTCGGTTTTGCATCAGCAGCTGCTGTAATCCAGCAGTTCTCCTTCTTTGATTTCTTGAAGTGGAAGTAGGCAAGCTTATGGGAAAGATGGAAGCAAAGAAAGCTTGAGGAAAAGGTAAGGAAAGAGTAAGACCAAGCTAGGGTTTGGTAAAAGGAAGCTTATCAAGACCAGCAATGATTCAGGTGGGTTCCTTAGAGTAGCAATTTACCCTTTTGGGTCAGTTTTGTGTGAGATCACAACTTAATTGCTAAGGTTTAGAAAAAAGATAGTTTTCCCCCTTTTTGATACATATGCTTGATTCCGGGTAATCATTGGATACAATATGTTTTTCTAGTTTAAAATGAGTCCCTGGCATGATTCAAAGATCACTGGACAGTTGGGTATCAAAGCTTTTAAGATTAAAACATGTTTTTCATAAAATTCTATGTTCTGCTACGGTCGCAGAGCGACCAAGAGTTTGCTCTGCGAAGTAGCAGAGTTTTGCTATTGTCTACCATCGCCTAGCCATCGCCCAGACTTTGCTTTGCGAAGTGATCAGAAGCTGAGTCGCAGAGCGAAGTTTTGGACGCTTTGCGAAAGCTTCAGACTCTGAACCTTCAGAAGCTGACTTCAGGGTCTGAAGGTTAAGACGCAGGGATCGCAGAGCGACGCTCAGGGTCGCAAAGTGAACCTGCCCAAGATGGCATTTTTATTATAAACAACTGTACCTTGCCAATGATCTTTGATATGCTTTGGGGTAGTGATATACAAGAACCTTTAAGGATTAATCTAGGTCAAAGATATGTATCATATCAGAGTGATGAGTATTTTATCCGCAGAAGTTCAAGTAAGAACAAGAGTTGTTATAGATGGGTTTTCAAGCCCTAAGCACGACACATGATAACGATGTGTGTAGATCTTGTGATAGGATAGCAAGTTGAATGTACTCAATTGAGTGTACGAAAGTACAAGGAATGTTTCCACATTCAAAGCTTCAGATAAGCTTAAGGGGGTTCAGTTTCCCAACAATGATTAAGTGGCTTATGAGAACGATAAACTTAGAATCTTATATTATAGGTTAAGTATCACATGATTAATTACGTGATGAATGCATCAGATATGCATAGGTTCAGAATGTTGTATCAAATATACACATGAGTTAAGATAAGTATTATACTAAGAGTATACGTGTTCAGCAGACTCCGGATTATGCCAGATGAGATTTCTCCGAAAGGGCTATCCACACGTAAGTTTATAAGACTATGTTAAACGTGTCCAGCAGGCTCCGGATTATGTCGAATGAGACTTCACCGAGAGGGTTGTCCACACGTGAGTTTATAAGTTATATATGTATGTAAGACTATGCTAATTAATGTTAAGTCGTGACTCTATGGCTCCCCACTAGTAGTGGAGCTAAGGTACCCCGTTAGTAGTGGTTAGGCGTTCTTTGGATGTAAGCCCTACACGACAATAAGGTAAGTCGTGATTCTCAGGCTCCCCGTTAGTAGTGGAGTCGAGGTTCCCCGTTAGTAGTGGACAGACGTTGTTTCTATGTAAGTCCTGCACGACGATAAGAGGAGTCCGGTGTTAGCCTCAGATAGGAATTTCATCGGTATGAGGGGAGATGTACTTCGAGGTTACTCCACCCGGATGCACTCCATAAAATGAACCAAGATAAGTAATTGTATGTTCAACCCTAACTTACTAACTTTATGTTAAAGTAAGATGTATATGTATTTATTACATAAGTTTATGACAAGTACGGTTCATATAACAGTTATCAGAAAGTGATCATAGGATGTCCCCAGATCACTAGGTATGAGATTATGTTATGATTATGAAAGAGATATGCAGTGATCCTAGTTTTCCCCTCGATCACTAAGTTATCAGGTTATAGTCTAGTTTTATGACTATACAGTTATCAGGTTCATGCATGTTTAATCCCTTATGGAAAAGGTTAAGACTTGGCAATCGTAGGAATCCCCGAGATTGCCAAAAGTAGGCACGACGACCCTAGGTTTCCCCGAGGTTGCCAACAGTAGGTTGGGTGGAGCTCACTGAGACATTATGTCTCATCCCAATCCTTCTGGTCCAGGTTTTGCAGGTTAGCACGAGGTTCGTGATGAGGATCTTTCAGGAAGATACTGGATGGAGTGCAGTTGCTCGTCATGTACCTGCTCAGGAGCTTTTCGGACTTTTGTTTAAGTATTTATTATGGTACTTGATTTGGTTGTATAAACGAGCAATTTGTATTCTTTCAGTTGTGTTGTATTTTATTATTGAAAATTTATGTATCCAGTATCAGTTTAATGCACATGGTAATATTCTAGATAAAATTAGTATGAGTGTTAAAGGGTGCTTCATGAGAAATCAATACTTTAAAAATGACTTGACGATGATGCATGTAATATTATGAGAGATAATTACTAATGATGCAGAAGTGCATTATTTGCACCAGTTTTGAAGATAGTGGTGAAGCTAGCTTTTAGCTATTTGTGTCAGTTTATCCCTCATCAAATGTTAGAGAAATTTCAAGGTATATTTTAACCTTCAAAAAAAATATTCCTCCTATTTTTTACTAACAAGTGTACCATCACCATATTTAGCTATTAAGGATTAAAAGAAGTTAGGTTTGGTTGGATATTTGTTCAAACAAACACTTAACAATAATATCTTAAAAACTTTTACTTCCAAAGTATATCACAAGTTAATTGGACTTAAACCTTCAGAAAGTTAAATTATTATTTTTTATCTTTGTTAGAGCTATATTCACACAACTTTAACTAAAGAAGTAGCAAAAGAAAAAAAAAAACTTACGAAAAGTTACTTGTGATGAATCTCTCATGGGATGGGCAACGGCTATGTATACTTGGGATGTATACATTTCTAAATGAGACAAATACTCATTTATTATTTTTTGGATATGCCTTACCTTTTTCTTTAAAAGGAAACAAAAACCATTTCCTATATTTTTGTATGTGTTTGTGCAACAAGTATTAATCACAAGTCTGCAATGATAAAACATACCTTGGCCCTTACCAAATTTTGGTTACCACGTGATGTTTCAGCATCATGATTAACATCTTGATCATCATATTAAAATCATCATTCGAATCTATTTCATTGTTCTAGATTAACTCAACAACATCTTGCAGAATCATCGTTTTGATCTCCAATCATATTTTTTGAAAACCAATTGTCCAAGAGTCAAAGTTTTTCTTAGAATGTTGGAAGACCTTCATGCATCACAAATTGGCAATGATTTTGGTACTCACAGTGATTTGGGTCCTTGCAGGTTAGTGTTTCTTTTCTCAAGAGAATTTTTCTTATGATCACATTCTGATTCAAAATTATAAGGTTTGTTATAAGAATAACATTCCCTTCTATCATTCTCAACCTTTTGGCACCATTGTAATTTAGTGTGAAAAGATGATTCAAATTTTTTATGAAAAGACTTTTCAAATCTAATCTTTTCAAGTCTTTTCTTATGATAACAAAATGATTCAAGATGACCATGTTTGTTACAATAGGAGCATTTTATCCTAACCTTCTCAACCTTTTAAGAGCATTCTGATCCAGAATAAAATATATTTTTGAAATGACATTTTTTCTCATGTTTATTTTTGTAAAAGCATATACATTCAGAATGTCCAATCCTTTGGCAAAATGCACATTTTTCATTAGTCTTCTCAGTTTTCTTTGGTATAAAAAAGTTTTGATAAATCTTTTGATTTTGAGAAGTTCTGAATCCTAAACCAGCTTTGTCAAATATTCCTACTTGAGATCCCATGATATTTTGGAAGGTCTCAGTAGACTTCACAAAGTTGGTTATGTCATTTTTCAACTCTTTTACTACCTCTTTCAAAACAACATTTTGTTCATGTATTTCAGAATTTTCTAAAAGTTTATTTTTTTTGTTCATTGAAAACCTTATTTTTCTCAGACATTTTAAAACGAGAGTGCTGCAACTCTTGAATGGTTTTAAGATATTTCTTATTCAAGATTTGTAGTTTCTCTTTTCAGAAAATTGATTTTTTTAAAACTTTATACTTTTGAGATAAAATGTATGAGTTATTTAGAGATAAAATATGACCATAACGTTCAGGAGAATGTTATGGAGATTGATTAAAAAGACGTTTGTGAAAGTGTATGTGTTGAAAATAAAGACACAAATAATAAAAGAGAGAGAGAGAAAAAAAAAAGAAAAATGACACGAGAGATTTATCCTGGTTCACCAAAACCGGCTACTTCCAGTCCCCACACTTCGTGTGAGATTTTCCACTATAGTATCCTGCTAACAGAAACTTCTGAATAGCACTATAAGGTCTTGATCACACCAGATCAGTCCAAGGTCTTGATCACACCAGATCAGTCTGTTACAAACCATATTATCAACCTCGACAGACTTATACAATTCTTTGCTTTCGCACAAGAAAGGTTGGAACTTTTCTACTCAAACTATTTATGACTTAAATAGACTTGAGAGCTTGATTACACTTTGTATGATGATATAGTTTTTCGATCAAATAAAATACTCAACACATGTTTGAGATTTTACTAAAAAACTCATAAGAGTATTATCTAGAACTTTTGAGAGAGATGTTGTGAAGAGCTTGAGAGAGAGTGGTTATTTTATTTGCAAACTCTTGCCCCTAACCTTCAATGTCTTCCTCTATTTATAGGACTTGATGAGCCTTGGAGGATAAGCTAAAAAAGAGCTGTTGAAGCTCAATTCAAATTGAGAAAATAGACTCCACTTGATGCTTGGAGGCAAAGGATTAACTTTGTTCATAAAGAACATTCTTGTTACTGCCCAGATCGTTCTCTTAGTTCCAGCCAATCTTGAGGAAAATAAATCACACGTTTTTGGCCAACTTTTGATGAGTTGTATCTTTCTCTTAAGAAACTTGCAGCCCACTTGTTGCACTTTTGTTGATGTCATCTTGATGATGTGTGATGATGTCACAAATTTTCTTCATAAATATCACATGTTTGAATTTCATTCTTTTGATGGATATTTTTCTTTAATGGATCGAAAATCATGGGGGCCCAATACATGATTTTATTCCTTTTATGTTCACTGTATATTTGCAAAAGTTATTTCCTTGATTTGTCTTGATTGCTTTGTCTTTAATACCATTTTAAGGAATCTTGATCTCAATGATTTTGATCTTTCATTTGGTGAGACAGTGAGAATAACAATTATTCTTGATCTTTAATTCTGTCCATTCTTGTCATTCATCAAAAGATTATATTTGTCCTTTGCTTTGATGAAGATGCTTATTTATCTTTGTGAACTCATAATGTTCTTATGAACGTTCTCTCTGAAACAATCTCACAAAACACATTAGTAGATAACAAGATAATAATTATAATATGTTTGTTATCCTTGAAACACCAAGTGAGGATGTTCTCTTCACTATGACCAGAATATTCTTTGTAAGAACATGAGAAACCTTTCTCAAGGTCAAAATTCATTTGATTGATTTCTTTTTCTCCCAAATCTTTTATGATAGAATCTTCGTCCATATGATCATGAATTTTCTTCCTTGATAATTCCCCAATTAGTGAATGACTTAATGAATAATTCATTCATGGATTGGTTTCTCTTCAAAGTTGATTCTAATTATTTTGATGAAGTAACGAGAATAATTTCGAGTGTGATAATCATCTTCTAATTATTTTTTTCATCCTGGCTGATGGAGAAAACTGATGAAGGGGGTAAACTGACCGATTTTGACAAAATCAGGGGGCAAACCACCATTTTAGTCCCTACGAGTGATACTCACTGTCACAGCAGTCATCGACTCAGACGAAAATCCAAATAAATCAGTCACTTTTCATTCTGTTAGTCACTTGAGTCACTGCGTCAGTTAAGACTGCTAACTCAATCAAAAGTGTTGACGTGACTACTGTGAATGAGAGATCTTGAATGAACAATTATTGAACCCATTTCAAATTTTAAATGAATGTTTTCATTTCTCTCTTTCCTTTCTGCATTTATTCTCTCTCATTGATTGAATCATACTCTTTTAAAAAACTTATATATTGAGATTGGATAACATATTAATTAAAAGGGTGTTGTTAACGAGTGCCCCAAATACTCTTTAAGCATACCAAAAGAAGAAATTATTTCATAAAAAAGTCAGCAATGCATTGATTACATAAATTTTCAAAAAAGTTACTATTTAAAGGTGTTAAAGAGTGCCTCCAGGACACTCGTTAACATTTCCTTAATTAAAATAAAGTTATAATTTCTTTTTCCACAAATATTTTAGAGGAGTTTTTTTTATTCATACACGACCACAAAGTCGTAAGCGTTGTTAATTTTTTATTTTTTTTTAAATCCATGAAAACTTTGACGAAAATTGTTTTTTATTTTTTATTTTTTATAATAATTGAAACATTTAATGTGAACCATTGGATTGTTTTAATAATTGAGTTAACATTAGAGAGTGAATTGACTATTATATTGAAAAGAGTTGATTTGTTGAGTCAGAGACCATTTGACGAGACCAAAATTGTTGCGAGGAAAGTTGGGAGTTAAGTTTGTGAAAGAGGAAAGTTGTTTGAGCGAGCTGAGATAGGAAATGTACGGCGGTGGTGAGCGTGAATGTGAATCTGAGAGCACGATGATGATTATGCAGAACGACGAAGATGAAGAAGACCAAGAAGGTTCTTCTTCTTTCAAGAGCTGGGCAAAGCAAACTGAAGAGACCTATCAATTGCAGCTCGCACTTGCTCTTCGCATTTCATCTCACTCTGCTTCTTCCGCTCAATCCAATCGCTTCTTGGATTTCGAACCCACCTCTTCTCCTTCTCCTCCTCTTTCTTCTTCCGATTCCCCCCAATCACTTTCACACCGTTTTTGGGTATTTATTCTCTCTTTCACACGCATTTCACTCTATTTGATTTGATTTGATTTTCCTATCATCGCCTAAACATTTTCGATATTACTTTTGGATAAACAACTTAATTAAGTGTTTATATTATCTTATAAGTGCTTATGTTATGTATAAGCTCTTTCTATAACTAAAGATAAACCAAAACCAAATATTTTATTAATATAAGCTATAAGCTGTTTTCATAAGCTAGCATGAAGAGTCTTCTGGAAATAAGCTGAAAACAGCTTATGGACTTATCATAAACTATTTTCATAAGCTATCCAAATAGTATCTCAATAAGCTCAAATAGGTCAATCCATACAGGTCCTAAAATTTCTTACAAGATACACACCACGTACTGATTGTGCTCACTTTTTCTGTGGTATTGTACTTAACAACTAGTTGACTGTGACACAGTTCACTTCACTTTTGATGAGTAATTTTCAAATTTACTTCACACCTGATAGTGTAAATTAGCTTTTGAATCATCCATGTACCTATTATAGTATATACTACTTTTGTTCATTAATCTTTCCTGAACTGAATTATATTAGGTGTTCATTAATCTTTCCTGAGCAGGTAAATGGTTGTTTGCAATACTCTGACAAAATTCTAGACGGATTTTACCTAATTCATGGGATGGATGCATATACATGGACTATAAGTACCGATATGCAGAATGTTGGTATGATTCCATCATTTGAATCACTAATGTCGGTTAAACCGTGTGATAACTCGTCAGTTGTAGTGGTTGCTATTGACAAATCTAGAGACCCTGCCTTGAGAGAACTGCAAACTGGGGTATTAAGTCTTTCAAGTAACTGGATTACCATCAAAGATGCAACTGATCAGCTTGCAAATCTTGTTTGTAGTAGGATGGGGTAAGTTCACCTCTCTTCATTTTTTCAAAAAAGAAAAACTAACATTAGCATTCACATCTTTTTAAAAACCTTTTATTCTTTTCAATAGGGGAGGATCTTCCGACGAGGAAAATTTAGGTGCGCGCTGGAAGGAATGCTCTGATATTCTTAAACGCTGTCTACAGTGTATCATTTTTCCGATTGGAAGCTTACCCGTTGGCCTCTGTGTCCATCGAGCATTGCTCTTTAAAGTAATATTCATTATTCGATTCGTTATTTTTGACCCATTTTCCGGTCAGAACATTTTTTTTAATTCAATATCGCTGAGATGAGCTTTTGCAAAGAAAAAAAAAGTGTCACTGAGATGATTGCCATTTATCTTCTAGTTCCTTATTTTATTGTCTTCATTTCTTAATGATGGATACACCTTGGAGTTCCGAACTGTGAATTTCTTTTTTAGCATGCTGCTGAAGTTTTTGTAAGATTGCATGTGAATATCCTATGATAATTTTAATTGCAGGTGTTAGCGGATTTAATCAACCTACCGTGTCGAATCGCCAAGGGATGCAAGTATTGTAGAAAGGACATGGGTGCTTCTTGTATAGTGCAATTTGGTTCTGACAGGTCAGTTGCATTTGTTAATTATTGAAATTCGAATATGAATATTTTTTAATTATGTGCGACTTTGTGTGTGTGTGTGTGTGTGTGTGTGTGTGGGGGGGGGGGGGGGGGGGGGTTGGGTATTTATAACATAATGTTGAGTTTTCTTCAGAAAGCTAAATAATGCTGATATTATAATTTTTAAATTGTTGTAGTTTTATTAAGTTTGACACATTCATATAAAACTGGCCACTTTGAAACATATGGTGCCTAAGTATAAGTAAAACAGAGTAAATGGAATGGAATAGAAGAATTTTAGGAACCCAGTAATTGGATGGAATATAAAGAACAGTTTTTAAGAAAATAAGAATGAATAGGAGTGAATCTCTCCTCCAAGGGTTTCCCCTTCACAATTTATACATGATAATCCTAACTAATATTCCTAATTAGCTCCTCATTAGCCTATATTGTTACTAACTCACTGTATCATATATCCTAACAAACTCTTATTATCTTATCTCCTAACAAAGACGGTGGAATTTCATCTTTAGTGGTATTGACTTGTATGTAGAAGACTTGTAGTTGGAGAAAGACGCAGAAGCTTTAACCATAGTCTTGAAATATTTTTGGCTAAAGGTCTAATATTGTATTGATTGTCATTTTTAAGTGGGGGATAGCACTTGTCTACAAGATAGGTGACAGAAGGTTGTGTTTATGAATATTTATGAGGGATTGCAAGCTAATATTGACAGTATTGTCAGTTTGCAATGGTATTTTGTCATTGGCTTGTTTCAAATATTTAGGAGAACTGGAGTCAACTCTTACATCAACCATCAATGTTTTCAATTGTTCATTTCTTATATTACATGTAATATGTCTGCAACATGGCTTGATTATCATATTTATAAACAAATTTCAATTAAAGTAAGAATATGATAGTATTAGGAATTTACATTGATGTACTTTGGAGTAATAATCTCCACTGAGTTAGAGGATTATATGTACTGAATCACACACTTGCAAACATAAATTACAATACACAGATCGGAGACATGACAGACTCGGTTTCGCCAAGAGATTCAAGACTCAATAGTCTTGGTCTCTCCCGCCCAAACAACGACTCTCTAATTTCAGAATAACTTAGTCTTGTCTTTTATTTATTCCTAGCACAAACTGAATTACACATAAACATATAAACTGCCACAAAAGCATAAAACAGCAACAAGTAACTGCTTACAAATAACATACTGACATGGTCAGTTTTGGCCTCTCCTCCATATTATAATCTTTAATAAGAGGTCTAACTGAAGTGAATACATGTACATCTTTCCAGGGAGTATATGATTGATTTAGTAGGAAGGCCCGGGGATACATGCCAACCTGATTCTTCAGTGAATTCTGCATCTTCGATGTTGATCCCTTCACCATTATGTCATCCAAGGTTCAAGCCAGTTGAAACAGCTGAATATACAAAGACAATGGCCCAATTGTATTTCTTGGACAATCAAGCACTGCATCTTGTATTTGAGACCACGTCAGGTTGTTTCCTTTGCCCTTCTGGATGCCTTTTTTAAATAAAATAATTATCTGGTGCAATTAGAGTATTAAGAAAAGGGATTTAACCTTTTTATTTGCCTTTATACTGAAAATAACTATCTCTTTTTTTCCTTTTGTCTTAGTCTTCATCACCTGGGCTTTTATAGTTATAGCTCTGAACTTTCAAATATTGACTTCTGCAGTAAATCTTTGGTTTTCAATGAAATGTTAGAAGTTACCATGTACACAAAAACGGCAAACCACATGTTACATTACATTGTTTGGAATATTATTGTGTTATTTACAACTTCTGGTCCTAATCATAAGAGCCTTTTTTGGTCTCATTTATAAGAAAAAATTACAACTTTAGGATGTATTTATTGCTTAAATGGCTTTTTTACCCTCATTTAAGATGCATTTCTTTTTAATATTAGTGGGTGTACTTAATGTCTCACAATTTTCCATGAAGGTATGTTTGGAAAAACAATAAAATATTTACAATAATAAATAAGTTTATTGATTTTGGTTTTTCTTAGTAACTGGGACCAGCGGTGGTATTATAATGTTAAAAGTGTTATTGAGTTTGACTTGCATTAGTTGTACTTGGGTTACTTCTTCATATGTCAATGTAACATTTATTCAGTCTAATTATTTAAATATATTCTACTTAGAAATCTGTAGATTTCTTGCACGAAAAAGTTTTCTTCTTTATTGAAGGCAGAAGGAGTGTTGTTTTGTGTTTTTTTATTAGTTTATCCCTCTTAGAAATTTGGGTTGAGCCTAACTCAACCTTACAAAACCAGCTTGTAGGGTGAGGGCTTCCCCTCTAGTTTATCCCTCTTATAATTTTGGGTTGAGCCTAACTCAACCTTACAAAACCGGCTTCTAAGGTGAGTCCTCCCCCAACTTTTAAACATATGTTCAGGCATTAACTCATTCAATGTGGGACTCTTAACAGCCCCACCGCCCAGGAGTGGATATCTAGAGCGCGATCCGAGTGACTCGATAGTGGTAACCTGATAGCACGTGGCACAATGAATCTTAAATAGACTCTGATACCATCTTAGAATTTTGGGTTGTGCCTAACTCAACCTTTCAAAATCGGGTTGTTGGTGAGGACCACTTATAAACATATGTTTGTACCTTATCTCATCAAATGTGGGACTCTTAACAATTCCTTTTGTTGTGGGTGTTTTGTTGAGGAAATTTCCTAGTAGAGTTTGTGGCTATTGTGGTGGTTTCGTTGTTTGTAATTTTTCCTTGCATTGTGTTTGTTTTGTGCTTTCCTACATGCATTTTTTGGTGTAATCCTTTGATTGCGTCTGTACGTGCACGCTCTTTGGTCATTTTGGTATTGCTATTCTGTTGCTTGGTATTTTCTGTGTTATTTTATATTTGTTGCTTCTGCCATATCAGTTTAAAACCTTGCGTGATATTGTTCATGCAGTGTGATCCTTGATACGGCATAGGAAGAAAATATATTTTAGAATATATAAAGTTTAATGATAAATATCAAAAGTTTAACATGGTATCTGTCCCCGGTTATATACCTCTAAATTTGCTGATTTTCATCATGACAGGAGGTACTGTTGATTGTAGGGGCAAAGTGGATCTTCAGCAAACTGAAATGTTTGGTGCAAACTATGCTGGTGGGAACAACCATATAGGTGCTTTCAGTAAAATTGAATTGTCTTCTCTATCAATAAAAGGAGGAGGAGAAAGAATGAGCAATCTCCTTCTCATGAGCAGATTATACCTTCTGATACTTAATATGCCTAATTTGTTTCTTTAATAAATAAGCTCAAATGCTCTGCATTCTCTGTTTTCTGTGATAATGGCGCTGGATACTCCTAATTTGATATGCCATCTTGTTTAGGTCCTGGTACAGAGGAACATGTGTCTTTCAATGAAGCAAACCAATCAGTAGTGAATTATTCAAGTCATGTTGACCTTGAGGAGGAGGATCTGGACATTCCTTGGAGTGAACTTATTTTGAAGGAGAACATTGGGACAGGTACTGTATTTGAAACCTTGTATAAGATATATAGAGTAAAAAATTTCTGATTCTGTTCATGCAGTCTTTGTCTTAGAGAAAATCTAATATGAAACAGTAAAATAAGAGCAACAATAACTGTTTTTCAGGGTCATTTGGAACTGTACTTCGTGCGGAATGGCGTGGCTCTGTAAGCATTTATTTCTTCAAGTGTCTACTTATTCATTTGTCCTCATTATAAGGATATCAACATTCATGCTGCTGCTGTCATTCATTATTGTTAGAAAAATTGATGAATTAGAATGACCGAGTGCTGTTAGTCTTCCTATCTCTGTATTTTATATACCGAAAGATAAAACACATTATAGGAGGGATGCGCCCAGCTTTATAAAATACTCCCTCTTGTCCTTTTTATAAGAGACAAATGAGTCAACAGAAGTTGATGTATCAGGACGACTCTGTGGCTGTGGAGGCCGCTGAGTAGGAACAAATGGTTCAAATAGAAGAATTGGTAGCACTTGAGAGTTAGAATCCGATGTAGTTGATGTTGGAAAGAAAGGTGTATCCTCAAAGAAAGTAACATCTGTAGAGACATAAAAACGATGTGTAGATGGACAATAACACCGATAACCTTTTTGAACTCTGGAGTACCCCAAAAACACACATTTCACAGCTCGTGGAGACAATTTATCACGACCAGGAGAAAGATCATGAACAAAACAAGTAGAGCCAAAACTCGAAGTGGGACAAAATACAAGGGTTCCTTAGGAAACAAGAGAGAATGTGGAATCTCATTATCCAAAACTGATGATGGCATACGATTGATCAAATAACAGGCTCTGATACATCTTAGAAATCGTGGTTGGGCCTAACAAAACCCCACAAAACCGGCTTGAGGTGAGGATTGCCCCACTTATAAACACATTGTCAAGCCATCTCTTATCCGATGTGGGACTCTTAACACACCCCCTCACGACCAACACTATTGGGCTTGACTCGTGGACATAAATGGTGGGTGGTCCGATAGCAGAAACCTGATAGCAGGTGGTACAATGGATCTTGAAGAGGCTCTGATACCATCTTAGAAATCATGGTTGAGCCTAACACAACCCCACAAAACCGGCTTGTGAGGTGAGGATTGCCTCCACTTATAAACACATTGTCAAGCCATCTCTTATCCGATGTGAGACTCTTAACAAAGCAAGTGTCTGATTTTTCTTTCTCCCTCAATATTTTGTTGAGAAGTGATGATACAAGGTGTTTCATGTATGATGCTGATGCTTTTGCATAGATGTGTAAAGCAATGTAGGATGAGTGGGTTTGACCGGGTTGACACAACCCATGTAGACCCCCTACTAACATTTGCCATTAAAAAAAAATAAAAATAAAGAAAAAACCTACAGAGTGTACAAGTGAACAAGTAAAAAAATGAGATGCAAATCCATTTATTAACTCTAGGTGGATAATTTCCTTGATGGTGTTTACTGTTTAGAAAACTAACAAGACTCGCTATTTTAAATAAAAGAGGTTTCCAAAATAGGATACAACTTCAAGGTATTTAGGAGAGGATGTCCAAGATGACAATGTAGATGAAGAAAAAACAAAAGCAAAGAAATCAAATGACTATGGCTCTTGAACTGCTGACTCCAAAAGTGAAGAAAGAATAAATTACCATTGTGACAATTAATATTCCTTTTTAGATGTTTTTCTGCTGTCCTTTCTGCGTTGGTTGGGGTTATAGGGTACAATCCAATAACCAAATACTAACTGTGTTACCATTCAGGATGTTGCTGTGAAGATACTTAAGGTGCAAGGTTTTGATTCCGAACGATTTGAAGAGTTTCTAAAGGAGGTATACACTATTATTTTTATTCATGTTCTTTCTTAGTTTTTTTTTTTCAGATTGAGGCCAGGGAATGGTTTTATATTGTATTTTCATATATTCATTTTTTTGTCTTCATTGATTTTACTTCAGTATCCCAGTTTATTTCATAGGTCACACTCATGAAGCGCCTACGTCATCCAAACATTGTACTTCTAATGGGCGCTGTTATCCAACCACCAAAGTTATCAATAGTAACAGAATATTTATCAAGGTGCAATAATTTCCTGACACAATCATCACTTTGTTTGGTTAGAAATGATTTTAGGCTGAATGTTTTATTCTTAAGCAAATGGTCTCCTTGAATTGCAGAGGAAGCTTGTATGAACTTCTGCAGATGCCAGGTGTTGTTCCTCAATCAGCGAGAAGCGTCGTTTAAGTATGGCATATGACGTGGTATGTCTTCATTGATCACAATTGCCAGTCTCACAATTTCTATGACTTTTTTGTCATCAGACAGAAAGTACTACTTTCACTAAGACTTTGAGATGTGATATGTTTGTCTAGGCAAGTGGAATGAATTATCTTCATCAAATGAAACCTCCCATTGTTCATAGAGATTTGAAGTCTCCAAATCTTTTGGTTGATGATTCATACACTGTTAAGGTAACTGTTAGAAAATCTGTATGTGAGAATGCTATCTTTATGTGAGAATAAAAAGGAATAGTTATTGGCCATTAGATTAAAAATAAATGGTTGAGATTAAAAAATCTCATTTAAGCAACACATGTGTGTCTTCCTATTCTTTTATTTCTCTTCAACCCATTGATCCATCTTCATCCCACCTTCATCTCCTTCCTCCCCCTTTGTTTTCGATGAAACAGTTCTAGTTATGACTTTCAATTGCGTGAGGCTTCTGCTAAGCTTTAGATACAATTTGAAATTGAATTGCCGATTGGAGAATCCATAAAAATTATCAATTTTAGTTATTGGTAAATATCATCGATACAAATAAGAAATAACTTTCAAGTCTGTTATAATGGGAGATTATCAATCGATAATCTATAATAATTTTAGTTATCAGAAAGAGGTAAATGGGTGTGGGCGGAAGAAGATAGGTCGAAGAAGATGAAAAGATCAATAGGTTGAAGAGAAAGAATAGAATAGGGATACATGTGTGTTGCCTAAATGAGCTTTTTTAATTTCAACCATCAATTTTTGATCTAATGGTCAATAAGCATTCCTTTTCATTCTCACTACATATGTCCTCATAAATATTCTATTATAAAATAAAATGTTAAGAGTATCTTATGTAACCATTTTCTGAATATTATTAATTGAATTCATTGTAAAGAGGTTTGTACTTATTTATGCTAATAACTACTTGCTTAGAATAGAGCTGGCTTCCTGGAAGAAAATCTGTCTTTATAAAAGGAAACAAAGGGAGAAAATTGTTCACAGAAAAACATAAAGAATCTGTTGTAAAACTAAGTCTGTGAACTTGAGCGAGCAATTACATTCTCTATATCTTGCTCCTCCATGACCAGTTTTCCACCAAGAAAACATACAATAACCTGATGTTTACTTTCTATGAATATTTGGGCCTACAAAATGAGCATTTGTGTTCAATTCCATGGATAGATTTCCGCCCTTCCTAATAGTAGTCCTCTTCCATACATGGTTTTAAGATATTGTGGAACAGGATCTAGGCCTGCAATTGCCGTACTTTGGGTGATCCATGAAATGGCATACAAAGATTTTACTTGATGGATACAGCAGTAGCCTTACACCCAAGCTTTCCTATCTCGTTGAGAATATTTTGGAAAGTCAATTAATTGGGAAAAATGAACTGTAATATTTCGATAGAGTACACTTCTTAAATAGGAGAATTACACATAATTTCTTTAAAAAAAGGAACTAACCTGCAAATCATAACCCTCTGTTGGGCTTCTTCTCTCAGTAGTTCGTACGTCTGGAAAAGTCTCACAAATAGTGGGCAAAGGAGTCTTCCCGAGAATTCTGCCCCTTCATCCAGTTCTTTGTTAAGACCTGCAAGAAAGACAAAAGCACGATCATTTTCCTGCATCTTAATAAACTGAACACTATCTTTAGTACACTTGTCCTCATAGCAAAGGTCCAAGTCCTGCCACAGGGTCATCAATTCATTGTAATTGGTAGTCATGTCCCTGTCACCCTCTTTACTGTTGCATAATCTTTGATTTCAAGCTGTAAATCTAAGAGGAATTCTAAAAATCTGAGTATTTTCACAGCGTCTCAAACTTCTTTTCCTGTAGGCAGAAACACGAAGGGTTTCCGATTTTTGGTTCCATCGAATTAATTAACCAAACAATGATTGAGTTTTCAGGTTTCTAGAACCTGTAGGCCGGACCCACCTCTGGAGGTTGAAGAACATCTCCGGTGTGAAACTCATATTTTCCTTTGCCATCCAGAATTAGCCAGACAGTTTGGGACCATTCCATCAAGTGTTTTCCATTGAGTCACTGGGCGTTGACTTGTAGAGAGTTAGAAAAAAACATCATGGCCATTAGAAAACTCACGGGGGTTTCCGTCACCACCCTCCTAGAATGAATATTTCAGCTCCGCCTGCCCTGTAGCCACCGCCGAATCTGCCACCTGTGCCCTGGTATGGATGATGTGTCGCCGGGTCCGCCTCCTGTATCGGGTCTGGTGTTGGTTTCTCCTATGTGCCTCCTACACCACCGGTGGGGCTTCCTTCAGTCACGGATGAGTGATCCGATGAGCTGATGAGGGCATGCCACCAACTAGTCAGGCGGCTCATGAAGGGAGAGAGTTGGTTTTCCTATATTGAATAACCTAGAGCTGCTGATACCATGTTGAAATTAATATGGCTAAAAGAATTGTATATTTCGGTAGAGAGAACACTCCTTAAATAGGAGAATTACACATAATGTCAATTCCTTAAATTAAGGATTGATAGGATCATAAAATAGAGAGGGAAAATAAAATAACATAAAACTGATCTCAATAATAATTGTAAATATTCTGATAATAAAAAAGAAAATTTGATATCTTCTTCAAGGACACGTTTCCTTTGATTAAGGAATGATGACCCTATCAACAATAAAGAGGGAAAATAAAATATCATAAAACTGGTCTTAATAATAATTGTAAATATTCTAATACTAAAAAAGGAAATTTGATATCTTCTACAAGAACATGTTTCTTTTGATAAATGAAGATACCTTTGCTTTGAAGGATACATCAATCTCAAGGAAGTATTTTAGGGCCTGTTGGTTTATGTTTTCGTTTCTTGTTCTGACTTTTAATCATTAAAATATCTCATTGTTTTCATCTTATTTCAAGTTTTCCATTATTTGTGTAAGAAACCATGAAAACAACTATTTACTGTTTCCTGTACAAATCATTAAAAAGGTAATAAATTGAAACAAAGTGACATTTTTGTAATTAAAAGTTCAAACACAAATGAAGCAGGCCTTCAGCCTTCCAAGATCCTTCAATTCTAACATTGCTACTAATTTCTCCTTTACGATTTGCTTAGTTGGTGTTTAATGTAATGATGCTATCAATATGTACACGTGGTACAATGAGTTTATACCTCGTGGAATGAAAGTTTAAAGTAGAGAGTATGATAGCCTTCACTTTCACTGTATCTTAGGAACATCATTTTCGTCGTGAATCTTCCAAACTAGGCATGAGGAGACTGCTTCAACTTGTATAAAATCTTTCTTATCCTGTACATCTTGTTTCTTCCTCTAATGTAATTGAGTACAGGGAAGATTTCTATGTACACTTCTTCCACTAAGTCTTCATGGATGAATAGTAAATATCTCATCACAGTTTATTCCACAAGTTACCGTGTACCCTTAAGCAGCAAACATTACTTTATACTGATCTGATGTATCATTGGGTTCACTATTTCAAGATGTATTTAGGGCTTAACTGACTAAATCGATTTGTAAGGTGTGGACTCACCAAACTTTACAAGCATTGTCTTAGTCATATCTCTAGTTGATGGGAGACTCTCAACATACCCCATCACGCTCAGAACTTGACATCTTCAGTGTAGACTATTGCGGGTGGAATAACTGGGATCTCAACATGTATATCCATGTGCACCCACTAGCCTTTTGTTTCCTACTCTCTCAATACATGATGGTTAAAACTGTAATCATAATTGTGAGATTGCTTGATTCTGACTTTTGTCACACTAAGCATGATTTGGTGAGGTTGTATGGGATGTCGTGTTTAGGTGTAGAATTAGTGGAATTGAACTGTTGAGATTCCATATTGATTAGATATATTCCTAAAGTAGTTTTTATAAGACTTGAACAATCCTCGCCTCTAGAGCTAGTTTTTCGGATTGAGTTAGACTTAAATCCCAAATTCCAAGTAAAACAATCCCCCTATGCTACCCAAAACACTTGTTTGGGACAAACTCGAGAACTAACAAATTTGACAACCCCTTGGAGCCCTTTTTTGTCTTCTGCTTCCAAATGCAATGCCCTTCAACATGTTCCCTCTTGTTCTACCTGTTTGGATAGCTGACACAACTACACAAGGAGTTATGTTCATGGGCTATGATAACACACAGAGCAACGGATTTCTCATTTAATATACATCACTGTTTCTAGCTAGGGAAAACTCTACAGTTAAGCTGTTACTTACATGTTTTCAAGGAAGGTCAATACCATGGTGGCTCACCCAAATACTAAACTTGCTAAAGGCAAGGCAACCCCACTAAAATTATTGTATAAGAGGATGTTAAAACCTGAACTGATACAAAAAAAAAAAAGGTTTTGCCTAGAATAATTATTCCTTGTACAATCTCCTTGCATACGTTTATGGATATATGGACTACAGATTATGGTGTATCGACGTTCATTTTGTTTATAATATCTACTCAGGTATGTGACTTTGGCCTTTCACGTACAAAGGCAAATACATATCTTTCATCTAAAACAGCTGCTGGAACTGTAAGTTCTACTCCTCAACTGAAAAGCGTTCGTTTTTTTTTTCTCCAACTTTTTCTTATGTAAAATAATTCTTTGATGGTTTCAAACTCTAAATCAGCCTGAATGGATGGCACCAGAAGTCATCAAAGGTGAACTATCAAATGAAAAATGTGATGTATTCAGCTTTGGGGTAATCTTGTGGGAACTGGTGACCCTTCAACAACCATGGAGGCAGTTAAATCCTTCACAGGTTATTTTCCTTATCATGATGCTTTGGATTGTAAGCTAATCTCTAGAATACCATGCAGAAAGATATTGTTCCTCTTTTTGAGTGCTGATTTTGGAGATATATATAATTTTTGACAATTGATTTTGGAAATTTGATGTTGTTCCTCTTTGTCCCTCCGTTTGTTTTTAAACTCGCATTTGAAGGAAAATTTTGTTCTTGTTTAACTATCGTTTTCAAAGTTCAATGCAACATTAATTATTGGTTTGTCAATAATACCCTTGGCTATTTATTACTGAGAGAGAAATAGATGGAATTAGATAATAAATGATCAAGGGTAATATAGGTAAAATATAAATAATGGTATCAAAAGTAACTGTTAAAGAGTCCCACATCGGATAAGAGATGGCCTAACAATGTGTTTATAAGTGGGGGCAATCTTCACCTCACAAGCTGGTTTTGTGGGGTTGTGTTAGACCCAACCAAAATTTCTAAGATGGTATCAAAGTCTCCTCCAAAATCCGTTGGGTCACCTGCTATCAGGTTTCCGCTATCGGGCCACCCACCATTTATATTCATGCTCTAGATGTCTAGTCCTGGGCGTGAGGGGGTGTGTTAAAGAGTCTCACATCGGATAAGAGATGATAACTAATACTATTTGGTATCTCCAATATAACCCCCTCCACATGAGGGCGGGTGTGATACTAAGAGGGAATCGAACAGTCTGAGATAGTCATATAATACAAGAATTCTAGTAGGAGAGAGGTCCCAAGTGAGACACATTGGCCCTAAGCTGGTACATGTAAAACACAATGTTCTTTGCTTAGTATTTTTACCATGAAAAACAAAAAGCTAGTTTCATGTGTTTGGTTCTGCATGGAGCACAGGGTTGTGAGCTAGAGAAACGGTAGTTTGATTATCACAATTCACGTAGAAAATCTCAGCAGTAGCATGAACAAGAGAGGTCCTATGTTCAGCCTCTCTACTTGACTGGGCTACCACATACTGTTTCCTGGACCACCGAGGACAAAAGGAAGACGCAAGCACCTGAATTTGAGCAGTGGTAATCACTCACCACGGTCAGAGGCTCGCTCTGCATTACAGTAAGCATGAAAGGCTAAAGGCTGCGAGCAATATGAGAGTCCGGATGCATTTGTTGTGAAGGCTGTCCATTGTAATTCCAGTGATTGGGACAAGATTTGGCACACTGTTGACTTAGTAGCTGATCATATATAAGATGCTGTAATGTACCAACAACTCATCTTTCGACATCTGGATCAATTATATGATCAGCCCTTCTTTTGATAGTTGGACGCATGGAGCCCCTTCAATTATATAGGCAGCGTTGTTCCACTGATTTTTCTTTTTTCTTTTTGCTTTGTTATATGTTATATGTTTTGTAATTTCTGAAGAGGATTCCTTCTCCTTTGTTCTATTCGTAATATTTTTCCTTTCATCTTGATAAATTTTTTCTTTTTATACGAAAAGGTTAAATCTAAACTAATGTTTTCACCGATCCCTGTATTGTAATTCACCCAAATTAAAATTTGATGGCCAAGGCTGTATGTTAGTTATCTCCTCTGGTTGAGCTCCTTCCTCACTAGCCCGTCTGTGCATAGATCATTACTTTTAATGTGCACCAAATGCCTTTTGATTTAACATCCAAATATCATTAGTGTAGGTTGTTGCAGCTGTTGGTTTTATGGGCAAAAGGCTAGAAATTCCGAGGCATGTGAATCCTCAAGTGGCTGCCTTAATTGAGCTCTGCTGGTCTACGTAAGTAAATTAAATTATTAATTTAATTCTTTTGTTTTTTAATAGATGAAGTTTTAAGCTTGGTTGTGATTGTCGCATCCTACATTCAGTGTTATGCCATTGGCTCAATGAGACCTTATAGAGACTGTGAAAAAGGAATGAAAAAAGAGTGAAATTTTCAGAATGTGCTTGAATTGCTTAATTTATATCTCTCTTGTCAATGCGGAAAAGCGGCGCGGCGCGGCCACCCCAAAAATTGACGTGGCGCGGCCACCCCAAAAATTGACGCGGCGCGGGATGCGAGCGCGTATTGGGCGCTATTCCCGTGACGTGGACACTAATATTTTAATACTAAAATACTATAATGTTGAAAAAGAAATACTAATAAAACTCATAATGTGTTCATAATTTGAAATAAAAACATACTTGCAAGAATAAAAAATAGAAAAAAAAGAATTAGAAAGTAGAATAAAAATAAAAAAACAGAATAGAATAAAAAATAAAGAGGAAAAAAAATATAGAGTTGAAAAAAAACAGAATAGAATAAAAAATGGAGAGGAAAAAATAGAAAGTTGAACAAAAAAAAAAAGAAGAGATGAACAAAAAAATTGAATAAAAAATAAACAAAAAACAGAGAGGAAAAAAATAGAGAAGATAAAATGTAAAAGGGGGTTTATCCGTTCACTTTTCATATCTTGGTAGCTTTTTTTAAATTGAAAAAATAAAATAAAAGGTAAAAAATAGATTACAAGTGAAAGTCACGTGTTTTGTTTAAAGGTCACTTTCTTTAGATGTGGGCCAGCCCATATCAGTCTTCAGCAATAACTTAACCCTAGATCTAATTTCTCAAACATGGAGAGCGCCGCACAACAACAGGAACAGTACTGTGCCATTTATCTTCTCCACATATTTTCCCGTTCTATCATCTCTTCTCCTTCTTCTTTCATTTCTTCTCATTCTTCTTCTCTTTGACCATGAAAAAGGAAATAGCGGCCGTTTTGACCCGCGACAGCTCCGATCTGGCCCCGAGATAGCTGCCGCTCACACCGCATCACCCACCTGCGCCGCTTCGACGCGGTTGGAAGCGGTGACCTCAATTTTGCCGCGCCGCTCCGCTATATCGGCTGAGGCGGCCGCTTTTGACAACAGAGATTTATATACATGGCATCTACAGTGATAGTAAATGAAAGATGCAATTTACAAGGGAGCATTTAAGCTAGCACTACTTTCTATTTAAACTATTGGGGAAGTGGAGCATTAAATAGGTCTAGGAAAGTGAAACAATAATTAGTTTTTTGTTTCCAACACTCCCCTTCAAGCTGGTCAATAGGTATTCTCCATTCCCAGCTTGGATACTATTCCTTCAAATGTTTGGCTACACAATCCTTTAGTGAGAATGTCCGCAAGTTGCCCTTGTGAAGTTACGTACGGAGTACAAATCAAACCAGAGTCAAGCTTTTCTTTGATAAAATGCCTATCCACCTCAATGTGTTTTGTTCGATCATGTTGAATGAGATTATGAGCTATGCTGATTGCTGACTTATTATCACAGTAGAGCTTCATAGGTCCATCCCATTTTATCTTCAAATCTTCTAAAATAATTTTGAGCCAAAGTAGTTCACAAATACCTTGTGCCATAACTCGAAACTCAGCTTCAGCACTAGAACGAGCCACCACATTCTGCTTTTTACTCCTCCAAGTTACTAAATTTCCTCCAACAAAGGTACAATATCCAGTAGTGGACCTCCTGTCAGTAAATTGACCCTGCATAGTCAGCATCAGTATAAGCCTCAATTATTGCATTTCCATTCCTTTTTATATAAAATTCCTCTTCCTGGAGTTCCCTTGAGGTACTGCAAAATTCTATAAGCTGCCTGTAAATGAACTTCTCTTGGGCTATGCATAAATTGACTGACCAAACTGACAGCGAATGCAATGTCTGGTCTTGTGTGAGAAAGATAGATCAATTTTCCAACCAATCGTTGATACATCTCTTTATCCACTGCTGCACATTCATCTGCATTTCCCAATTTCACACTCGAATCTATTGGAGTGCTTACAGGTTTACAAGCTAACTTTCCTGTCTCCTTGAGCAAATCAGTGATAAATTTTTGTTGAGATATGAAAATACCTTTCTTGGAGTGAGCCACTTCAATACCCAAAAATATTTTAGTCTCCCAAGAGTTTTAATCTCAAACTCCTTTGCTAGATATTGACTCAACATATGTTGCTCGTTCCAATCATTTCCAGTCAAAATAATATCATCAACATATACCAACAACATTGTCACTCCCCCTGAACTTGAGTGTTTAAAGAATAAGGTGTGGTCTCCTTGAGTTTACTTGTATCCTAAGGTTGACATAACCTTAGCGAACCTTCCAAACCATGCTCGGGGTGATTGTTTCAACCCATATAATGCCTTTTTCAACCTGCATACAGAATTGACAGCAATATTTTTACAATATCCTGGCGGTACCTCCATATAGATTTCCTCCTCAAGTTCCCCATGCAGGAAAGCATTCTTCACATCAAATTGCTGCAATTCCCAACCATAATTGGCAGCAAGGGATAAAATTAACCGAACTGTATTCATTTTCGCAACAGGGGCAAAAGTCTCTAAATAATCAATTCCATAGGTTTGTGTGAAACCTTTGGCTACCAGCCTTGCTTTGTACCTCTCAATCGACCCATCCGCTTTATACTTTACAATGTACACCCACTTACAACCTACTGGTTTTTTTCCTTCCGGTAAAGTAACTAGCTCCCATGTTTTATTTTTCTCCAACGCCTCCAACTCTATATCCATGGCCTGTTTCCACCTTTTATCAGACAATGCCTCAAAAACATTATTAGGAATGGAGGTAGTGTTTAGGTTTGCAAGAAAAGTTTTGTGGGTTGGTGAGAATTTCTGAAATGAGAGATAGTTTGAGAGAGGGTATAGTGGTGGTTGTTTGGTACACTTTCTGGTTCCTTTTCTTATGGCAATTGAGAGGTCATGGTACCTTCAACTATTTGGATTTCTGTTTCATTTTGAGAGGGTGGGAACCTATCCTGTAATGCTGAAAAATCAGAATCAGTTACCTGATTTGAAAGAGTTGGATCAGACTCTTGAACATGTGTCGATTCAGAAGTGACCTTTGACTTTCTCTTGAACACCAAATTTTTTCCAAATCTTACATCATCATCAAGTTTTGGTACCGATTCAAATTCAGGTTCAGGTGCTAAAGATTGAATAGATGGTTGGGTTGACTTGGCCTCAGGTACATTTAACTCAAGGATAGGAAGAGCAAGAGTTTCATGATTTATTTCCTTATCTTCTCTTAAATTCTTCCCCTGAAGATAAGGTTGTTTGAAATAAGCTTCCTCTTCATGAAAGGTAACATCTCTAGACACAAAGAGTTTTTTGGACGGAGGATGGTAACATTGATATCCTTTTTGAGTGGAGGAATAGCCAACAAAAACACATTTTAGAGCTCTAGGGTCAAGTTTTCCCCTATCATGACTATGAACATGGACAAATGAGACACATCCAAAGACTCGTGGTGGAAGATTAATAGTAGTGGACAAGTTAGGATAAAATGAAGATAGAATATCCATAGGACTCTTAGACCCTAAGACTCTAGAGGGTAACTGATTAATAAGATATGTTGCTGTAAGAACAACTTCTCCCCAAAAATATTTTGAAACATTCTTTTGGAACATCAATGCCCGAGTTTGGTCTAAGAATGCCCATTTTTCCTCTCTGCAATCCCATTTTGTTGTGGTGTTTGGACACAAGAAGACTCGTGGATTATTCCCTCTTTTTGGCAAAATGGAGTTATGACTTGATTGAAATACTCTCTGCCATTATCTGACCTAAGTCTCTTTATGCTCACACCAAATTGATTTTTGATCATCAAAAAGAAATTTGGGAAAATAGTGCTTACTTCAGATTTGTGTTTTAGTAAAAAAATCCATGTAACTCGAGTACAATCATCAATAAAAGTTACGAACCATCGAGCCCCAGACACATTTGGAATAGTAGATGGACCCCAAACATCAGTATGAATGAGATAAAAAGGAGATCTACTTCTTGTATCACTTAAAGGAAAAGGCACACGCTTATGTTTTGCAATTTCACATACTTCACAGTGAAAACTGTCAACATTAAACCCAGAAAATAAAGATGGAAACATAACTTTGATGACTCCAAACGAAGGGTGTCCTAACCGACAATGAAAAAGCATAATTTTTTCTTTACGAGAGAGCATAGACTCTGACACGAATGAGTGAGATAGGTGGCTTTTTGTTGTGGTGGACAAATGTGGAGAAAATTTTGGTTCCTCAAGATAATAAAGACCATTTCTTTCTCTGGCACATCCAATGGCCCTCCCTGAATCCTTGTCCTGAAATTCACAACAATCACTTCGAAAAATCACAGCACAAGACAAATCCTTTGTGAGTTTTTGTATCGAGATAAGGTTGGTGGACAACTTTGGGATGTGAAGCACATTTCTTAAGGTTATGGAGGGATTTATTTGAATATCTCCGATGCCAGCCACAGTTACAAGTGTACCGTCAGCAATGGTTATTTTCTTATTGCTGGGGCTAGGGGAATAAGTGGAGAAGTAATTCGAACAAGGTGTCATGTGGTCTGTGGCACCGGAGTCTAAAATCCAAAAGAGGCTAGAAGGGGTTTTTGAGACATTAAACCCAAATAAAAGTGGAAACATACCTGAATAGACTGAAGTGCAAATACTTGATTGTTTTTCCAGACTATCGAGGGAAATACTCATCCTTAAACGACCTTCAATGAAGGTTAGCAATCCAAATGAAGTTATAGCAGTGGTGGACAACAGGCCCACGCTAGGCGTGAGGGTGGGTGTTGAAGTTGGTTTTGAAGTTGTTTGTAGTTTGTTGTTAGTCCCACATCGCTCATGTTCCCGGGCCGTGGTGGGATTCAAATCCCACCAAGGAGACTCCAACCAGTTATGCCAACCATTGGCCAACTAATTATAATGTGGTTCAATAGGTTCCTGCATTTTTTGTAATACATTGCCATATTGATGAATCTGAAATAATAGTTTCTTACTGTAGGGAACCAAGGAGGCGGCCTTCTTTTTCCTACATTATGAAAAGTTTGCAGCAAATAATTGCCAATGCTAAAGTGTGAATAAGTTCATGCAGATGATAAATAGCAATATTGAACAATATTATACTTGGATTACAGGTTATTCAGGTGCGTCTTAATTTTAATTTATCTAAGTGCAGCATTATTTTACTTATTTTTGTTTAATGTGGTACACTCATAATTGCAAATTTAGAACCATTTCTGAACATAGCTTGCAATAGATGTGCAAATAGATTGAGTTATTCATGATTTACTTGGCTTAAATCTTCAAATCTAGCCTGAACTTAGCTTATTTATTAACGGGAAAATAGAGTATGGTTGAAATATTATATAACCTCATTAATTTCCCAGCTCTTGTTCCTTTTGGGTCAAACATATTAGACCAATTAGACATTTAGGAAATTCACCCAACGGAAATTGACAGCTGAAATAGCTAACCCAGGAAGAAATTGGTTAGTAAAATCAATTAAGTGGTTCACCTTCATGGACCATTGTTGTTAAATGGCAGCCATGGCAGAATGGAGTGACATATATTTTGACAACCATCATAGCTATTCGTGAAGGGATGCCCTCAATGCGTGTTTATATGGAAGATTTTTGGCCTTCTGTTATTCCGCAATCTGCCATCGAAAACATTTTCATTGACTAACCTACCAATGGTATTTCTTGTTGGGTCTAACATATTGACTAAAATAATCACCGAAAAACACAAGGGTGGTGAATTGTGTTTCTATCAGAAGATTCTATTTTTAGCAAACACGTTGCAGGCTTCTTCAAGGTAGCAAAGATGACTAAATTGTTTATGGTTTCACCGATTGTCTAATAGATTTCGGACGATAGTACTTACACAGAAGTTTTCAAAATAGTTCCAAGGTAGGAATTATTTAATATGTATTGCTTGTTGAAATCAATAATTTCCAATTTAGGTTTTCATAACTATTTATCAAAACATATTTGCAAAAAACTACTTAACAAAACATGATTTCAAATTCTTTGGGAATTTGGAGGGAAAGGGAGGGGAGAATTTATAGGATAAAAGAAAGAGTAGACAGAATGAGAAGGGTAAACAGTCCCCACCTTGCATGAGATAATTTTTTCTTTCATTGGACTAAAACCCTCCAATATGGGAGAATTAAAAAAAATGCATCGGTGGGGGGCTTTGGAGAGTTTTGAATAAATTTTCAAGTCCATTACTATTTTTAATAATACTCTTCAAACAAATAAATAGAGTATTTTCATTCCCCCTTCAAAAACACTCCCCAAAAAAAGGGAGAGATTCCTCTATCTTTCCATCCTCTCAGATCCTCCAAAGTTTTTGGTTCCCTTTTCCTCTTAATTCCCAACCAAAGCCTAGGGTAGTGATAGTCCTAACTCCTAAGCCAAGCAATAGATAATTTTTCTAGATGTCAAAAACGAAAATCCTCCAATTAAGTACCCCAACTAACAATGAAAATCCCTAATTGCTATACTAAAGTACTACTAAAAAACCACCCTCCGTTTTGCATCAAATTTTTGGTAAAAATGTACTGGTATACCTTAAGTGATGATTAAGCTTTGTAGTGTATATTGCCGATTGTTTCTATTTGGTTTACAGAATCTTGCTGAAGAGCTGAATTACTCTGCTGGTTGTTGATAGAGCAGCAGCCTACCTTTTAATGTTATATATGATATACATATCATTATTCACAATGTCATATTCTATACTATTTAGTATTTACTTTGACTGTATATATTATGATCATATTTTACTTCGGGATTTGTAATTCTTTTTACCATTCTTTTTGAAAATGCAATTTTTTCTCAACATTGTCAATACAATGGGAAGATGTACATGTAGATAAACGCTCAGTAATAATTTAACTACTTATTGTCAATTCTTCCCTCTCCCAACTTTATGCACCCCCCTATCATTTCTTAACTATACCTTTGCTTGACTAGTAATTGTTTATTTATTTTGCATGCAATCTTGTTCTTAATGTCTCACTGGGAGCCATTTGAGAATATTTGATTGGTGAAATGACGGACCAACTTGAGCCAAATAAGTAATAGGCACAAACCGAATAGGTATCTACAAAATTTGTTTTATATAATCTTCAAATGCTGCCTGTTCTTGAGGGTGTGAGAGAGACCATGGCTAACGAAACTATCAATAATCATTCCAAGTCCTTTGGCTCAATTGATCAAGTTCACTACCAAGGAAAGCAATAATTAATTTTTTTTTTAATTAAACTTTTTATCGCTTTTCTGTGAAACCTTTGAGAATTTATTATCCCATTGTATCTACTTCTCTTTATGGAACAAATAAGAGTATTTTTAATTAAAATAGTGAACTTTAAAATAATAGAGAAACAGTAACAAAATTTCTAAAAGATATACGTAAGAAAAACAAAGGGAGTACAGTGCATAATATTATATTTGAACGAGGAATGCTAAGGTCACACCTAACCCACCCTTTTAACACACTCCAATAAAAATTACCCACATCATCCACTCTATGTTTTCCTTTCCTTTAACCTGCCACCGGTTCTCCAAGTTGCTAAATAAATAAAAAAATGGCATCAATTTTTTTTTTCCATTCTTCAAATTCACCTCTCTGACCCAGTTTCCCAATTCCGTTCCTTTCTTCTTCTCTGAACGTTTCGATCGCGAAATCAAATGAATTCCCCACAAATAAGTTCGAATAGAAAAACCATTCCTCATGAAGAAAACTTCAATTTTCGTTCCTTACGCTGTGAATTAACATTCGCTTGAGTAAATTAAGAAAAAGGGTTTTATGATTTTCCATCATCAAGAGCAAAAATACCCAAATTCTTATTTCATTTGAATCAGTTGTTTTGAATCTTGTTGAATATGTTGAAATTGTGGAGATGATACCAGAAATTGTTTGGCTGTTCATCCTGTAAAGACAAAGGTTATTAACCCCGTTGCCTTCAGTTGGGTTAGTTCTTATAAATTTAGTTGATAAGGAAACGGATGAGGGTATTGAATTTGACAGTAAGAAATATAATGATTCATTCATCATGAGAAAGACGATGAAGAAAAAAAAAACAGTGCCATTTTTTTAAAAACTTGTACTGCCTATTTACGGGTTAAAGGAATAAAAAAGTGGATGATGTGGGTAATTTTGATTGGAGTGTGTTAGAGGGTGTGACCCAGGCATTTCTCATATTTGAACATAAATTGAAGGGAGAATTACACAGTCCTTGCGTTTTGGTTAATTGGCACACACTTGCCCTTTGATTTTTCAGACATTCAAGTTAATTTTGCCCAGCATATGTTACCCTGAAAGTATAGAACTTGAATCTCGTAGTTTTTTTTTTCCTAATACAAAATACTTGTGCATCATTCTAACACTTGGGCAAAGCAGTAATGATGCAAGGAAATATTTTCGATGTTTCTTCACACCAAAAAGCTAAAATCGTAAAGGGAGGAGGTGTGAAAGCTAAAATCATAAAGGGAGCATGCTCAGCAATTAAATCCCCCATATTTGCTTTAAATTCCCTTCACCAAATAGAGCTTCAATCAATTGGAAACATCCTTGCTAGTCAATCAACCGTCACGTTGACCAAATAAAACCCTCCATTAAACCTGTTACATCTGCAAACACAACACCACATATTGATCTTTCATGGCAACACTCCCCCGGCCACCTAGTCTGACTAGGGATTTGAAATACAAATACAGGGGAAATGAAAGAATTTAACAGTACCGAGTAGCATGAATGTTTTAGAAGAACAATCGGGAGGAACCTTCTATACTTCTCTGTGGGAAGAGTAGAATGTGACTTTTTGGGTTCACAAGCAGCAATCATTTCTTCTGCTAAGTAAGTCAACAATGGCGTTAATAGCTTAGGGAGGTCTATTTCACGACAAATTTTTTCCGAGGAGGTTAGCGATAATTTAAAAACAAGAGTTTTGTAATATTTAACCTCAATTTGAGGGAGGTTATAATTTTCTATCATTACTGTTACAATAAACATGTCGAACAACGAATTAATAAACTTGCATTGACTAGAATTAACCAACGCCCATGGGGCACTCTTTAGGATTCTCCTAATTTTATATTATATGAACATAATATACAAAGCAAGGCGAGTACTCAAGTAACCATGTCCACTCCCACACTCTCAATAGCACAGCCCATACTTCTACAATGTCTCCATCTCACATCTATTTTTTGGTAGTTGCTATGCGCTCTTTGGACTGCCCAATCCCTGAAATAAGCCGATCAGAAGATAGCTTCTGATGGGAAAAAAAACGGATTGTATCTCCAGATATGTTTTGTGTGATCGGGAGTTATGTTCCGATAAATCAGGGGGCTTTTGAGCAAAACTGAGAGGGACATGAGCAATTACCCTAATTTTTAGGGTGACAATTCCTATCAAAGGCTAAGAAATAAAACTATAAACAGATGCTTATCCTTAGAATTGTCCAGCAGGAACTAGGATACTTTTGAAGACGAACAACAATCATCCAGTATTTAATATCCATTAAAACACAAGACCTAAAGCTTAGCTTTGTCATTATTTTGATAAAAGAGGTCGGGGAAGCCTATTCTCCACTGCATATATACTTACTTCCTTGACCCAAATAACATATTTGGGAAACACAATCAAAATGCAACTACAAAGGAAGTAAGAAAAGAGAAGTTTCAATAGACTGGTATGTCAAAATCAAAATCAGATGAGCAGCAATGAAAGTGTAACCTGTGGGAAACAATAACAGTTTTTCCAGTGGAGTTCCCTGAAATTTAAATTATTACTGTAGCAGCTGATGCATTCATTTTGCCAGAGCTAAAATTAATAGCACGGTAAGAAAAACCATTCTTTGTTGATTTTCCTTTTCACTTTTACATAAATATCACAATTTTTACAAGTTATCCATAATCCGTCGTCGGAACTGTTTACTTGTCTAATCTACATCCTAAAACCTAGACAGTTATCAATTAAGCATGCTAGTCTAGTTTGTTTTGCTAAAGAAACAGAAATGACAAGGATAACAAACATTGTATCAAAAATGATATCAAACACCAAACAAGGAAAATCCAAATAGTCCAGAATAAAAAATAATAGCAAACATTGGCAAAGAACAATATCTACTATGTAATATGAATAATGAAGATTTGAGATTATGGCAGAGAGAATTAAGCATGGACGAGCTGTGCTCCACTATATGCCACAATTGTTTAATATAGACTTATCTAGGCAATGTCAAAGCAAAGATAAGATAATGAAACACTTTCAATTGCCATTCATGTTCAGTAAAATATCAATAAGAATCCATTCCATTTTCAGCTTCATTGAAAAACCAATCATTCAAAAACCCTAAAAACCTAGATTTTTCACTGTACGGAGAAAAACATGACAAAAATTGGGGAAAAAACACAGAAGAACCACAAGAGTATGTAGGCAACACTGAATTAGTTCTCAATTACATCAAAAGAAAGAAGGTATAGGAGCTAAAATTTGCATTGCCCATTGGATTGATGAAAATGAAAAATAACAGTGAGAAGCCTTAAAAACTAGTCAATTAGTAAACAAAATAATCAAATAACAAGTCTAAGCTCTTAGAATTTGGTTTCAACTTAACTTGACCCTACCACACCTTTTAACACACCCCCGCACACCTATAACTTGACATCTAGGGTGTTACCCAATAGCAGGCGGGCCAATGGATTTTAAATAGGCTCTGATACCATGTTATAATTTGAGTCGAACCTGACTCAACCTTATAAAAGCGGATTATAGAGTAAGTGATACTCCAATTTATAAACTCATTTTCAGGTCTTATGCAGAATACTTCTTTAACATAAAAAGTATAAACGAAAATAAATATGTAATGAATTTTCTTTCCATTAGATATATATGAACATGAGATTACAAAAGAAGTGAACAAGAAAATGGAATGAATTAGAGAAGAGCGATGAGAATGAAAATGAGAAGAGCAGCAATAAAAGAGTATTTGAGGGCAGCAACAAGAATAGCCAAAGAGATAAACAAGAGTTGCCATAGAACTTGAACACTTGCCCATGTGAGAATACCAGTTAATCCAAGAGCAAGGAAATTATCAGGATCTCGCTCTAAAAGGCTACTCCAATTCAAACCAAAAAGGGGTCGTTTTTCTTGTTCTTGTTCTTGTGGATTTTTGTCCTCTTCTTTTACCCCATTACTGTTGTTGTTGTTGTTGTTGGATGCAAACAATGGAAGTGGGTGTGGTTTTCGAGGATGATTGAAGGTGATGGAAATGGTAGAGAAGTGTTGTGGTTGGTATCGAAGGGAAGGGATTGAGAGTGATGATGAGGGTATGAAATTGGTTAACCCTAGCATGCTCATATCGCTATTCTATTCTTTGTTTGTTTGTTACTGTAAACAAAGAGGAGAGAGAGGAGAGAGAGGATGTATGTGAAGGTGAAACAAATTACAAGTCTTTTTTTCTTAATTCACAATTAATATATATCAACTCAGAAAACCTATTTTTGGTTGGTACGGTGGCGTTTGTTAATTAAGATGTTAAATTCGATTTCTGCGTCAATTTAGATGAGTTATTTTAATGTAAGTCTCTGCTTTGGTTTAAACGAGGTCACTGCAATTGGACGATGAGATTGAACCATTAATCAATCAATAAGACAAATATCAAATATCAATATAGGGGATGTATCAAATGAGAAGACATTTTAAAAGAGTCATCTAGGGAACGAGGAAGATGAAAGTCCTTCTGAATTCTGATGCAAAGGAGGATCCAGTACAGTGTAGTTTTTAATGAGCAACTTGATCTCAACCGTTAATTAATATCTAACGGTTATTAATCAATCCTCTCATCTCTCATTACAAAATGTCCCCTCATTGGATACACCCTGAATTATGTGCCAGTCGCCCCCTTCTCCTTCTCATTATTTTTCATCCCTCTATTTTCAATATCTCACCCTCCCCCCCCAAACGGTGGTCGGTGCCCCTCTCTCCCCACTGCAATTTAAAACAAATCCCACCTGCAAAATTCTCCAAGCAATTGAAAGATGGAAGGGAGATATGACTGAGTTGAAGGGTTAACGAGGAAGATGAAGAACATTTCAATTGCAGTTGATTTTAATTTTAATTTAATTATTAAACCATTTTAATATGACATGGCAGAATTATGAATTTTAATTGGTTGATTGTGTCATGGTCTACACTGTCTGTGCATATCCAGTGCTCTCTCTCTCTCTCTCTCTTTCTATATATATATATATATATATATTTGTGTGTAATACATTTTTTAAGGATTAAATAATTCTTAATTGCCACAAATATTAAATTTTTATTTAGTCCCTACAAAATAATATGGATTGGACCACATTTTTTCCTAGAAAGCAATTATAGCCTTGCTAAATTCAAATTTGTTTAATTATCCTTAAACTTTTAAATTTTTGAATAATTTTTTGCAGGCATGATTTTTTTTCTTTCAAAATGCTAAATGCTCAAGATAAAAGTAATAAAGATTTGGACCTAGAAAACAATTATTTGAGCTACTTTTTGCAAATGAACTTTTTATAATGTTCTTAACATGTATGCCAAAAAGTTATATAAAATTTAAAAGTTTAAGGATAATTTTAAACAATTCATGCCTGCAAAAAATATTTAGTAATTTTATCTTGAACAATTCATGCCTGCTAAATTACTTAGTAATTTTAAATAACATATTAAAAAATATATATGTTGACCCTAAACGAAGTTTAAGCTAGCTGATATTATGTCGTAAACATGCATGTAAAAAATTATTCAAAAATATATGCAATCTAACAACAGGGACACAAATTGCTCACATGATATGATAATTTTATGGAGACTAAAAAGTGTGATTTTTTTATGTGGACAAAAAAAAAGAATATTGATACTTTTGTAGAGAATAAAAACATATTTAATCCTTATTAGTGTAATTAATTGATAATTGAAACCAAAAAAATTAATTGATAATTGTTTGATTATGTTTTTAAAAGATAATGTTGTCTCTTAATAATGTCATGGCCACTTCCAAATTAAAGAGCAATAAATTCTCAAAATAAACAATCTCAAGAAATCAACCCTCAACTCTTCCTTTTCCTTCAGCAATACTTCTATATAAACTTTTAATGGATGTTAAGTTGTAACATTGAAAAATTCCAATTCGAATTAAAAAAAGGGAAAAAAGAGAGAAGAGGAATATGAGTTTCACTCAAAGGCAAGGGGCTTTAGTTAATAGCTCATGGGAAGTCTTCAATCAAAACCTTCCTCTATATAGTGTTTTGTTCTACACCTTGTAAGTTTTACATATCAATATATTTTTCAATTTTTCAATTTGTACTTTTTATTTTTTGTTTATTTGTTGTATTTTGAAAGAAATGGTGTAAAATTGAGTATCTTTGATTGATTTTGTTATTATAGTATATTGAAGAAAGCACCTGCTGCAAAAAACATGTTTTCTTTCTAAAGGACTCTAACCAGGTACCTCAAGATAATCCAAATGTCAATGCTCATGCGGAGAAGGTTTTTGGAATGGTGAGTATAATCCAACCTCCATAAACTTTCATTTTCTTTTTGTTATCCTTCAAATTGTGGTGTTAGCGCTAACTATTAAGACTATATTTAATGCTTTTATTATTTTTATCAAGTAGCGTAGTTGTTGGAAATTCACCTAGATGTCCGGGTTCGAATCTCGACCCTACATATATTATGTAATGTCCATGACAATTGAGTTAAGCTCATCGGAACTATTTAATGCTCTTATCTATCACATTGATTTTTTATATTTTAAATTTCTAATAAAATTTATTGAATTTCCCTCATTTTTACATTGTAATTATAACATTTTGTTTCATCCAACTGGAATCCTAAATTCTTGTTAATATGTTGACAATGTAAATACAAAAATCAACATGATATTCAATAATTATTTATTTTAACTAATTAAAAATTGTTAAGTAAATTTTATGATATATGATATTTTTCTTGATGAAGTACAAGCACATATGGTATAAGCAATAATACCAAATTTTATCGTCATCATTATTTCTCTTTTTTCTATGTTTTCTTGATATGATTACCATGACATAAGATATCTATATATATATTTTTAAATAATTTAGGTGCGTGATGCAGCTATTCAGCTCCAAGAAAAAGGAGAAGTAGTCTTAGGAGATGTTACATTGGGGGCTATTCACACCCAAAAGGGGGTTGCTGGTCCTCATTTCATGGTATGAAGTATTGTAAATAATAAAATAAAGAACTTTCAAATTTATAAGTCTAAGAATTATTTCTTTCATAATGCAGTAATATGCAATGAATAAACACCTTCCACTTATGTACAATTGGGCGGCGTTTGCAATACACAAAAGTTAAACTTGTGCATGATACATAAGTTGCTTTGTGAACAAATCCTAGCCATCGATTTGATATTATTATATTTGGAGGGTTGAGATCTTCTTTTGGCAACCTGTTAACAACTTTTTGTAATTTAGTCTGCAACAAAAAAAATGTCCCCATCTATGATTTGTTTATAATAAAACTTGGTAATGGGCTTTTTTCTTGGGATGTCAATTCAATTTTCTTAAGTTGGCATGTAGAAAAGGTTCAGCTAACAACCATGTGATATTTAAGTAAAAACCATAAACATAATTTAGAAAAATCAATGTAAAATGTCTGACAAATTGAATGTAATATTTAGTTATTTTTTTATTTACGGACTGAAAGAAACTTTAATTATATTAGAAAAAAATCTAAGCTATAAAATGTGATATCTTGTACCAAAATACGTCCATAAATATTTTGTACATTTTAATAGTGATTATGGAATTAGTCAACGGTGGTGTATTAACATAAATACATCCATAAATATTGAATACACCACCCAGTCACTGATAAGCAAAATTTAACATTTTAGGTTGATTCAATAAATGGTGTATGTGGTCTATATTAAAGACCACATACATCATTTATTGAATGAATCTAAAATGTCAACTTTTGCTTATATTAGTGATCAGAGGGTGTATAATATTGTTGAATGGGTCAAGATAAATGGACATTAAAATAGTCAAAACATTTATTAATAATAGACTGTATATATGTTCTAGTCTAAAAACTAGGGTTCTTTTTGATTGATCTCAAGGTTCTATTTATAGTCCCGATATGGGCCTATCCAGCCATGATTTTGGGCCCCCAAAATCATGTGACTGTCGGGTGGGCCTTGTACCCTTCCGGAGAGCGCCCAGCCTGATTCTAAGGGTACAAGCCCTTGTTCGTGGGGCCTAAAGGCCTAAATGATAAGATCTGCAGTCCACAGCCCAACAAGCACGAGCTTTGGGACAAGGCGAAGTGATTAAACTGCTAGCCCAACATGGGGTGCTAGCCCAACATGGGGGCTAGCCCAACATGGGTGCTAGCCCAACATGGGGGCTAGCCCAACATAGGTGCTAGCCCAGCACGGGTGCTAGCCCTAACATGGGGTGCTAGCCCAACATGGGGGCTAGCCCAACATGGGTGCTAGCCCAACATGGGGGCTAGCCCAACATCGGTGCTAGCCCAGCACGGGTGCTAGCCCTAACATGGGGGCTAGCCCAACATGGGCGCTCGCCCAGCATAGGTGCTAGCCCAGCATGGGGGCTAGCCCAACATAGGTGCTAGCCCAGCACGGGTGCTAGCCCTAACATGGGGGCTAGCCCAACATGGGCGCTCGCCCAGCATAGGTGCTAGCCCAGCACGGGTGCTAGCCGTAACATGGGGGCCAGCCCAACATAGGTGCTAGCCCAGCACGGGTGCTAGCCCTAACATGGGGGCTAGCCCAACATGGGCGCTCGCCCAGCATAGGTGCTAGCCCAGCACGGGTGCTAGCCCTAACATGGGGGCTAGCCCAACATAGGTGCTAGCCCAGCACGGGTGCTAGCCCAACATAGGTGCTAGCCCAACACAGGTGCTAGCCCTAACATGGGTGCTAGCCCTAACCTGAATTTTTAGCGACGTCTTAGAGCCCCTTTTGGGGTTAAGGAATTAGGCGGCGATCTCATTTTCTGCTCGCGACGTCTTAGAGCCCTTTTGGGGTTAAGGAATTAGGCGGCGATCTCATTTTCTGCTCGCGACGTCTTAGAGCCCTTTTGGGGTTAAGGAATTAGGCGGCGATCTCATTTTCAGCTCGCGACGTCTTAGAGCCCTTTTGGGGTTAAGGAATTAGGCGGCGATCTCATTTTCAGCTCGCGACGTCTTAGAGCCCTTTTGGGGTTAAGGAATTAGGCGGCGATCTCATTTTCTGCTCGCGACGTCTTAGAGCCCCTTTTGGGGTTAAGGAATTAGGCGGCATTTTCATTTTAAGCACACGACGTCTTAGAGCCCTGTCTTTTAGGGTTAAGGAGTTAGGTGTGCAACCCTCACTGGGGTTTGGCGAGTGCAAGCTTCATTTTGTCTCCGGATATTTTACTTCAGCGGACATTTTCTTCTTCTTTTTGACAGTAAAGTTCCGAGGTCCCCCTCGAATCCCGTGGTCATAGAACTTCTGGACGGAATCCTGAAGGAAACGCAACAGGTCTATGAATCATTTCTTCAAAAAGGAAAAATCTATGCAATACACCAGCAAATTGTATATGCACTTTTGTTTTCCTTCCTAGTCTAATACACCAGGTATAAAAATATTAAACCCATGAATAATGATTCATCAATCCATCACAAAGCAATTGACATAGCAATGCACAGGGCAAGTAACACATAAAACTTCACTAATACTTCAAGCATAAAACTCATCCGTTCCAATGATATTCTTAAATTTTCTCAAATATAGGCTTATCATATGAAATTAAACAACAGATGCATTCCAAACTCCAAAACTACCAAAGATCAATGGAAGAATGGATACTAAACTTGTTGAAGTAGTTGATTAAGCACTAAGAAAAACCCTTAAGCCCAAATGTCAAGGAACAAGGATCCAATTGCATTAGGTGTGAGTGTAAGTTTATGGCTTCAAACCATTCCATAGTTAAAACTATAAGAACCACCTATATAGAGCATTATCTAAATCCACTGATAATTCTAAAACAGACCAAGATGTCAATGAAATTATCTCCGAAATTCTCATTCCTGCACAAACAAAGCAATCATACTTGCCAACTACTATGTTGGGATCAATTAAAGAGTACACTTAAAATTCTGATTTGGGAAAAAAGTAAGGATTTCAAGATATTGTTACACAAAAAGGAGCTAAACATCATTCCGAAAATAATTCAGTTGTCAATAATCAGAAGCAACGTGCACAGTCCCTGTACTTGCATCCTACTACTGCTGAAATTCATTTTCACATGGTCAAAATAATTCTGAACAACCAATTGAAGAATCAAATTATCGTCATTTTGACACAGTAAAAGAAACATTTCAAAACATTCACTGTAGCAACAAACCAAACCATATCAAAGATCACAAATTGTCTAATCCTAAACAAAACAAATGAACCACGACAAAATATTACGACCACAAAATAGAGAAACCCAAAATGCAAAATACTGAATTTCATCAGATGTGCGTCACCGAGGGGAGAGGCCATAGAGAGAACGCCACTGTGCGTCACCGAGAGGAGCTTCGAGGGATCAGATGTGTTCGGTTGAGAGGGCACGGAAGGCGGCAACGGAGTAGTCGGAGGCGTTTGGGTTGCGATTACGACGGCGACGTTTGTTGTCTCTGTTCGTTGTTGTTGAGCATCACTAGCTTCTACATATTGATGTTTTTGGGCACTTATGAAGAAATTACAATAATATCGGTTGAACTGGATTTACAACAGATCGATCCTAACAATAATTGGTAAGGGGGAAAGAAGCGTTATTGTTATCAAAATTGCAGTTGCGATGACAGGAGTGTGACGGAAACTCATGAAGAGAAGGAAAGGGGCGATGGAGGAGGATTGGAGCAAGTGAATTGGGTGGTTGAGAGAGGGGAATGGTGGCCGCTCTGGGTTCCGGAGAGCGCCCCTCCTTCTAGCGCCACTGTTCTAGTCTAAAAACTAGGGTTCTTTTTGATTGATCTCAAGGTTCTATTTATAGTCCCGATATGGGCCTATCCAGCCATGATTTTGGGCCCCCAAAATCATGTGACTGCCGGGTGGGCCTTGTACCCTTCCGGAGAGCGCCCAGCCTGATTCTAAGGGTACAAGCCCTTGTCCGTGGGGCCTAAAGGCCTAAATGATAAGATCTGCAGTCCAATATACATGTATATACATTTAAAAAAAGGGGTATATATGCCATGTATTGAAACGTGTATATACATGCCTTGTTATTAATTTATTTAAGTTATTTAAAAAAAGGAAAATAAAAAATATGTGATTAATGTGTATAAATTTAATTTTGACATGTTGTGATATTCCTTTTCAAATTTATCATTTTACCATTTTCCACGAATTATATTCCGTCTACTAAGGTTAAAGTTTATTTGATCTTCTTTTTTAAATTTATCATTTTTTCAAATTCCACAATTATATTCTTTCAACTAGAGGGTTACAATTTATTTGATCTTCCTTTTCTAATTTATCATTTTACCATTTTCCACAATTATATTCTTTCAACTAGGGCTAGAGTTTATTTGAGCTTCCTTTTCTAATTTATCATTTTATCCTTTTCCACAATTATATTCTTTCAGCTAGGGTTATAGTTTATTTTATCTTCCTTTTCAAATTTATCATTTTACCATTTTTCACAAATTATATTCCTTCTACTAGGATTATAGTTTATTTGATCTTCATTTTCTACCATTTTCCACAGATGTATTCCTTCTACTAGGGTTATATATTATTTGATCTTCCTTTCAAATTTGTCATTTTTCCAAATTCCACAATTATATTCTTTCAACTAGCGTTAGAGTTTATTTGAGCTTCCTTTTCTAATTTATCATTTTACCTTTTTCCACAATTATATTCTTTCAGCTAGGGTTATAGTTTATTTTATCTTCCTTTTCAAATTTATCATTTTACCATTTTCCACAAATTACATTCCTTCTACTAAGGTTATAGTTTATTTGATCTTCATTTTCTACCATTTTCCACAAATGTATTCCTTCTACTAGGGTTATAGATTATTTGATCTTCCTTTAAAATTTGTCATTTTTCCAAATTCCACAATTATATTCTTTCAACTAGGGTTATAGTTTATTTGATCTTACTTTTCTAATTTATCATTTTACCAAGCAGTGAATATCTTGATTAATCAATTAATAGTATTCGAAGCAGTTTAGGTCCAAGATTCTTGTCGTTACGATGAGAGTCGTGAGCTTGACTAGTCGGTGAACAGTTTGATTAGTCATTGAACATTCATGCAAGTATTTTCCGTATAAAATTCTTTCTGTTAGGGTAAGAGTTGTGAGTTTGATTAGTCATTGTGACCTCTCGATAAATCAATTAATAGTCTTCCAAGTAGTTTAGGTTCAAGATTCTTATCGTTAGGGTGAGAGTCGTGAGCTTGATTAGTCGGTAAACAATTTGATTAGTCATTATATAAATATTTTTTGTAAATATATCTATTTACATGTATCCACTTTCTATTCAACCAAACAATCATTATAAACAAACATACCATATAAACCTTTTTTCCATCAAACTTTAATAGTACCAAGCAAACATTTATAATCTTATCTCACTATTTGTGTGTTTGGTTTAACGGTGGAGATAATTAATTTTGATAAAATTGATTTTGATAGAATTGATTTTGATTAAAAGTTAGTTAAATATAAATTGATTTATGTTTGGATACATTAACCTAAAAGTGATTCTTACACATTTGGGTTGTTTGGATAATTAGGATTAAAATTGATTTTGAATGCATAATTACCAAAATGGGTATTGATATCTATTTAAAATTAGATTGCATTTCTACTTTCTATAATTACTTAAAAAAAATTGAGAGGATATTATTACTTAAATTTAATACTTATAGATTAGTAAAATTTATTAAAAAAAAGTATAGATTTGAAAAAGATTTAAAATCAAATGCTTAGTATTTAGCTTTATTTTCTTTTTCTCTTTATAAAAGTTAAATGAAAAGATAACATTGGAGTATTCAAAAAAATAAATTAAGAGATAACATATACTACACAATTGTTTTTGTTAATTTTTTCTTTGAACATATTTTTGTTAATTTATAAAAAAGAGATATGGATAAAGGATTCCTCCACCCACTCCTTTTTTTTTCTACAGAACATAGAAACAGTGACCTCTTTTGCTCATTATTATTGCAGCCACAAGCGAATTGAAGGATCGGCGGAGTATTTTTTACTTTTCATCAAAAAGGGCAAAGATGAGAAATTGTCTATGGCTGCTTTGGAAAACTCTAGAATCGATTTAAATCAAACACAGAAGCTAGAGAATGCAGCTTCAGGTGGAGTCACGTTTAAGATCTAGAATCAATTTTGTAGCTGAGATCCAAACATCTTAAATCTAAGTAAAACCACAGTTGACAACCTTGAACACGCGTTTGTTGAACAATCTTCAATGGAAAATGAAATGAAATTGAACAAATTTGTTGATGAAGATCAAATTTAAGTTAATGGGTAGGTTGATGGTGAGTAAGAATTTCTGGAAATCTAAATAACATGGTGGGTTTTTTCTTTGTTGATTATGTTCTGTGACATGCTTGTTTTTTTTTTTGTTTTGTTGACGGGGACATGCTTGTTGTTAACCATGAAGGAAATGAGAAGAAAAAAAACTCACCTGAGAATTAGCTAGTCACGTGTTATTAAGGTGTGCTGAATTACTGCTCTTAATGTTTCAGTTTTGGGGGTGTATCCAGCAAAAGCAATAAATGAAATATTTTGCATTAAAATATGTTAATGTACTAATCACACAGCAGGTGATATAACCTTCAGCTGTCCAAAATTTTGAAGTTGTGCATGGTGCACAAATCTACACTTTGTGTAGGCTAAATGCCACCGTAAAATTGGTTTGAATTGTGGCAAGTGAGTATATTGGTTCGATGGAAAAAGTGCACACTTGTTAATTTTCACATTCACGTTTTAACGTGAGTATAAATCAACAACATACATGTGTGTGTGAGCGCGCAAAACACATACTATTCATAAACATAACACATGCTATTCAAAAGACGAAAAATGAATAAAAATTTATTATTGTATTTTTTTTTAATTTTCTTGTTGCCTACCTAATTTTATTATATAGAGCTAAATTGCTTAATCAAAAGTAAAAATATTGTTGTTATATAGGTTGTGAAAGAAGCATCGCTCAAAACAATGAAGGAAGCGGTTGGAGATAAATGGTGCGAGGAGTTGAGTGTTGCTTGGGAAACTGCTTATGATGAATTGACAGATGTAATTAAAAAGACAATGAGTTTAATATGAAATATTAATATAAATAAGATCTATAAATAAGATCGATAAATAAAATAGATTTCCCAAAAACTTTAAACGGTTTTTTTTTTTTAATTAATGATGTTCAAACAAATTAGTTAAGAACTTTCAATATATAATCTAAGTATGTTTGTATGATAAGTTATTTTAAAATTTATGAAAGACTTATGTATGTGAATTTTAATTTATTGTTTACAAAAAAATAAGTTCAAAATAAGGTGTGTATTTTGGAAAAAAAAAAAGAATAAGAAGTCTTGTGGTCTTATTCCGGATCGACTATTGATCCACGTAAATAAGAAAATTGTTTTGCCCACATTAAACAAAGCTGAAACACACCAGTAAATGACATTTTTACTCCGGCGGCAGTTAACTGCCGCTGCGGACAATTATGCAGAACAGAACCTGCTATTTTTGCAAGCAAGCCATTTTTCGGCCGATTTATTGCCTGTAATCCAAAACAACAATTCCAAAGGCAGTGAAAATCATACATCAATTATAATCATTCATAAAGCAAGAACATTACATAATCTTTCACAATTGACCAAAATAAAATCAATTCGACATTTCGTTAAAATTACACGAATGTTTGAAATTCACCAAAAACATAAATAGTGTTTGACATTCAACAACACATTACATAATATTACATGAAATCTCTACCGACATTCGTTGCACATACAGTTGGAACGAACACAAAGATATAATACGTTATTTTCAACCATATGCCTAAACATAAATCCAACGTCACTATCGTCACGAATAAGCCGAGGCCAATAGACCGTTTTCCACATGTCTTCATCTTTATCTGCCCCCAGGTCATAAATTGGCATCTGAGCAAATGCATGACATGTATGATGATTTTCACCAACATGGAGAAAATAACTGTTAAGTTGTGCTTTCAACTCATCCATAGTGTCGGTCGGAGTTAGAAAAACCTTAATTGTCTTTTTGAAACCAGAGTACCGGACATGAGCTTCAATTTGTGCAACCTCAGACATGTTTAACTTCACAAAAGTTTATGAAATATCAAACATCAGAATAATATTAAATTAAACGTAATAACCAATATATATATGTTAGTTATATATTGGCCACAAAAAATTGGCGTTACAATATCGACCACAAAAAATATGTCGGTGTAATATCGACCAAAAAAAAGGATGAACACCGACAAAAACAAAAAATCAGTCATATCGCATCAAGTAAATTTGAACCATCTTCATCTTCCGCAATAACTTGAAATTCTTGCTTTGCTTTTTCAGGAGTGTCACACACAATTTGATTGGCTAGGTTTGACTTTTTTGGTGGGAGCGGATTCTCTCTTTTCTCAATGTTCATTAGGTCTCGGAACCTAGCTTGTTGATCCAAAAACTCAAATTCCCAAGCCGATGCCTCTTCACTTCTGTGTATGTTCCACTCCGTATATGATGGAGGTAGTGGTCAACCATCTTTCAAAAAAACAAGAACAAAATGGTTGGGAATTAATCCTAGGCACATGATGGGGTTTTTTTTTGCTTAAGCGGTGGCACTCCTCTAAGTGGGAAAAAGGATTCCGAATTTCTGATTTCGTGACTTGTCAACTCCACTACAACTCTATTGTAATAAGTTGCAACGATGTGACCCATGTCGGGAAAAGTCAACCACTTATCTACAAGTGCAATACCACCACTATTTGAGGGAGGATGCAAGCCATTTAAGATGTAGTTAAAACGATCCTCACTCGCAAATACCCGCACATAATCATTTCTATGATCTTTCAACTCTTGAATAAGATGTCTACGAACCATGACATGACTTTCTTCGGTGAAACCCAAGAACTCAGCTATAGCCCGAAAACCACAATTCCCATCGCCTTTAACATCCACACTTTTTTCAATAAATGGAACCATGAATTTTGGCATATAGTTAATAGGGCTCAAAACATCAAACACACCATGAACCGGAGTAGGCTTTGGAACCGGGCTAAGCTTAGGAAATCGAGTAGGTGGTGGAAGTGGGGAATGAAGGTGAGAAAAACACACAAGAAGGGGGGGTTGAATTGTGTGGGCTAATTCTTTTCTTTCTCAAAAAGTGGTTAAGTTCAGAATCAGATTCTGAACTATTTTTCAGAGTGTTTGCAGCGGGTAAAAGCTTAAATGTGTGTGTGAGAGAGAGAAGGACACAATGGTTTATCCTGGTTCCTTCCACAACCCGAAAGTAGTCCAGTCCCCTTGTTACTAACAAGAGATTTTCCACTATAATCAAACGATTACAATTGCTCAAGCATAAAGCAAGAGACTTCCTATTGCTCAATACACAAAGTTATGAGACTTCTTTTGGTCAAACACTAAGTAAGAGACTTCCTATTGCTCAAACACTAAGTAAAAGACTTCTTTGCTTAGACACACAGTCTAAGACTTTGAATCAAACAGATTTTACAAAGAAATGAGTTTGAGTTTGAACACTTGATATACAATCAGTGGTGTTCACAAAATACAACACAAGTGTAAGACTCTAAACTTAAGAAATTCTAAGGTAAGAAGTTTGTAAGAATTTCTAAGTGTTTTTGCTGACTTTCAGTTTTGACAGTTTTTGTGTTCGTAAAACAGAGCACAGAGTTTTTCAGTCTTTGAGTTTCTTGAGCCTTAGATTTTCTTCTTCAAATCTTCTATCCTTTATAGAGGATAAAAGAGCTGTTAAGAAGATCCCAGGTCAGCAATAGAGCCGTTGTAGTTGAAGCTTCACTCACGTGAATTTCATCCTTGAAATGGTATGTGAAGTTGAAGAGCAACATTTATAAATGTTTCCTTAAAAGGGATTGAGTGTTTTGTCCAAGGAAACGTGAGTGCAGACATCAGTTCTGACTTCTGAGAATGTTGCAAAGCAGTTTGTACTGTTGACAGTGACAACACACTTCAGACTTCAGAAGCTTCTCTTCAGAAGCTGGTCTTCAGACGTACGGATCAGAAGCTGATCTTCAGACGCACCCTTCAGACGCACTGTTATCAGACGCACTATTCAGACGCTGACTTTTGTTGACCTTCAGACGCACTATTCAGACGCTGACTTTCGTTGACCTTCAGATGCACTGTTCAGACGCTGACTTTCGTTGACCTTCAGACGCATCCTTCAGACGCAGTCTTCAAACGCTGCCTTCAGACGCACCTTCAGAAGCTGCCTTCAGAAGCTGCTTCAGACACTGATTAGCTTCAACCTTGCACCACAAGCTTCTATGCTTTTCTTCTTGCTCTTAACTTGTTCTTTCATAACCAATGTTAGATACCAAACTTTAAGTACATGGTTCTGCACACTAGAATCAAATATTAGCATATCCAATTTTCTTTTTAACACTTTGTTATCATCAAAAGCCAAAAGAGAGTTGTTCATACATTTTTTTCCAACAATCTCCCCCTTATTGATGATGACAAACACAAGTATTAAAAAGAAAATTGTTGTTAATTTAATTAACAAGTTGACTTCAGGGTCTGAGGTTTGTAAGCTCCCCCTGAGTCTGATAATCCAGAAGGTGAGGTTTGTAAGCTCCCCCTGAGTCTTATCCAGGTTAATTAAATTCCATTTAAATCAAACAGATGAAAAATCAAAGTGTAAATACATTCAGAATTTAAATAACAAACTGACTTCAGGATTTGAGGTTTGTAAGCTCCCCCTAAGTCTGATAATTCACAAGGTGAGGTTTGTAAGCTCCCCTTGAGTTTTATCAAAGTTATTTAAATTCATTTTGATTCACAGAATTGAAAATTCAGTTTATCTCACAGAAAATAAATCAGAGGCTAAGAGATAATAAACTGTTCTCATAAGTTAATTTAAATCAGAAATTAACTTATGTTATGAGCTCAGAGCCTTAATAATTGTTACCTTTTACTCCCCCTTTTGTCATCAACAAAAAGAAAATTTCAGATTTTTAAGAAACAAGAGAGTTTGAAAAACGTGTGAGATAAAAATGTTCAGGGCATTTTTGTTCAGAACATTCTGTTCAGTATCACTAAACTGTTTCAGGAAACTGAACACAGATCATTCTGTTCAGTATCACTGAATCTTTTCAGAAAACTGAAAAACAGAGCATTGGTTTAGAACTACTGAACTTTTTCAGACAAACTTGAAAGTTTTTAAATGGGTCTGAAAACTGAACATTTATGATGAAAAAGTGAAAGTGTGACTGTGTTTTGTTAAAACATTTCAGAAAATTGAAAACAGAAAAATATTTAACATATTTGCATATTGATGACTTTAGGAGTGTCATACCCCATTTTTTGACTCATATTTTTCTTTGTTTTATCTTTTATTATTTCATCATTTATTACTTTTATTATTTCATTTTTGTTATTGGATTTTATTTACACTCTTCACCATTAGCATTACTATCATTTTTATTAAATATTATCATTGTCATCATTGTTATTAATATTATTGTTATTATATTTTTCATTTAATAATATCATTATTATCTTTTTATTATTAATGTTTTATTATCATTATTTTTAATTACTAGTATTATTAACCTTTTTCATCATTTTTATTATTTTACTATTATCATTTCTATTTTTATCTTTGTTATTTGCATCATTCACCATTATTATTATTGTTTTATTTATTTATTTTTTATCTTTTATTTTTATTTTAAAGAAAACAAAAATTCCAAAAAAGGGGAGTTCGCACTGCGAAGTGGCCTTCGCACTGCGAACTCTGCGAAATTTCTGCAGAATTTTTATTTTTTGATTTATATTGCTTTTGTTTTCATTTTAGTTATTGTTATTGTTGTAGTACCCTAATTTTGTCCTAAGCATTTTAAAACAAAAAATCAAAAAAAAAAATCAAAGAGGGGAAAAAGTCAAAAGTCAACAAAAGTCAACAGAAAAGTCAACATTTTAAAAATGCTGACTTCGCACTGCGAAGCTCACTTCGCACTGCGAAGTCTGCGATTTTTCTGCAGATTTTTGGTTTCTTTGATTTAATTCCAGAATTTGTTGCATATCATTTCCATAATTATTTTAAGTAGCATTCATGGCTAATTGGGCCAAGCAAAACCAGAAATGAAGGACTTGCCATTAATGCCAAGGTTGGAAGCTTTTTCTTCCAACCTAGCATGTGACAAGCAAGTGGGCTTGCCCTTGGGCAGCTCTAGTCCCTCCCATGTGACCTGCTAACCACCACAAGGTTGCCAGCCACCTGCTTGAGGACTTTCCTCCTGCTTGCTTCCCCAAAAACCAGTCAAACTAGCTGGATTTTCTCACTTGAAAAGCCATGAGTGCCTACTCTGTTTTTGCAGCAGCTTTTCACCCCTCACACCAGCCATAAGTAGCCTTTTTCATCCCTCAATCTCTGCACATTACAGTGCACGTTTTCATTGATCAACCATTGAGATTGCAAGGATTGATCCCCAAGCATTAGCCAATTGCAATTCAGCTTTGTTCTTCATCATTACCTTCTAGAATTGGTTGAATTTGTGGCTGAAATCAGGCTGAATCTTGCCCCTTGGTACAAGGCAAGGTTGCCTCTATCCATTAGCATTTAATGCAAAGGGATTCAGCTTGATCTTAGCCACAAATCAGCTGAATTTTGGGATTTGGTAATGATGAAAAAGATTTGGCTTTGGCCTATAAATAGAAGGCAATGCCCAAGGTTTCAAAGACAACTAACAACAACATTTCAAGAGCAGAAACTCTACTCATTTTAGCTTACAAACCCTCACAAATAACCAGAAAAAACCAATCTAACCCAAAGCTTTACCAAAGTTCAAGTTCATCACCAATATCAAAAAAACCTTTGTGAAAGCCTTCAACCAATTCAAATCCATTGCAGCTGGAGCTTTGCTAAGGAGTTCTGTAAGTTTCTAAGGCTTTGTATTGCATTTACAATTGTGTTTGCATAGCTATTTTGGTTCAAAACCATTTGATTCTAAAAAACCCCTTTTGAATTTCAAAGAAATCCCAAGGTTTTCAAAACATCAAAACTGGTTTGTCCAGCCTTTTTCACCCCAAAAACTCAAAGCTTTTCACTCACCTAAAAGGTCCTGAGTGTGTTCAGAAGTTGTTTCTGAACAAAAGTTCAGAAACAGCTTCTGAACTCAAAATTTCGCATGCTTCGCAGTGCGAAGTCATGGTCGCAGTGCGACCATGACAGAACTCAGAATCTGAGTTTTTGTGTCAAAATGACCAATTTTTGAGGTTCTAGCCCCAGAGCTCAGAACCTAAGAGTTTTTAAACCCATGTCTTTCAAACCATAACAAGGATTTTGCATAATCTTGGCAAAATCACAAGTTCGTATGACATTATGCGGATAACTTGCAAAACAAGTTATGTTCCCAAACTTCCAAAACAAGCATGAACAAACAAGCTATGTTCATCATTCCAATCTAAACTTGAACAATAAATATTGTTCATGATTTTCAACACTCAAACATGAACATACACCAAATTTGTTCGCTTTTCAAAACCGTTCGCAAAATGAGACGAACTTGTGCGTTTTCTAGCAAAATTGCTAAACCTTCCCATTTTGGGTTTTCAAGCCAAATGTTTTGACATACCTTGGGATTTCTAAAGGATTCAACCCAAAAACATGAATGAAAAAGGGATGGTGTGACGTATGTCTCTCCATCGCCCCGATTGTACGAATGCGTGACGTATGTCTCGTCGCTCGGACAATCGTCATTCCATTTTCAATATGTACAACCCTAACCAAACCAAAACTTGGCCCCTTGTGGTCAATCCAGACCTTTTGGTCCCCCGTGGCCATTAGACTCGACCCCTCGACTCGTTTGAGTCACTCGGTCAATGTTCGACTCGTCCGAGTTCATTGTACCTGTTCTTGATCTCAGTGGATCAATTGAACAATCGCCCGACTCTACGGAGTCCACTCGGTCAATGATTGACTTGTATGAGTCCATTGCACCTCTCTTGGTCCCATAGCGACCAATTCGAACCTTTACCCTAACGGGCGTACCTTTTAACAATTCTAATGCGATTCGTGAACAAACGCTTAATAAGTCTCCCAAGCGCGAGCATACAAGCTATACGCTTAATAAGTCTCCCCGAGCGCGAGCATACAAGCTACGTTTTAATCGCAAGAATTCGGTTAAAACATCGTCCATTTAAAATCAACCAACACATGTACGTTTTTCTACCAAAGAACTACGTACGCTTTGAATTCTCCGACTACCGGGAGATACGTAGGAGCAAGATCGACATCTTGTCAAGCGCAATAATAATAAAACTTTTTTTTCTTTCTTTTCTTTCGTTTGTTTTTATCTCTTTCCCCCCTTTTTATTATATTTTTGACATAAATGAACATGCGCGCAAAATATTAAAAAACAATTCAAGCTTTGACCAAATAGAAGGTTCCCGTTGAGTACAACGGACGTGAGGGGTGCTAATACCTTCCCCTTGCGTAACCGACTCCCGAACCCGACAATGGTTACGATGACCAATCCTTATCCTCATCGTCAAAGGGTTTTATTATCGTTTCCCTTTAAACAAAAAAAAACTTAAGGGTTTATCAACGTTCCCTTTACACAAAAACTTTGGTGGCGGCTTCACAAAGGCCCTCCGAGCGTTTGCGAACGACCTCGGAGGATTTGCGCGTCTTTTTCCCGAGGAAAAAAACGAGGTGCTCACAGCTGGCGACTTCACTGGGGACCCTGTTCCCACTAGTGAGTCAAGCCTAACCTATTTGGTTTAAAGCCAATTGTTTTATTTTCTTTGCGTGCCATGTTTATTTATTTTATTCATACATGTTATATTTATGCTTTATGTTTATATTTGCTTTATCTGCTTTATATTCATATCATATATATCAAATGCGGGGGTTACTTGAGTGATGTTACTCCACATTGTTCGGGTTAATACCGGACGTGTGAGGCTCTCTACCCGAGCTTGAGAAAAAAAACTAAGTTAGAAGGAGGTTGTGTGCGGAAGCCCGCGTTGACGTATGTCCGTGAGGTAGGATGTCCAACCCCGCTTAGATGAGATTTTCACGTGGAATTAATTGAAGTCATGTCGACGTATGTCCATAGACAACCCTAATTCCATGTGAGGTCTATGACTCTAAGGACCTCTTCTTAGGAATCTTACCTATTAGAGCCTACACGTGAGGATGGGGGGAATTTTGAACCTACATATCACACCCTTGCACACCACCCATTCACATTCACTCATGCTTGTTACTTTGTGTTTTGTTTTTCTATCAGGAGCAATCAACATTTATTTGTTTGTTATTTTATATGCATAACTATAGCTGAAATAAAAATGACCATTGTGTTGAGAGGGAGTTTCTTTTTTCAAAATTCGAGCACTTCGCAGAACAAGGGTATATTCGCACTGCGAAGTTGATTTTGAGGTTCGCAAAGCAAACTTACTTCGCAGTGCGAAACATGCGATTTTTGTCAGCCCAGATTTCAAAATTCACTAACCAGCATTAACTCCCTCCAACCACTTATTTCCACTATCTTTTATCTAATCGTTATTTTATTATTAAACTTGTATAACTAAAAAAAAAAGAACAGCTTTTCTTTTCTCACAAAAACAACTCTTCAAAAACAAAAAAAATCATACCCATTTTTCCATTTTTCTTCTTCTTTCCTAATCCAAGTAAAAATCACTCTTCTCTGCAAGTAGTAAGGTACGATTCCTCTTCTCTATCCTGCTTTACTTCTGATTCGTGTTATGGGTCTTAGGTTTTGCTAAAACTTTTAAACTTCCATTTTAGGGTTTAAGGATTGTAATTAGTTCCTGTTTCTTCTTGCCATGCTAGGAATAAGTTATAAATGTATGTCATGGGTAGTTAAAGTAGGCTCATTTCCTTTCCCATCTGTGAGTAATCTTACACGAAATCCACTCTACCCATTTTATAGAAATTAGATCAAAACAAGTTGCCATGTTAGTTGTAACCATTACCCATGCATTTATCCTCAATCATTCATCTAACATGCTTTGTTTAGAGTTTAGTTTAAGAGTATAGGGTAGTTATCCAGGGATTTTATGGATTTGTTCTGTCAGGGTCGCAGAGCAAAGATGAACTTTGCACTGCGACCCATCCTTCTGGGCAGCCCAGAATTTTCGCATGGCTTCGCACTGCGACCGTGTGTTCGCAGTGCGACTGTAGCAGAAACAGAACACATGTTTTTCTTATTTATGCCTTCCAATTCCATTTGTTTCACCTCGTATCCCTTTCAATCATGCATGCTATCCACTGACTTTGCCTTTTTCTTGCAGATGGCCCCAAAACCAATGGGAAAACGCTCGAGGGGTGAGGCATCCGGATCCAGACCCCAAGGGGGATTCGATGCCTCTCGCTTCCTAAGTCTTCGGAACCAGGAAAGGTACGAAGAGCTTCTTGGCAGAACCTTCTGGCCGGAAAGACAATTCATCATAAGCGAGCAGGGCACTTGGCGAGAGTTGGCCCGATTGATAAACCATCGCCGGTGGGGAGTCTTGGTGAACCCTCCCCTTAACCTTAACTATGACATAATCCGGGAGTTTTACGCGAATGCCATCCCCGTGGATCCGGAGGGGGAATTCACATATCGGACTATGGTGCGCGGTCGGGTCATTAGATTCGATCGCGACGCCATCAATACATACCTCCACAACCCCTTTCAATTAGAAAATGACGAGCTGTGTGCTTTCCATAAGCACCAAAATCGTGGTAATTGGAACCACGATCTTTATGCTCAAACCATTTTCCAATCCGGAAAGGGATATGAGCTTAACGCAGCAGGGCAACCCACTAGAGCCCTCAAAGGCAACCTTACCACCTACGCCCAAGTCATTTTTCACCTCATAATCCACAACATAAAACCCAAAAGCCATACCTCCTCCACCACCATGGATGTCACCCCCCTTATCTACTATATCCTCACCGGTAAACAAGTAGATGTGGCCAGGGCCATTTGCCAGGAGATTAAGATAGTGGTCGAGAGTGGCATCAAGCCACCGGCCAAGAAAATGTGCCCGCTTGCTTTCCCGGGTCTTATCATGGGACTCTGCCGGGAAGCCCGAGTAGCCATCCCTCCCCATGTGTCCGAAACCATTAAGAACCCAATCACGGACGAGTATATTTCCAGACACTGCACGGGGAGGAGAGCGGCGAGGGCACAGCAGCCACGGCCTAGGCCTCCACCAGCATCAGGGGATTGTCGCACTTGCACTTTCATATTGGAGCAGAATGCTTCCTCTCATCGGTACATGACCATGATGCATGATTCCATGTATCGCCTTCAGAGGCAGCTAGGGAGGCCGACAGATCCCGATGACCAGATACCGACGCCCGAGATGTTCGCAGCTCACGGTCGTTGGCCCGGGGATAGGCCGGAGCATTCAGAGGCTGGAGGCAGTGGCACAGCGGAAGGAGGCCAGGAGGATGGGGATGAGGATGAGGATGAGGAGGATGAGGACGAGGAGACAGAGGATGATGAGGCTCTCACTCCTTGAGTGACCCCCCCCCCCTTTTTTTGATGTTTTCTCATATTTTTATGTTTATGTTATTTTTTCGTACACTTTTCCTATGTTTAACACTTTGTATCCATATTTGTACTACGTACTTCTTCTCTTATTATCTGGTTTTTTTTTATTATTATCGTTATTTATGCATGTTCAGTTTTAGTATGCGTTAAATGTCATTGTTTGCTATGAATTGTTGGTGATTTGAAATTGACACTTTTTCTCTTAACCACGGATTAAGCCAAAGTCAATTAATTTAGCCACAGATAATTGGTATTGATATTTTTGATCAATTTGCGCAAAGCTAAATGCATGCTTCCTGTTCTTATATGATTAAACTCAAAATGAAGATATATACTTAACGTAAAAGCTATATTATACAATTTGCGTTGTTAGCATGTTTATTCTATGAACCATTTAGAACCAGCCAGATGTGAGGAATCCCCAAAGTTATCGTAATACATACGCAGGAGATCGACATTTTTGTTTAACTCGATCTTTTTATGTTAAATCTGAATTTTGTTTTTTTAATTACGTAAAAGTATTGACATGATTAAGGCATTTGTTTGAAAACGAGAGAAAACAATCAACCACAAACAACCCACCCTGTGAGAAGTGAGTATTTGTTAAACCCTTTCGAGCCTAACAAATCAGAATATTTAACTATGAACTGCCAACTTTCATAAGCTCAACTGCTTAATGAGATTGCCGGAGTTTGTAAAAAAAATATTTTCAGTTCATAGTTAAAACATCACTGAATTCTGATAATTTCCTTTCAAGTTTTGAACCCTTAAAAACATCATGATTAGTGTCCCTTGCCAAAAGAGGAGAGAACATTCAATTAGGACATCATACTGAAACAAGTTGGGAAAAAGGGGAGGGTTGTGAAAGTCAAGCAACGTTGAATTTCTTAATTGATCTTGACGACCAAAGGAAAAAAGAAGGAAAGAAAAGCAAAGCAAACCAAGAAAAAGAAAAGAGAAAAGAGAAAAGAAGACCGATAAAATCCAAGAGTTGTCGAGATCAAGGAGAAAAGCATTTGTGAATCACCAAAATTGTGATTTGAACAAAGAAAGGGGTAAGTTAGAAAGAATGTTCCCTCTTGCTTGGCCATTTGAATTCAATTTCCCCACATATGACATTTCTTTTGTAGCCCAGCCAAATTACAACCCTTAAAGACCTTTTGATCAATGCTTTCATGTTTTTAAGAAACAATAATTGGATGGACATATAACTCGATCGGAATGTTAGCAAAATTGCCGGATGAGTGTTCATAACCCCTCACCATTAATATTCAATTTGTTTATTTACTTAAATGAGTGATAGGTTGGTTCATTAATAAACATGTTATTAATTTGAACTGTACGATATGATTTTTTTGTGTGGTATTTATTTCGACTTTTTCAGTACAATCTCGGAATAATAGGGGGCATAAAATTGCGTGCGCAAATTTCATATGACTCCTCCAAAATCAAAAAGCCCGACCTCGCTCGGCAACCAAAACCAAAAAGCCCGACCTCGCTCGGCAACCAAAACCAAAAAGCCCGACCTCGCTCGGCAACCAAAACCAAAAAGCCCGATCTCGCTCGGCAACCAAAACCAAAAAGCCCGACCTCGCTCGGCAACCAAAACCAAAAAGCCCGACCTCGCTCGGCAACCAACAATAAAGCCCAATTTCCATTGGCACCCGCAATTTTTAAACCAAAACCTGATTACTCCCGGTGCACAAATCATTCAAAGCTCAACCATGCTCAGCACTCTCCCTGCAAATCACAAAGAGCCCAATTGCCATTGACATTCCTCAAACACCCAACAAAAGGCCCAATTGGCATCAGCAATCCCAAACACGATTAAAGGAACTACACCTTTGGGGCAGGTCACTTCCCCCATTAACGAAATTCTTCCCAAGCGAAGTCTTTGCTTTTGTCAAAATTTCCATCTATGATAGTGTATGTATTTCCAAAACAAAAAAAAAGTTATGTGGAATCTTTTATGTTTTTAAGTAATAACAAGCACATTTTCTCTGAATTGTGAATACTTAAAAAAAAAGTGCATCAAAATCTATCCATAGAGCAGATAAGCCTCGCAGGCCAAGCATGGTTAATTGCTAAAGGGATTTCTGGTCACCGGTGAATCAAAAAAAAAAAAGGAACATCCCCATCAAATCAAAAGCCTGAAGGGACAATTCAAGCGAGGCTGATCAACCAGAGCACAAGCATCCCCAGCAGAACCATCAGTTATGCTCCTCAGCAGTTTAGCACGATTTACACAGCGGGTTAACAATCCCCACGAGGTATTTATTCCTTATCAATTATCGCGGTATTACCCTGTCCATATTTAAATATATCCCCTGAGAGTTTATCCCTGTAAGGATTACTGAATGTTTATACCGGTCCACTTTTTACCTCGCCGGTCTAATCTCGTCTCATCAAGCTTTTAGTCGTACAAGCGGAACAAAATTCCCCAGTAAGCACCCTAAAACATCCAAACACCAACCAAGGCTGGATATCGATCATGCTTCCAAAATGATCCTTATATCCCCATAAGCCAAACCTCATTGATATTCCCCAGGGAGTCTCAACCCCAAACAAAGGTCCAATCATTATTGGCAAACCCACACAAATCTTCGGGCATAGCCCGAACTACACCGGTTTTGATCCCATTCGGGTATGTAGGCAAAGGACCTTGTCCTTCCAAACCGACCAACCAAAAAACCAACAAAACAAAAAAAAAGAGAGCCCAATTGTCATTGGCACAACCACAACCAAGACCGACTTTGCTCGGCACCCAACCAACATCATTTTCAAAAATTCATGCATGCATATACAAATCATTCATACACATGCATTTCATTTCGTAAATCATGCATCCTCAACAAGGATTCTCCAGTGAGTAGCACATATTCACCAACATCCATCAAACATTCAACCAGGGGCACCTATTTAGGGTAAGACCACAGCTCGTTAGGAATCGGCATTCAGTGAAAGTGCCTGAATAAGATTACCTAGCTTAGGTATCGACCTCTAGTGACAGTGCCTAGAGTAGATCACCTCCCTCAATGTTCGACCTCTAGTGACAGTGCCTAGAGTAGATCACCTCCATCAATGTTCGACCTCTAGTGACAGTGCCTAGAGTAGATCACCTCCCTCAATGTTTGACCTCTAGTGACAGTGCCTAGAGTAGATCACCTCCATCAATGTTCGACCTCTAGTGACAGTGCCTAGAGTAGATCACCTCCATCAATGTTCGACCTCTAGTGACAGTGCCTAGAGTAGATCACCTCCATCAATGTTCGACCTCTAGTGACAGTGCCTAGAGTAGATCACCTCCATCAATGTTCGACCTCTAGTGACAGTGCCTAGAGTAGATCACCTCCATCAATGTTCGACCTCTAGTGACAGTGCCTAGAGTAGATCACCTCCATCAATGTTCGACCTCTAGTGACAGTGCCTAGAGTAGATCACCTCCCTCAATGTTCGACCTCTAGTGACAGTGCCTAGAGTAGATCACCTCCCTCAATGTTCGACCTCTAGTGACAGTGCCTAGAGAAGATCACCTCCATCAATGTTCAACCTCTAGTGACAGTGCCTAGAGAAGATCACCTCCCTCAATGTTCGACCTCTAGTGACAGTGCCTAGAGAAAATCACCATCCTCAGGAATCGACCTCTAGTGACAGTGCCTAGATAAGATTACCTTCATCCCCCAGTGGATCTACCTCCAGTGTTAGCGGCTGGATACGACCAACCTTTTCCAACCATTGCATTTGCATTTTGCGAAGGACAAAATTCGGGTCCTTCTTTTTACTTAATTGATCTTCGCAAAGAGTTCATGAGATGCCCTCGGCACTCACGCACTCTATGCGAAGACACAATTAAGTAGGGGCAGCTGTAGTACCCTAATTTTGTCCTAAGCATTTTAAAACAAAAAATCAAGAAAAAAAAAAAATCAAAGAGGGGAAAAAGTCAAAAGTCAACAAAAGTCAACAGAAAAGTCAACATTTTAAAAATGCTGACTTCGCACTGCGAAGTCTGCGATTTTTCTGTAGATTTTTGGTTTCTTTGATTTAATTCCAGAATTTGTTGCATATCATTTCCATAATTATTTTAAGTAGCATTCATGGCTAATTGGGCCAAGCAAAACCAGAAATGAAGGACTTGCCATTAATGCCAAGGTTGGAAGCTTTTTCTTCCAACCTAGCATGTGACAAGCAAGTGGGCTTGCCCTTGGGCAGCTCTAGTCCCTCCCATGTGACCTGCTAACCACCACAAGGTTGCCAGCCACCTGCTTGAGGACTTTCCTCCTGCTTGCTTCCCCAAAAACCAGTCAAACTAGCTGGATTTTCTCACTTGAAAAGCCATGAGTGCCTACTCTGTTTTTGCAGCAGCTTTTCACCCCTCACACCAGCCATAAGTAGCCTTTTTCATCCCTCAATCTCTGCACATTATAGTGCACGTTTTCATTGATCAACCATTGAGATTGCAAGGATTGATCCCCAAGCATTAGCCAATTGCAATTCAGCTTTGTTCTTCATCATTACCTTCTAGAATTGGTTGAATTTGTGGCTGAAATCAGGCTGAATCTTGCCCCTTGGTACAAGGCAAGGTTGCCTCTATCCATTAGCATTTAATGCAAAGGGATTCAGCTTGATCTTAGCCACAAATCAGCTGAATTTTGGGATTTGGTAATGATGAAAAAGATTTGGCTTTGGCCTATAAATAGAAGGCAATGCCCAAGGTTTCAAAGACAACTAACAACAACATTTCAAGAGCAGAAACTCTACTCATTTTAGCTTACAAACCCTCACAAATAACCAGAAAAAACCAATCCAACCCAAAGCTTTACCAAAGTTCAAGTTCATCACCAATATCAAAAAAACCTTTGTGAAAGCCTTCAACCAATTCAAATCCATTGCAGCTGGAGCTTTGCTAAGGAGTTCTGTAAGTTTCTAAGGCTTTGTATTGCATTTACAATTGTGTTTGCATAGCTATTTTGGTTCAAAACCATTTGATTCTAAAAAACCCCTTTTGAATTTCAAAGAAATCCCAAGGTTTTCAAAACATCAAAACTGGTTTGTCCAGCCTTTTTCACCCCAAAAACTCAAAGCTTTTCACTCACCTAAAAGGTCCTGAGTGTGTTCAGAAGTTGTTTCTGAACAAAAGTTCAGAAACAGCTTCTGAACTCAAAATTTCGCATGCTTCGCAGTGCGAAGTCATGGTCGCAGTGCGACCATGACAGAACTCAAAATCTGAGTTTTTGTGTCAAAATGACCAATTTTTGAGGTTCTAGCCCCAGAGCTCAGAACCTAAGAGTTTTTAAACCCATGTCTTTCAAACCATAACAAGGATTTTGCATAATCTTGGCAAAATCACAAGTTCGTATGACATTATGCGGATAACTTGCAAAACAATTTATGTTCCCAAACTTCCAAAACAACCATGAACAAACAAGCTATGTTCATCATTCCAATCTAAACTTGAACAATAAATATTGTTCATTATTTTCAACACTCAAACATGAACATACACCAAATTTGTTCGCTTTTCAAAACCGTTCGCAAAATGAGACGAACTTGTGCGTTTTCTAGCAAAATTGCTAAACCTTCCCATTTTGGGTTTTCAAGCCAAATGTTTTGACATACCTTGGGATTTCTAAAGGATTCAACCCAAAAACATGAATGAAAAAGGGATGGTGTGACGTATGTCTCTCCATCGCCCCGATTGTACGAATGCGTGACGTATGTCTCGTCGCTCGGACAGTCGTCATTCCATTTTCAATATGTACAACCCTAACCAAACCAAAACTTGGCCCCTTGTGGTCAATCCAGACCTTTTGGTCCCCCGTGGCCATTAGACTCGACCCCTCGACTCGTTTGAGTCACTCGGTCAATGTTCGACTCGTCCGAGTTCATTGTACCTGTTCTTGATCTCAGTGGATCAATTGAACAATCGCCCGACTCTACGGAGTCCACTCGGTCAATGATTGACTTGTATGAGTCCATTGCACCTCTCTTGGTCCCATAGCGACCAATTCGAACCTTTACCCTAACGGGCGTACCTTTTAACAATTCTAATGCGATTCGTGAACAAACGCTTAATAAGTCTCCCAAGCGCGAGCATACAAGCTATACGCTTAATAAGTCTCCCTGAGCGCGAGCATACAAGCTACGTTTTAATCGCAAGAATTCGGTTAAAACATCGTCCATTTAAAATCAACCAACACATGTACGTTTTTCTACCAAAGAACTACGTACGCTTTGAATTCTCCGACTACCGGGAGATACGTAGGAGCAAGATCGACATCTTGTCAAGCGCAATAATAATAAAACTTTTTTTTTCTTTCTTTTCTTTCGTTTGTTTTTATCTCTTTCCCCCCTTTTTATTATATTTTTGACATAAATGAACATGCGCGCAAAATATTAAAAAACAATTCAAGCTTTGACCAAATAGAAGGTTCCCGTTGAGTACAACGGACGTGAGGGGTGCTAATACCTTCCCCTTGCGTAACCGACTCCCGAACCCGACAATGGTTACGATGACCAATCCTTATCCTCATCGTCAAAGGGTTTTATTATCGTTTCCCTTTAAACAAAAAAAAACTTAAGGGTTTATCAACGTTCCCTTTACACAAAAACTTTGGTGGCGGCTTCACAAAGGCCCTCCGAGCGTTTGCGAACGACCTCGGAGGATTTGCGCGTCTTTTTCCCGAGGAAAAAAACGAGGTGCGCACAATTGTTATCTATTATTGTTATGATCATCAATTGTGGCTGATTGACTGCACAAAGCAAGAATCAAGGTGTGACATTAAAGGTTGAGGAAAGAAGGATTTACTTCCAACCTAGCATGTTCTCAAGCAAATTGGCTGCCCTTGGTCAGCTCTTGTCCCTCCCAATTGACCTATCATCCAACCTGAGCTTGCCAGCCAGCTGCTTGATCCCTTTCCTTCCTTCTTTCTCCACCAAAACCAGTCAAACTTAAGTGGTTTTGCTTGCAAAAAAGCTGTTTGGTGTGCCCTGTTTTCAGCTGGATTTCTCCTCCCACACACCAGCCCACATGCTCATTTTGCTTCCCCCAATCTCTCTGTACATGGCAGTACACGTTTTCCTTGCTTGGCCTTCCAAGATTGCAAGGATTGATCCCAAGAATCACACAATTTCAAGCTGCCCTGTTTTTCAGTTTTTTTCTCATCATTGCATTCTAGAATCAGCTGCATTTGTGGCTGAAATCAGTCAAGGTCTTGACCCTTGGCACAAGGCAAAGTAACTTCTATCCTTTAGCATTAAATGCAAAGTGATTTAGCCTGATTTTAGCCCACAAATCAGCTAGGTTCTAGGATTTGTTCATCATTGCATATATTTGGTTTTTGGCCTATAAAAGGGAATGCAAGGCATAAGGATCACACACCAGAAAACACATGCATTTTAACAGCCATATACACACAATACACACAAAATTTACACCAAAATCCATCACATTGCAGCATTGAAAGTGTAGCCAAACAGTTCATACCCAAAGCAAAGCCAATTAGAGTTGTTTGTCCATAACCTCTAATCAATCAAGCAAGCCACTTCCTACCTCTTGCACAAGCATTGCTAGGAGTTCTGTAAGTATCCTATAGTCCCTATCTTTCATTTTGCTTGCTGTTTGCATCATTTGTTTTTTTTAATTTCATTTTTATACAAAAACCCCTTTTGAAACTCAAAAGGAATCTCAAAGTGACCAAGCCTTAAAACTGAGCTGTTGTGCTCCTTTTATTCCAAATTTGCAAAGCTTCTTAACCCCCTTTAGGTTCTGAAGCTTGCTTAGAAGCAGTTTCTGAACTTCTGTTCAGAAACAGCTTCTGAGTTCAAATTTTCGCATACTTCGCAGAGCAAAGTATGTTCGCAGTGCGACCACATCAGAACCTGACTTCGCAGAGCCAAGTTCTGGTTGCTCTGCGAAGTATGTGAAATTCAGAACATGAATCAGGCTTCAAAAGGCCAAATTTTTAGGGTTCCAACCCTTGATTCAGAACCTAAAGAGGGTTAAAAATGCATTTTTGTTCAAACCATATCCATAATATTGCATGACTTTGGAAATTTCACAAGTTCGTGCATTTAATTTTGAGTAAGTTGCATAACAAGTTATGTTCTAGAATTTTCAAAATCAAGCTTGAGCAATAAGCTAAGTTCGTTTATTTTCAAAACCAAACTTGAACAACAACGTTGTTCATGATTTTCAACCCCAAACACGAACTAAAGCCGAGCTTGCTCACTCTTTTTAAACCAAACTCAAATTGAGCCGAACTTGTGCATTTTCCAAATTTATGCATGTTTTGTGATTTTTGTTCATCTTTCAAACTTGAACAAACACTTGTTCTTGAGTTTCGATAACTTAAGCAACAAGTAATGTTCATGATTTTCAATAAACTCGAACAACAAATTTGTTCGTGATTTCTTTTTTACAACTTTACTTTTGGTTCCCAACATAGTGTTTTGTCCCTTTGAGATTCCTTTGATTTTCAACGAAACAAAACTTGAATGAAAAAGAAATGGCTTGACGTATGTCTCCCCAAACCTCGGTTGCACGAATGCGTGACGTATGTCTCGTCGTTCGGGTAATCGTCATTCCACCTTCGACGCGTCTAGCACACTTAACCTTTCTTTAGTCCTCCGTGACCATTTTGAAATTTTCTTGGCCCTCGTGGTCAATTCGAACCTTTCGCGCCTTTGCGCGTTTCCTTTTTCAAACCTTTTACGCCTTGTGCGAGTTTATCGCCTTGATGTGCGTCCGTCTTTTTTAAAAACATTTACGCCTTGTGCGAGTTTATCGCCTTAATGTGCGTTCGTCTCTTTCATCATTTAAACATTTTACGCCTCTGTGCGTCGTCAAATCTTTTTTTAGTTAAAACGAACCAACATACAAATTTTTTCTACCAAAGAACTACGTACGCTTTGAATTCTCCGACTACCGGGAGATACGTAGGAGCAAGATCGACATCTTGTCAAGCCCATTAAAAAAAACTTTCTTTTTTCCCCTTCGTTTGTTTTTATCTCTTTTTTCCCTTTATATCATATTTTCTTTTTCCCTTTTTATATATTCAAACACGCAAGCAAGACTTTGAAAACATTTTAAGCCTAAGCCGACTAAGAGGTTCCCGTTGAGTACAACGGATGTGAGGGGTGCTAATACCTTCCCCTCACATAATCGACTCTCGAACCTAAAATCTCTTTTCAAAGGTAATTTCGAACTTTTTTCCTTTTCTCCCCGAAAAATTAAAAGTTCAGTCGTGATTTAAAATTAGTGATTCAACGCTTCCCAATAGCTTGATATCCGAAATTCGACGCGACAAAAATGGCGACTTCACTGGGGACATGCATAAAACACCTTGTTTTTGTATGACGAGTCAAGCCTATCTCAGTCGGCTTTTAGGCTAATTTGTTTCATTTTACTTGCATGTTTATATCTTCTTATCATTATTTGTTTTTGTAACACCCATAATAAGATTGCCTAGGATCTTATACGAGTATTAAAATTTCGTACTGGATACATTAATTTACAATATAAAAGTTCATTCAAAATATTACATCTCATTGTAATATTACAATCCAAAGTTTATACAACATCTCTGATACATGTACAACATAAGTACAACCATATAATACAGATAAACTGTTAAGCATATAACATCAGCACGATCAGTCCAAAGCTTTTTCCTTACCCTTGTTGCGTGCTGCCTGTGATCCTGCCCGTGAACCTGCACCAGAAGGAATGGGATGAGACATAATGTCTCAGTGAGCTCTACCCAACCTACTGTTGGCAACCACAGGGAACCTAGGGTCACCATGCCTACCTTGGCAATTTAGGGGAATTCTAGAATCGCCAAGTCTTGTAAACCTGCCTATAACTTTAACTATAACATGCTTGTAACTGTGAAACTTCCTGTGACCATAACTTTAACTATAACTGTAAAACATAATACAAATAAGGTGTTTTATGTTAGCTGTTAGCGTTGAACAAACAATTAATCTGAGTTCATTTTACGGAGTGCATCCGGGTGGAGTAACCCCGAAGTACATCTCCCTATGACCCGATGAAGTTCCTGACAATCAGGCTAACGCCGGACTCCCTATGAAACGTGTGGACAACCCTCTCGGAGAAGTCCCATCCGGCGAATCCCGGAGTCTGATGAACACGCCCTATGACTGTGAAACGTGCGAACACGCCATTATCTTTGATATAATTCTTTAACTTTAACATATGAACATATAATCTGTTACTATAATCATATAACATTCCTGTAACATATAACCTATAACCTATGATTCTTGGCTTATCGTTCTCATAAGCCACCTATAATCGTTGGAGAACCAACACTATAAACTTATCTGTAACTATAATTGCCGAAGCATTCCCATTGCCTATGTATTCCAAAGGAATACTTCTATAACCTTATTCACCTATTTAGGCTCTCAACTTATCTTGCCATAAGCCTCTCTTATAAAACTATACATCCCCTAAGGAATAGGTCCTCTAATACTTAATAGAGATACATAGCCATTGCACGTTGCTTAATGAGTTTGAAGTAGTATTGGATGGCTGGAACGGTGCAAGTAAAAAAAGAAAAACAAGTTGTTCCTGTACACTGTGGAATTGTGACACGATTTGGAAATCGTGTCACGATTTTCTACCCAGAAATCGTGTTATTCTCTGCTTGTAAAATCGTGACACGGTTGCAGAATCGTGACACGATTTTACCTGCAGTTAGACAGCATAGGGCAATTTCAAAACATGATTTTCACCACTCTTGGCACAACCAAACATACTCAAACATCATACAGCTTAAGGCATATTTCTAAGACATATAAACAGCTTATAACATGTTTGATAAAGGTATTTCCATCAAAAGGAAAACTAGGGTTCTATAAGTCTCAAACTTGCTCAAATAACTATAAACATTAAAGCTTAAGAAAAGTGGGTTCTAAAACCCCTAGGAGCTCACCTTAAACTTCAATTAATGCTTGCTAAGTTCAGAAATCCAAACCCTAGCTTCAAGCCCAAAGCCTCTACTCAAGAAAACTTCTATTCCTTGGCTTTCCTAGCTTCTTCTTGCTCCAAATTCCCCCAAAATAAGCTTAGTTGCAATACAAGAGTCTAGGAAGGTGTTTAATGAATTAAGGAGTGATGATTGATGAGAGGATGATGGTGGTGATGGAGGGCGAAAATGAGGGAGAAAGGGGGAGTAAAATTCTGATTTTGCTTGCAAGAGAGAGTGAAAGATAAACATGATAATTTCATATTTATCCAATTGATCATTTCCCTCTGTCGCGTCGAATTTCGGATGTCAAGCTATGGGGAAGCTTTGAATCACTAATTCTGAATTACGACTGAACTTTTAATTTTTCGGGGGAAAAAAGGAAAAAAGTTCTAAATTACCTTGAGAAAAGATTTTAGGTTCGAAAGTCGATTATGCAAGGGGAAGGTATTAGCACCCCTCACATCCGTTGTACTCAACGGGAACCTCTTAGTCGGCTTAGGCTTAAAATGCTTCGATGTTTTACTTGCGTGTTTATACATGTATAAAAGGAAATATATAAAAGACATAATGCGGGATAAAGAAAGAGATAAAAACAAACGAAAAGGGAAAAACAAGTTTTTTATTAATGGGCTTGACAAGATGTCGATCTTGCTCCTACGTATCTCCCGGTAGTCGGAGAATTCAAAGCGTACGTAGTTCTTTGGTAGAAAACGTTTGTATGTTGGTTCGTTTTAGTTTAAAAAAGTTTGATCGCGTCCGAGCGAAAAAGTTTGAGAAAAAAAATGTAGTGAAAGTAAATGTCAACTGTTCGGGTCGCTGCCGAACTGGCCATTGACGACAAGAAAGTAAAAGTCAGCTGCTCGAGTTGTTGCCGAGCTGGCCACTGACGACAATGCATAAAAGTAAATGATTGGATGAAAAAGTTTTACGCTCGGACTTGAGCAAAGGTTTTAAAAACGTACGAAGACGTACAAAGTTTTAAAATGGTGAAAGATGGACGCTAGGCGATAAGCTCGCGCAAGGCGTGAATGTTTTAAATAAAAGACAAACGTACTGAGGCGAAAAATTCGCGCAGGGCGTAAAAGATTAAAAATAAACGCGCGAGGCGCGAAAGGTTCGGATTGACCCGAGGGCCAAAAAAAAAAGGGGTAAAAATGGCCACAAAGGGGGCCAAGGGAATGTTTAGCGTACTAGACGCGTCAAGGGTGGAATGACGATTGCCGGAACGACGAGACATACGTCACGCATTCGTGCAATCGAGGTTTGGGGAGACATACGTCAAGCCATTCCCGTTTCATTCAAGTTTGGTTTTGTCACTCGGAGAAACCTCAAAGGGAACCAAAGTTTTAAAAGGAAAGTTATAAAAGAAATGAAAACAACACGAACAAATTTGTTGTTCGATTTTATTAAAAATCATGAACGTTACTTGTTGCTTAAGCTATTGAAACTCAAGGACAAGTTTGGTTCAAGTTTTAATGGCAAACACAATCATAAAACATGCAAAAATTGGAAAGTTCGCAAGTTCGGCTCAATTCGAGCTTGGTTTTAAGAATGAGCAAACTCGGCTTAAGTTCGCGTTTGGATTGAAAATCATGAACAACATGGTTGTTCAAGTTTGTTTTTGAAATAGACGAACTTAGCTTGTTGCTCAAACTTGGTTTTTTGAAAATATTAAGAACATAACTTGTTTCACAAGTTATTCAAAATTTGTCGCACGAACTTGTGAAATCTTCAAAGTTGTGCATGATTATGAGTTGGGTTTGGACCAAAATGGTTTTAACCCTCTTTAGGTTCTAAATCAAGGGCTAGAATCCCAAAAATTTGACATTTGAATGCCTGATTCATGTTCTGAATTTCACATACTTCGCAGAGCAACCAGAACTTGGCTCTGCGAAGTCAGGTTCTGGTGTGTTCGCAGTGCGAGCAAGGCTTGGCTCTGCGAAGTATGCGAATTTTCAACTCAGAAGCTGTTTCTGAACAGAAGTTCAGAGACTGCTTCTAAGCAAGATTCAGAACCTAAAGGAGGTTAAGAAACTTGACAAAAAGGAAGAAAAAAGGGTGGAAAATCACAGTTTTAAAACTTGGCCTCTTTGAGGTCCTTTTTGAGGTTCAAAAGAGGTTTTGGTTCACAAAGCAAAATTGGACAAAGCAAGATATGTAAACAGCATATACAATAGAAAAGAAAAGTTATAGGAGACTTACAGAACTCCTAGCAATGCTTGAACAAGACTGGAAGTGGCTTGCTTGCTTTGTGAGTGGTTATGAACAAAGTTCAAAGTGTTTGTGATGAACTGATTTTGTGTTGAAATGCAAGGGATTTTTGTGTGGATTTCGTATGTATTGGCTCTCTGGATTGGTCTGTTTTTAGCTGGTTTTCAATGTGTTTCAGTGTGTGTGATCCTTGGGCCTTGCCATTCCTTTTATAGGCATAAATGCAAATCTATGTAATGATGAACAATGATGAATAAAATCCTAAAACACTAGCTGATTTGGGCTAAATTCAGGCTAGAACACTTTGCATTTAATGCTAATGGATAGAACTTGCTTTGCCTTGTGCCAAGGGGCAAGGTCTTGACTGATCTCAGCCACAAATGCCATTGATTCTAGAAGGTAATGATGGTAAAAACTGTAAAACAGGGCAGCTGCAAAAGGGATGATTCTTGGGATCAATCCTTGCAATCTTGGAAGGTCAAACAATCAAAACGTGTACTGCCATGTACAGGGAGATTGGGGGAATCAAAATCAGCATGTGGGCTTATGTGTGGGAGGAGAAATCCAGCTCAAAACAGGGCATGTCAAACAGGTTTTTTGCAACAAAAACCACTTGTGATTGACTGGTTTTGGCAGGGAAAAAGGGAAGGAAATGGATCAAGCAGCTGGCTGGCATGTTTAGGTTAGGTGAGGGGTCAATTTGAGGGGACAAAAACTGACCAAGGATAGCCAATTTGTTTGATCACATGAGAGGTTGGAAGAAAGTTCTTCTTTCCTTTTACCTTTAATGTCACACATTAAATCTTGCCTTGCTGCACCAAATCAGTCACAAAATAGCAAGAATACAAGTAATAATGCTACTAATAATAATTGCAGTTGAAAGCAAAAAGGATAAACAAATGTATAAAATTCTGCAGAAATTTCGCAGAGGTCGCAGTGCGAAGGTGAGTTCGCACTGCGAACTCCACTTTTTTTTTGTTTTTGTATTTAAAATAAAAGGTAAAAAATGGGGAAATAATAATAATATATAATAATAATAATGATGATGATAAAAATGCAAGAAATGCAAATGATGATGATAATAAGGAAAATAGTAGATAACACTAATAATGAAAAATGATATAATAATAATAATAAGTAATGACAAATAAAAAGATAAAACTTATTAATTAAAATAAATAGTAGTAAAAGTAATAATAATATTATTAAAGAAAAATAAAATGACAATATTAATGGTATTAAGGCTGATGAAAATGCTAGTAATGATATTAATAAAATGCAAACAAAAAATACTACAACAAGAATGAAATAATACAAAGTAATAATAAATAATAAAAACGATAAAAGATGAAACACACACAAAATATAAGTCAAAAAATGGGGTATGACAGATGCCCCTATTTAAGTTTCTTCGTCCCGGAGATTGAAAATGTGATTTGAAATGGACGGGTTGAAGAGACTTAAATATAGAGTACGTCATTTTTTGACTAAATATTTTCATGAATTACAAATGCTATAAATGCATGTATGCAAATGTTATGAATGCTTGGATGCAAATATGGATGCAAAAGATGAAAAACCAAACCGGGGATAAGTGCCAGCTGTTCGGGTTGTCACCGAACTGCCACTGACAACAAAGAATGAAAAGGTAAATGCCAGCTGTTCGGGTTGTCACTGAACTGGCCACTGACGACAAAAGAATGAAAAGAATGTCAACTGTTCGGGTTGTTGCCGAACTTGCCATTGACGACAGGAAAATAAAATGTCAACTGTTCGGATGTTGCCGAACTTGCCATTGACGACAAAAGAAAAAAATGTCAACTGTTCGGATGTTGCCGAACTTGCCATTGACGACAGGAAAATAAAATGTCAACTGTTCGGATGTTGCCGAACTTGCCATTGACGACAAAAGAAAAAAATGTCAACTGTTCGGATGTTGCCGAACTTGCCATTGACGACAAAAGAAAAAAATGTCAACTGTTCGGATGTTGCCGAACTTGCCATTGACGACAAGAAAATAAAATGTCAACTGTTCGGATGTTGCCGAACTTGCCATTGACGACAAAAGAAAAAATGTCAACTGTTCGGATGTTGCCGAACTTGCCATTGACGATACTGGGGATGCGGCTGACAAGCCGTTCCTTACAGAATTGCCCCCTCAATCGGGGAGAAAGAATGCACAAGCTGTTCATTGAAGAACTTGGTTCTTGGCACAACCCTGGGGAGTACGCACAAGCTGTTCATTAAAGAACTGCCACTCGGCGAAAAGACTTGACAAAAAGACGCGCAAGCTGTTCGTTTGAACTGCCACTTGGCGGAAAAGGGTGACATCTCTGAACCAGACAGACTGGGGATGACACTTGGGGAAAAAAGAATTCACGAATTGCTCGCGATTGTTTGGTGAGACTCATGATGGTTAGAAATAACCATGTATGATATGTTGTATGCATATGTATGAATGTATGAATGTATGTATAAATGCATAAATGTATGAATGAATGAATGTATGACTGTCACTGGGGACGTCGTGTGAGAGATGGACTTGTACTGGGGATACCCAACATGTTTGTTAAGGAATTGCCCCTTGATACGATGAAAAACTTGCACAAGCTGTTCGTTAAAGAACTATCGCTTGGCGAAAATGAGGATGACATCCCTAGACCAGACAGACTGGGGATGACACTCGACTGTTTGTTGTGGGAAATGCATGATATGAATGTGAGATGCATGTTAATTAATGATTTTGATATGATGCATGAATTATGCTGACATGTGGGATAACAAACGTCACGTTGGACACTGGGGGTTATGATTTGGGTGCCGAGCATAGTCGGGCTTTGATGAGATACCGAGCGAGGTCGGGCTTTGGTAAGATTCCGAGCGAGGTCGGGCTTTGGTTGGATGCCGAGCGAGGTCGGGCTTTGGTTGGGTGCCGAGCGAGGTCGGGCTTTGGTTGGATGCCGAGCGAGGCCGGGCTTTGGTTGGGTGCCGAGCGAGGTCGGGCTTTTTATTGGTCGCCGAGCGAGGTCGGGCTTTTTGATTGGTTGCCGAGCGAGGTCGGGCTTTTTGATGGTTGGATGCCGAGCGAGGTCGGGCTTTGATGATGATTGAATGCCGAGCAAGGTCGGGCTTTGGTTATGATTGTATGTGTGTGTGCCAATGACAATTGGGCTTTGTGAGTTGTAACTCCACTGGGGAATGCCAATAAAAGTTGGGCTTTATTTGTTAGTAGGTGCCAATGACGCTTGGGCTTTGGTCAGTTATGTTGGTGAGTGCCAACGAAAATTGGGCTTTTTGGTGGGAGATTGTGAGGAATGCCAATGACGATTGGGCTTAATGTGAAATTGTAATTGTGATTGCCAATGACAATTGGGCTTTCGTTTGTGATTAGGTGCCAAGCATGGTTGGGCTTTGTTTGGTTAGGTGCCAATGAAAATTGGGCTTAGGGTGTGCCAATGAAAATTGGGCTTTGGTTTGCCAATCAATATTGGGCCTTTGGGCTTGCCAATGAATATTGGGCTTTGGGTTTGCCAATGAATATTGGGCTTTGGGTTTTTTTGTAGGAAATTGTGTTTGGGATGCCGAGCGAGGTCGGGCTTTGATTATTGGTTGCCGAACGAGGTCGGGCTTTGTAAGATTGGTTGCCGAGCAAGGTCGGGCTTTGGTTTGTACAAGCAATTTGATATTCCCATTTATCCAAGATTGCACTAAACACAAAATTTATATCATACAGCTTAAGTTAAAAACGTGTTTATCAATGAACCAACCTATCACTCATTTAAGTAAATGAACAAATTGAAAATTAATTGCGGGGGTAATGAACACTCATCCGACAAGTTTGCTAACGTTCCGATCAAGTTATGTGTCCATCTAATCATCGTTTCTAAAAGCACAAAAGCATTGATCACAAGGTCTTCGAGGGTTGTAATTTGGCTGGGTTATAAAAGAAATGTCATATGTGGGGAAATTGAATTCAAAAGGCCAAGCAAAGGAACATTCTTTCTAATTACACACCTCCTCCTTATTTTACACACCACTTTTGGTGATTTGCAAATACTTTTGTTTGATCTTGACAACCTTTTGATTTATTGATTTTTCTCTTTTTTCTTTCTCTTTTGAGATTTCTCGAATTGTTTTTCTTTCTTTCTTTCTCTTGGTTGTCAAGATCTTTTATGAAACTCATCATTTCTCGGCTTTCACAACCTCTCTTTTTTTTCAACTGAATCGAAGGTGATACCCTAATTGAATGTTCCTTTCTCCTTTGGCAAGGGATAACAATCATGATGGTTTTAGGGTTCAAAAATTTGAAAGAAAACTATCAGAATTGAGTGGTGATTTAACCATGAACTGAAAAGTTTTTTTTTTTTTTTTTTTACAAACTCCGGCAATCTTATTAAGCAATTGAGCTTATGAAAGTTGGCAGTTCATAGTTAATGATTCTGATTCATTAGGCTCAAAGGGGTTTAACAAATACTCACTGCTCACAGGGTGGGCTATTTGTGGTCAAGTGTTTTTACTCATATTCAAAAAATGCCTTGATCCTATCAATGCTTTCATACAATCTAAAACAACGTTCAGATTTAACATAACAAAATCGAGTTAGACAAAAAAAATGCCGGTCTCCATGCATATGTATAATGATGATTTTGAGGATTCCTCACATTTTGGCTGGTTCTAAATGGTTCACAGAATAAACACATCAAAAACACAAACTGTATGATATAACTTATGTATTAAGTACACGTGGTGCCAATGAGAATTGGGCTTTGTTTGATGGAATGCCGAGCAAGGTCGGGCTTTTGATTTTTTTTTTTGTTTGTTTGGTTTGGAAGGACAAGGTCCTTTGCCTACATACCCGAATGGGATCAAAACCGATGTAGTTCGGGCTTGGATGAGATGGGGGGAATGCCAATGAAAATTGGGCTTTTGTTAATTGGGGAAAAGGCCGCAGCAGCCTGGGGGAAGGTAACCTCGGGTTGAGGTACCGGAATCTTTTGATGAATAGCGGGAATATGGATGAATTCCTCACCAAAGTTGAACGGCATGCCCCATGTACAACCAGGGACCTAGTATTATGTGTGTGGGTTGCTCTGGGACGACGAGCCACTTTCCTTGACATGGATGTAGTGTTGCGAATGCAATGCAAACACCGATGACTCAATTCGGATTGTAAGAAATCCTTGTGATGAGAAGGGAAACGAGTTTTGGACTTGAAGACAAATGTATGCATGTCATGCATGATGCTAATGTATGTATGCGATGTATAAAATATGCCCCTTATCTTTTTTTTTTTTTGAAAATGCATATGCAAAAATCATTTTTATGAATGTAAATGTTTATGATATGCATAGGTGTGATATGTATGTTCAAAATTTCCCCCATTCTCATGTGTAGACTCTAAAGGTAAGATTCCTAAGAAGAGGTCCCTAGAGTCATCGATCTCATATGGAATTAGGGTTGTCTATGGACATACGTCGACATGACTTCAATTAATTCCATATGAAAATCTCGTCTAAGCGGGGTTGGGCATCCTACCTCACGGACATACGTCAACGCGGGCTTCCGCACACAACCTCCATTCTAACTTAGTTTTCTCTCGAGCTCGGGTAGAGAGCCTCACACGTCCGGCATTAACCCGAACAATGTGGAGTAACATCGCTCAAGTAACCCCCACAATTGATATATATATGGATATGAAGCAAAATGATATATATATGTAGAGCAAGAGAGTAAACAAACAAATGACAAGCAAAATATAAACACACAAGTAAAATGAAGGAAATTAGCCTAGAAGCCGACTGAGATAGGCTTGACTCGTTTATGCAAAAAACAAAGTGTTTTAATGCATGTCCCCAGTGAAGTCGCCATTTCTGTCGCGTCGAATTTCGGATGTCAAGCTATGGGGAAGCTTTGAATCACTAATTCTGAATTACGACTGAACTTTTAATTTTTCGGGGGAAAAAAGGAAAAAAGTTCTAAATTACCTTGAGAAAAGATTTTAGGTTCGAAAGTCGATTATGCAAGGGGAAGGTATTAGCACCCCTCACATCCGTTGTACTCAACGGGAACCTCTTAGTCGGCTTAGGCTTAAAATGCTTCGATGTTTTACTTGCGTGTTTATACATGTATAAAAGGAAATATATAAAAGACATAATGCGGGATAAAGAAAGAGATAAAAACAAACGAAAAGGGAAAAACAAGTTTTTTATTAATGGGCTTGACAAGATGTCGATCTTGCTCCTACGTATCTCCCGGTAGTCGGAGAATTCAAAGCGTACGTAGTTCTTTGGTAGAAAACGTTTGTATGTTGGTTCGTTTTAGTTTAAAAAAGTTTGATCGCGTCCGAGCGAAAAAGTTTGAGAAAAAAAATGTAGTGAAAGTAAATGTCAACTGTTCGGGTTGCTGCCGAACTGGCCATTGACGACAAGAAAGTAAAAGTCAGCTGCTCGGGTTGTTGCCGAGCTGGCCACTGACGACAATGCATAAAAGTAAATGATTGGATGAAAAAGTTTTACGCTCGGACTTGAGCAAAGGTTTTAAAAACGTACGAAGACGTACAAAGTTTTAAAATGGTGAAAGATGGACGCTAGGCGATAAGCTCGCGCAAGGCGTGAATGTTTTAAATAAAAGACAAACGTACTGAGGCGAAAAATTCGCGCAGGGCGTAAAAGATTAAAAATAAACGCGCGAGGCGCGAAAGGTTCGGATTGACCACGAGGGCCAAAAAAAAAAAGGGGTAAAAATGGCCACAAAGGGGGCCAAGGGAATGTTTAGCGTACTAGACGCGTCAAGGGTGGAATGACGATTGCCCGAACGACGAGACATACGTCACGCATTCGTGCAATCGAGGTTTGGGGAGACAAACGTCAAGCCATTCCCGTTTCATTCACGTTTGGTTTTGTCACTCGGAGAAACCTCAAAGGGAACCAAAGTTTTAAAAGGAAAGTTATAAAAGAAAAGAAAACAACACGAACAAATTTGTTGTTCGATTTTATCAAAAATCATGAACGTTACTTGTTGCTTAAGCTATTGAAACTCAAGGACAAGTTTGGTTCAAGTTTGAATGGCAAACACAATCATAAAACATGCAAAAATTGGAAAGTTCGCAAGTTCGGCTCAATTCGAGCTTGGTTTTAAGAATGAGCAAACTCGGCTTAAGTTCGCGTTTGGATTGAAAATCATGAACAACATGGTTGTTCAAGTTTGTTTTTGAAATAGACGAACTTAGCTTGTTGCTCAAACTTGGTTTTTTGAAAATATTAAGAACATAACTTGTTTCACAAGTTATTCAAAATTTGTCGCACGAACTTGTGAAATCTTCAAAGTTGTGCATGATTATGAGTTGGGTTTGGACCAAAATGGTTTTAACCCTCTTTAGGTTCTGAATCAAGGGCTAGAATCCCAAAAATTTGACATTTGAATGCCTGATTCATGTTCTGAATTTCACATACTTCGCAGAGCAACCAGAACTTGGCTCTGCGAAGTCAGGTTCTGGTGTGTTCGCAGTGCGAGCAAGGCTTGGCTCTGCGAAGTATGCGAATTTTCAACTCAGAAGCTGTTTGTGAACAGAAGTTCAGAGACTGCTTCTAAGCAAGATTCAGAACCTAAAGGAGGTTAAGAAACTTGACAAAAAGGAAGAAAAAAGGGTGGAAAATCACAGTTTTAAAACTTGGCCCCTTTGAGGTCCTTTTTGAGGTTCAAAAGAGGTTTTGGTTCACAAAGCAAAATTGGACAAAGCAAGATATGTAAACAGCATATACAATAGAAAAGAAAAGTTATAGGAGACTTACAGAACTCCTAGCAATGCTTGAACAAGACTGGAAGTGGCTTGCTTGCTTTGTGAGTGGTTATGAACAAAGTTCAAAGTGTTTGTGATGAACTGATTTTGTGTTGAAATGCAAGGGATTTTTGTGTGGATTTCGTATGTATTGGCTCTCTGGATTGGTCTGTTTTTAGCTGGTTTTCAATGTGTTTCAGTGTGTGTGATCCTTGGGCCTTGCCATTCCTTTTATAGGCATAAATGCAAATCTATGTAATGATGAACAATGATGAATAAAATCCTAAAACACTAGCTGATTTGGGCTAAATTCAGGCTAGAACACTTTGCATTTAATGCTAATGGATAGAACTTGCTTTGCCTTGTGCCAAGGGGCAAGGTCTTGACTGATCTCAGCCACAAATGCCATTGATTCTAGAAGGTAATGATGGTAAAAACTGTAAAACAGGGCAGCTGCAAAAGGGATGATTCTTGGGATCAATCCTTGCAATCTTGGAAGGTCAAACAATCAAAACGTGTACTGCCATGTACAGGGAGATTGGGGGAATCAAAATCAGCATGTGGGCTTATGTGTGGGAGGAGAAATCCAGCTCAAAACAGGGCATGTCAAACAGTTTTTTTGCAACAAAAACCACTTGTGATTGACTGGTTTTGGCAGGGAAAAAGGGAAGGAAATGGATCAAGCAGCTGGCTGGCATGTTTAGGTTGGGTGAGGGGTCAATTTGAGGGGACAAAAACTGACCAAGGATAGCCAATTTGTTTGATCACATGAGAGGTTGGAAGAAAGTTCTTCTTTCCTTTTACCTTTAATGTCACACATTAAATCTTGCCTTGCTGCACCAAATCAGTCACAAAATAGCAAGAATACAAGTAATAATGCTACTAATAATAATTGCAGTTGAAAGCAAAAAGGATAAACAAATGTATAAAATTCTGCAGAAATTTCGCAGAGGTCGCAGTGCGAAGGTGAGTTCGCACTGCGAACTCCACTTTTTTTTGTTTTTGTATTTAAAATAAAAGGTAAAAAATGGGGAAATAATAATAATATATAATAATAATAATGATGATGATAAAAATGCAAGAAATGCAAATGATGATGATAATAAGGAAAATAGTAGATAACACTAATAATGAAAAATGATATAATAATAATAATAAGTAATGACAAATAAAAAGATAAAACTTATTAATTAAAATAAATAGTAGTAAAAGTAATAATAATATTATTAAAGAAAAATAAAATGACAATATTAATGGTATTAAGGCTGATGAAAATGCTAGTAATGATATTAATAAAATGCAAACAAAAAATACTACAACAAGAATGAAATAATACAAAGTAATAATAAATAATAAAAACGATAAAAGATGAAACACACACAAAATATAAGTCAAAAAATGGGGTATGACACCCTCAATTTACAACTTTGCCATTCCCTCATATTACTACTTTGCCATTGCTTGCACATTAAGCTTCTAACACGTATAACTGATACTTCTAAGCGGGATATTACACTCTACCCCCCTTAAAGAAATTTCGTCCTCGAAATTTAGAAATTACCTGTAAAAAGATGCGGATAGCTCTCCAGCATCTCTGATTCCAATTCCCATGTAGCTTCACCGTAGGGAGAACCTTTCCATATGACTTTAACAATTGGAATCTCTTTGTTCCTCAATGTTTTGACATCACGTTCAATAATCCATTCCGGTTCGGGCTGAAAAGTCAAATTCGATCTCAAGTCGATGGTTTCCAACTCTACTGGTTGGTAAGGATCAGGAATGAACTTCCTTAACTGTGAAACATGGAAAACATCATGTAACCCTGACATCGCCGGTGGCAGAGCCAATTGGTAAGCTGCTGGGCCGACATGTTTGAGTATCTGAAATGGCCCAATAAATCTTGGACTCAATTTCTTTGTCCTGTAAACACCTCGTAATCCCAGCTTAGGGGTAACTTTCAGGAAAACATGATCTCCCACTTCGAACTCTAGAGGTCTTCGCCTCTTGTCCGCATAACTCTTCTGTCGACTTTGAGCAGTTCTGATCTTATCTTGAATGGATTTAATCTTTAAAGTGGTCTCTTGAATAATCTCAGGTCCCAGAATACTTTTATCCCCAACTTCTGACCAACAAAGCGGTGTTCTACACCTTCTGCCATACAGTGCCTCATACGGTGCCATTCCGATACTAGAATGGTAACTGTTATTATAAGAAAATTCAATTAAAGGCAGATGGTTATTCCAACTTCCTCCATCCTCTAAAATGCATGCACGTAGCATATCCTCTAACGTCTGTATAGTTCTCTCAGATTGTCCATTTGTTTGAGGATGATGAGACGTACTCAAATTTAACCTTGTTCCCAAAGCCTTTTGAAAAGCTTTCCAAAAGTGAGAAGTAAAGATAGGATCTCTATCTGACACAATGCTAGTTGGAACACCATGCAGTTTCACAATCTCTGCTATGAACAATTCTGCATACTGAGCAGCCCTGTACGTAGTCTTAACCGGTAAAAAGTGAGCAGACTTAGTTAACCGGTCGACAACTACCCAAATTGAATCATGTCCCCGTTGAGTCCGAGGTAGCCCTGTTACAAAATCCATAGAGAAACTACTCTTGATACATTTTAGTGGTACCTGGGTGAATACTGAAACTACTCTTGTGTGCCTCTTCCAAAATCAACCTTTTTAAATTAGCATCATTAGGAACACAAACTCTATCTTCAAACAGCAGAGTACCATCCGATGCCCTTGAAAATTCTGACTGCCCAATCCTCCTCTGAAGATCCACATCCAATTCTTGAGCTTGTGCGATTCGGGATCGCAAATCACAAGTAACCTCTAATGTTTGCAACAAAATGCCATCACCCATCTCTATAACGCTGAGATTAAGATCTCTAAATTTCTCATACAAACCACAGGTGTGCATCAGCACTTCTGCTTTCATCAAGGATTTCCTGCTCAAGGCGTCAGCAACTACGTTCGCCTTTCCAGGGTGATACTTTAACTCAAAATCAAAATCCTTTAAGTATTCCATCCATCTCCTCTGTCTCATGTTCAGTTCTCGTTGATCAAACAAATACTTTAAACTTTTGTGGTCACTGAACAAGTCGAATTGTGCTCCATATAAATGGTGCCTCCATACTTTCAGAGCAAAAACTATAGCTGCCAATTCAAGGTCATGAGTAGGGTAATTCTCCTCATGAGATTTAAGCTGCCGAGAAGCATAAGCTATTACATAATCTTCTTGCATGAGCACACTGCCTAGTCCTTTAGAGGACGCATCACAATATACAACATATTTCTTTTCGGGATCCGGTATTGCTAGCACTGGAGCCTTGGATAATTTCTTCCTCAAAGTCCGGAAACTTTTCTCACAATCTTCGTCCCAGACGAAAGGCACATCTTTCCTCGTGAGGCGTGTCAAAGGCAAAGCAATCTGTGAAAATCTCATAATAAATCTTCGGTAGTAACCTGCTAAACCCAGGAAACTCCGAACTTCTGTTATATTCGCTGGTCTGGCCCAATTAAGGACAGCTTCAACTTTAGATGAGTCTACTGACACTCCTCCTTTAGAGATAACATGGCCTAAAAACTGAATTTCCGATAACCAAAATTCACATTTGCTGAATTTTGCATATAACTGATTTTCTCTGAGAACGTCCAAAACGATCCTCAGATGCTGAGCATGTTCCTGTGAGTCCTTTGAATAGATCAAGATATCATCAATGAAAATTACCACAAACTGATCCAGGTAGGGCTGGAAAATTCTATTCATGTAGTCCATAAACATAGCTGGAGCATTAGTCACTCCAAACGGCATAACCAGAAATTCATAATGTCCGTAACGTGTTCTGAACGCTGTCTTGGACACATCTGACGATTTGATACGAATCTGGTGGTATCCTGATCTGAGATCAATCTTTGAAAATACTGCTGCTTCTTTGAGTTGGTCCAGAAGATCATCAATCCTTGGTAGTGGATACTTGTTCTTAATTGTTACTTTATTCCGCCGACGGTAGTCGATGCACAATCTCATACTACCATCCTTCTTCTTAACCAACAACACTGGTGCGCCCCAAGGTGACACACTGGGCCTGATAAAATGTTTCTGAATTAAGTCTTCTAACTGAGACTTCAATTCCTTTAACTCTGACGGTGACATTCTATACGGCGCCACTGATACTGGCTCCGATCATGGGATGAGATCAATAGAAAACTCAACTTCCCGTTCTGGGGGTAAATTGCTTATCTCAGAAGGAAAGACATCTAAATAATCACTGACAACAGGAATGTCACTGGGACTCAGTTCTGACTCTGAAGTCACAATAACCATTACATAAAAACCCTTATCCTGAGCACACATAAGCTGGGTAAGCTGATGAGTGCGGTTAATTAACTCTGATAAAGCCACACCTTCAGTCGTATTATATGTAGGCATAAAAATACACTTTTCCGCACATCCAATATACACATGATTAGCAGAAAGCGAATCCATTCCTAGGATCAAATCAAGTTGTATCATGGGAAGACACACCAAATCTATATAGTATGTCTTGCTAGATACAGTGATCGGGCAATTTTCACATATAAAATTAGCTACAACTCCACCCTCTGTAGCGGTAGATACCGTCATAGGAGGAATCAATGGTGACACAGACAACTGTAATGCTTCTACGCACTTGTAAGAAATAAAGGAACATGTTGCACCACAATCAAAAAGCACTTTAACTGGATTTTGGCCTATGTAACACATACCAGCGATTAAGTCTTCATTGGCCAAGGCCTTCTGACCATCAAGGGAGTACACCCTGCCCTTACTTGTAGTAGTACCCTCAGCTCCACTTTTACTCTTTCTTTCTGGATAGTTTGCTAAAATGTGCCCCGGCTGCCTACACCCGAAACACACTCCTGTTTGCCTCATGCATTCACCGTAATGCATTTTCCCACAGTATTTACAAGCAGTACTCGACTGGTGTGGAAACGACTGCTTACCCCTCTTAGGAGAGCCCTTAGGCTTATTCTCATGGTACCTATCTTGAAACTTGCCCTTTCTCTTTTCAAATAGTGCAGCTTTCTCTTTAGCGGTTTTGGCAAAACCCGCCTCAGCAACCAAACTGTCGTGAACCATTTCATCATAACTGATATTCCTTTGAAGGCTCACTACTGTATCAATTTCACCTCTCAACCCACGCCTATACTGATTCATCTTCCAGTTCTCATTACCGGCATACTCGTTGTGAGAGGAGTAATACGACAACTCTTCAAACTTTTTGGTAAACTCAGTGACTGACATGCCACCTTGTTTCAACTCAAGGTGCTCTTGTTCTTTCTTTACTTTGTAGGACATTGGAATATACTTCTCTAGCATTGCTTCCTTGAAGTTATCCCAGTTAATCTCAATATCATTTGCTATCATTCGGCGTTGAGCAGATTCCCACCAATCTTCTGCTGCGCCTCTGAACTGGTTGGTTGCCAACAATACTTTACTCTCTTCTGGGCACTCCACCATCCGGAACACTTTCTCAATCTGCTTCAGCCATCTCTTGGCTTCTGGAGGTTCACCTTCCCCGTTAAACTCAGGAGGGTGGTTTCTATTAAATTCCCGGAAGGACGGATTCGCCACTACTGGTGATGGTGTCTGCTGCTGAGCACCTTGTCCTTGGTGCATCATCTCCATCCATTCATGCTGAGTTTGTGCCTGTTGTTGGGCTTGCTGCTGAATCATAAGCATCATCTGCTGATGCTGTAACGCAGCCTGAGCTTGCTGCTCTTGGTACTGTTGCTGCAACGCCTGCTGCTGTTGCATCATTTGAGCCCAAAAATTCATATTAGGGTCTCCTCCGGCTTCCTCAGCATTGGCCTGATTCACTCTAGGCCTGCCAGGACCTCTTCTCCTCCCGGACATCTTATCCTAACTGTCATACACAAGTCAAAGTGATTAGTTTCAACCAGATATAACATTTAGAATAATGTCCCGGATCCAAGAGATCCACAAACTTGAATTGTATTTTAATGACCCAAGGCACGGTCTGAATCGACCTGCTCTGATACCAAATTGTAACACCCATAATAAGATTGCCTAGGATCTTATACGAGTATTAAAATTTCGTACTGGATACATTAATTTACAATATAAAAGTTCATTCAAAATATTACATCTCATTGTAATATTACAATCCAAAGTTTATACAACATCTCTGATACATGTACAACATAAGTACAACCATATAATACAGATAAACTGTTAAGCATATAACATCAGCACGATCAGTCCAAAGCTTTTTCCTTACCCTTGTTACGTGCTGCCTGTGATCCTGCCCGTGAACCTGCACCAGAAGGAATGGGATGAGACATAATGTCTTAGTGAGCTCTACCCAACCTACTGTTGGCAACCACAGGGAACCTAGGGTCACCATGCCTACCTTGGCAATTTAGGGGAATTCTAGAATCGCCAAGTCTTGTAAACCTGCCTATAACTTTAACTATAACATGCCTGTAACTGTGAAACTTCCTGTGACTATAACTTTAACTATAACTGTAAAACATAATACAAATAAGGTGTTTTATGTTAGCTGTTAGCGTTGAACAAACAATTAATCTGAGTTCATTTTACGGAGTGCATCCGGGTGGAGTAACCCCGAAGTACATCTCCCTATGACCCGATGAAATTCCTGACAATCAGGCTAACACCGGACTCCCTATGAAACGTGTGGACAACCCTCTCGGAGAAGTCCCATCCGGCGAATCCCGGAGTCTGATGAACACGCCCTATGACTGTGAAACGTGCGAACACGCCATTATCTTTGATATAATTCTTTAACTTTAACATATGAACATATAATCTGTTACTATAATCATATAACATTCCTGTAACATATAACCTATAACCTATGATTCTTGGCTTATCGTTCTCATAAGCCACCTATAATCGTTGGAGAACCAACACTATAAACTTATCTGTAACTATAATTGCCGAAGCATTCCCATTGCCTATGTATTCCAAAGGAATACTTCTATAACCTTATTCACCTATTTAGGCTGTCAAATTATCTTGCCATAAGCCTCTCTTATAAAACTATACATCCCCTAAGGAATAGGTCCTCTAATACTTAATAGAGATACATAGCCATTGCACGTTGCTTAATGAGTTTGAAGTAGTATTAAATGGCTGGAATGGTGCAAGTAAAAAAAGAAAAACAAGTTGTTCCTGTACACTGTGGAATCGTGACACGATTTGGAAATCGTGTCACGATTTTCTACCCAGAAATCGTGTTATTCTCTGCCTGTAAGATCGTGACACGGTTGCAGAATCGTGACACGATTTTACCTGCAGTTAGACATCATAGGGCAAATTCAAAACATGATTTTCACCACTCTTGGCACAACCAAACATACTCAAACATCATACAGCTTAAGGCATATTTCTAAGACATATAAACAACTTATAACATGTTTGATCAAGGTATTTCCATCAAAAGGAAAACTAGGGTTCTATAAGTCTCAAACTTGCTCAAATAACTATAAACATCAAAGCTTAAGAAAAGTGGGTTCTAAAACCCCTAGGAGCTCACCTTAAACTTCAATTAATGCTTGCTAAGTTCAGAAATCCAAACCCTAGCTTCAAGCCCAAAGCCTCTACTCAAGAAAACTTCTATTCCTTGGCTTTCCTAGCTTCTTCTTGCTCCAAAATCCCCCAAAATAAGCTTGCTTGCAATACAAGAGTCTAGGAAGGAGTTTAATGAATTAAGGGGTGATGATTGATGAGAGGATGATGGTGGTGATGGAGGGCGAAAATGAGGGAGAAAGGGGGAGTAAAATTCTGATTTTGCTTGCAAGAGAGAGTGAAAGATAAACATGATAATTTCATATTTATCCAATTGATCATTTCCCTCAATTTACAACTTTGCCATTCCCTCATATTACTACTTTGCCATTGCTTGCACATTAAGCTTCTAACACGTATAACTGATACTTCTAAGCGAGATATTACAGTTTTTATTCTTTTGCTCTATATTTACATATATCACTTTTGCTTCATATCCATGTATATTAATTGTGGGGTTGTTACTTGAGTGATGTTACTCCACATTGTTCGGGTTAATGCCGGACGTGTGAGGCTCTCTACCCGAGCTCGAGAGAAAACTAAGTTAGAATGGTGGTTGTGAGCGGAAGCCCACGTTGACGTATGTCCGTGAGGTAGGATGCCAAACCCCGCTTAGAGGAGATTTTCACGTGGAATGTATTGAAGTCATGCGACGTATGTCCGTCGACGACCTTAATTCCATGTGAGATCCATGACTCTAGGGACCTTTTTTAGGAAATCTCACCTTTAGAGCCTACATGTGAGGATGGGGGGAAATTTTGAACATACATATCATACCCATGCATATCATACATTTACATTCATGGAAAATAATTTTCGCATACCACTTTGCTTTATATAGGAAATTAAAAAAGAGCAACCAAATATTAGCAAAAAGAATATGGCCTCCAAAAATAGAAATACGCTCGCTTTCAAGATCAAGGTCCCTAAAGTGGAAAGTTTGCTAGCTTTGAGTAGACGGCTCTCTTCGGTCGACAAGAGCAACTTCGAGGCAAGTTATGGATTAATACTCGACCTCCTACCCGTGAAGATAGATTCGGTGGCATTAACCACTTTGGCTCAATTCTTTGACCCACCTCTCCGGTGCTTTACCTTTCAAGACTTCCAATTAGCTCCAACCTTGGAAGAATTTGAGAAGATTTTGGGTTGTAGCATGAAAGACCATGGGCTTTATCTCGGTCCGGGAAAAGACCCTACTTTAGAGGCCATCGCCGAATCCTTACACCTTAATGTTCAAGACATAACACCTCAGTTGGAAACTAGAGGGAACACTAAGGGTTTTACGAGAAGGTTCTTGGAGACCCAAGCTCAGTTTTTGTTGGCTAACAAAGAGGGGAAGGCATTCAACGCAACCCTCGCCCTTTTGGTGTATGGAATAGTTCTATTCCCCAATATGGACGACTTTGTAGACCTTCCGGCCATAAAAGTGTTCATGATTTGAAATCCTGTTCCCACCCTTTTGGCTGATTTTTATCATTCCCTTTATTCAAGGCATGGACAAGGGAGAGGACGCAAAATTTCATGTTGTACTTCTTTGGTACAAATTTGGTTGACATCCCACATGCCAAGGAGCCGAGATTTTATGGAAAACCGAGCCAAGCTTCAATGGTTGCAAAGAATGTTAGCTCTCACCGAGAAAGACATTCATTGGTTTTCTCCGGATTTAGAGGACCCGGAAGTCATCCTAAGTTGTGGGGATTTCCCTAATGTACCCCTCATTGGTACTAAGGGATGCATTAACTACAATCCGGTCCTCTCTCTCCGCCAGCTAGGCTATCCCATGGAGGACAAACCCAGTGATCTTTTGTTAGAACCTTTCTTCTTAAGGGAGGGAGATCAAGACCCGGCCTTGCTAGAGAGAATCCGAAGAGCTTGGAATCAAGTGCGCAAAGGAAGGGTTGGCAAGAAGAATTGTGTGGCCAAGCCTCTATATACTCAATGGGTGAAGAAGAGGGTTAAAACAATCAAGCTACCCTTTGAGGTCATATGCCCTCCAAAATCTCCTACACCTAAGCCAAGCACAACCGTTCCCAAAAAAGAAGCGGAGGAGCTCAAAGCTAAAATTCGAGAACTCCAAAATAAAAATGGGGAGTTAGAATTGAAGCACCTTCAAGCTTTGGTAGAAATCACTAGGACGAAGAGAGATCGAGATGAAGCGACAAATTCTCTCCTAGTGTGCCAAAAGCGGCTAAAGATCTCCGAAGGGAAGAGAGATTGGATTGGAGGCGGTTTGGTTAGTGCGGATGCCAACCTTGTAGCCAAGGACGAGGAATTGGGAAGAATCTTGCATTCCAACCAAGAACTCAAAAAGTTCGGCGAGCTAGCCATCGAAGCTCAAAAGAAATGGAGGTTGAAGTTTCAAGAGAAAAATCAACAACTCCAAGAAGTCGTAAAGGACCACAAGGAGCAGCTCCAAGCCGAGCATGTCCAACGGCAAAGATATGAAGGTCTTTCTCATCAAGGGAAGCTACATTGCAATCGTCTCGAAGCGGACATCAAGAAATTCGAAGAATACTTCGATAAGATTGCAAGAGAGCATGGAAACCACATTGCACGACTCCTTGACGAGATTAGAAGTGCAAATATCCAGCTAGCCCAACGCAAGGAAGTAATTGAGTTTGTATGGCAAGACGCCACCCGACTAAGTGAGGACTTCACTAGATTGGTCGCATTCTCAAACTTGGTCATTGCCGAGCTTCCGAAGAAACTAGCAAAGGCCGAGATGGTCATGCCCTACTTTGTCATCCTTACGGAGGTCCAGAAATTTATGAAGTTCTGCAAGGACACCATAGATTTCTATAGGGAGGAAATAGGCAAGGCCGAAAAGCGAGCGGCTATTTGATTTGTATTAGCATTAATTACACTTTGTAATCTCAATGCAATTCAATCAAATAAATATATTTTTTGGACAATGTTAATTTCCCGGCCTTTAATACTTCTAATTGCTAATATTAATTGCACACTTTTTAATTTCCTTGTAAAGCAAAATAAATTTTTTTTTCATGCATTTACATACATCATATCATGCATACGTCCATCTTCGAGTCCAAAACTCATTTCCCTTTTCTTATCCTCAGGATTCCTTATAATCCGAATTGAGTCTTCAGTGTTCGCATTTTCTCCGCAACACTACGTGTCTTCCCGTAAGGAAAAGTGGCTTGTCGTCCCAAAGCAACCCACACATACAATACCCGAGCAACCATAAAGAGAAAGATGGAGAATTTAGAACAAGAGAATCAGGAGCTCCGTGGAGAGTTGACATCTATGCGAACGGAGATGGAAAAATTAGCGGAGTTAGTGAAGTTACTAGCGGCCGCACAAATCCCAAGACCTCCTCCTCCCTCTAGCTCTCAAGCTCAAGCGTCAGCATCTACTTCAACTCCAACATTACATGCCAGTGCTCAACAATACACTAGACCCCCCGGTTGTACATGGGGTATGCCTTTCGACTTCGGTGAGGAATTCATCCCTATTCCCACTACTCTTCAAGAAACTCCGATCTCTCAACCCGAGGTTACCTTCACCCAGACTACTGCGGCCTTCTCTGCACCAGTGGTTCATACCACTCCGTTTGATCACGGGCCTATCTTTCATGCCGAAAGCTTAGGTGGCCAAGATAGGATGGCTGATTTCCTAGAAAAATTTGATGAAATGCAAAAGGAAATTAAAGCACTCCGAGGGAAAGATTTATTCGGGAAAGATGCCCATGACCTCTGCCTTGTACCCAATGTCAAAATCCCTCCTAAATTTAAGGTCCCGAATTTTGAAAAGTACAAGGGGAACACTTGCCCGCAAAGTCACTTGGTAATGTACGCAAGGAAAATGTCGACTCAAACCGACAACCATCAATTGCTCATCCATTACTTCCAGGATAGTTTAACCGGTGCCGCTTTAAAGTGGTACATGGGTTTGGATAGTACCAAAATCCAAACCTTCAACGACTTGGGAGAGGCATTTGTCCGCCAATATAAATACAATTTGGACATGGCCCCGGACCGGGACCAACTCCGGGCCATGGCCCAAAAGGATAAAGAGACCTTTAAGGAGTACGCACAAAGGTGGAGAGAGGTAGCAGCTCAAATTAGCCCGCCTCTAGAAGAAAAGGAAATGACCAAGATCTTTCTGAACACTCTTGGTTCCTTTTACTATGAGCGAATGATTGCAAGTGCGCCAAGTGACTTCACAGAAATGGTAAGCATGGGCGTACGTTTGGAGGATGCGGTCCGAGAAGGACGTTTAGTGAAGGAAAGTGCTCCATCTAGCAGCACGAAGAGATTCAGGAGTAGCTACCCAAGAACGAAAGAGCAGGATATTGGCATGATCGGCCATGGAGGACCTCATCAAGGGTACTCGGCATATCCACACGTCTCTGCCATTTCACCTTCCATCTCTACACCTCCAAACTACCAAATTCAGGTCCCACAAAGGCCTCCCCCTCATTATCAACATTATCAACAACCACGCCCACAAGGTCAGCAGCAATTCCGACCTCAAGCACCTCAACAGCCCTTCAACCATCAGAATCGCCCAAGAATGGCATTCGATCCGATACCCATGAAGTACGCGGACTTGCTCCCGGCTTTACTTGCGAGAAATCTCGTACAAACAAGAGCACCACCTCCCGTACCGAGTGTATTACCTCCATGGTATCGCCCTGACCTTACTTGTGCATACCATCAAGGGGCACCAGGCCATGACATTGAACGTTGCCTTGCTCTAAAAAATGAGGTCCAAAGGCTAGTCCGTACCAAAGTTCTGACCTTCAAGGACTCAAACCCAAATGTCCTAACTAACCCGCTGCCGAACCATGGCTCCTCAATCAACATGGTTCAAGAATATCCAGTAGCCAGTCCTATTTTAAAGGCCCAAAATATCAGGACGCCTTTGGTTCCACTACACATCAAGATGTGTAAGGCAACTATGTTCGAGCACGATCATGCTAGGTGCAAAGGGTGTTCGGTAAGTCCTCAAGGATGTATGCAAATCCAAAATGACATACAAGGACTAATGGACAAGAAGGAGCTTGTTGTCGCAAAAAAGGACAAAAGTGTATGTGTCATAATCCTGGAGTTTGATATCCCAGAACACTTGGAGTTAGCCTTCAGCAGCCAAGAGCCTGCCGCTACTCCACTTGTAATATGTTTACCGGGACTTGCCTCGTACACTTCCAACAAAGCAGTTCCTTACAAGCACCTTGCAACCATGTTGAACAACGGTCAAGAGGTGCCTATTCCCCCCTTAGCCCCTGTCGGTAATATCACGGACAGTAGCAAAGTGCTAAGGAGTGGACGTGTTCTTCCCACAACAGTCCAAGAGAAGGTCAGTACCCCGGTATTTAAACCAAAGCCAACCCAAGACCCCTGCACAAACAAAGATGTAGGTCAATCCAGTGGGGCAAATGCCGATTCAGATTTTGATGAGGTGTTAAAGCTAATCAAGAAGAGCGAATACAAGGTCGTGGACCAGTTGTTGCAAACGCCTTCCAAAATCTCTATGTTGTCCTTATTGTTAAACTCCGACGCTCATAGAGAATCATTGATGAGGGTCTTGGACCAAGCCTTCGTGGAGCACGACATAACCCTCAGCCAATTCGGAGGCATTGTCGGAAACATCACTGTCTGCAATAGCTTAAGCTTTAGTGATGAGGAGCTCCCCGAGCAAGGAAGGTACCATAATTTGGCATTACATATATCGGTGAACTGCAAGTCAGATGCTTTATCAAATGTACTTGTAGACACCGGCTCTTCATTGAACGTAATGGCCAAGACAACCCTTGACCAGCTTTCCTACCAGGGGACCCCCATGAGGCAAAGTGGGGTAGTTGTTAAAGCCTTCGATGGCTCGAAGAAATTAGTGATCGGGGAGGTGGATTTACCTATTACAATCGGGCCACCTGTCTTCCAAATAACCTTCCAAATAATGGATATACAAGCAGCGTACAGTTGTTTGTTAGGCCGACCGTGGATCCACGAGGCCGGAGCAGTGACATCCACACTGCATCAAAAGCTGAAATTTGTGAAGAATGGAAAGCTAGTCACTGTGGGAGGAGAGGAAGCTCTGTTGATCAGCCATCTGTCAGCTTTCTCTTTCATCGGTGCTGATATCGTTGATGGGACATCATTCCAAGGTCTTTCCTTAGATGATGAGAGTACCACAAAGAATGGAGCGTCCATGTCTTCTTTCAAGAGCGCACAAAGAGCGATGCAAGATGACTTACTCCCGGATTGGGGAAAGATGATAAGTCTGCCGGAGCGTAAGCATAGAGAAGGGTTAGGTTTCACTACAACTACAAGAGTTACCGAACCAAGCACTAGCATTGAACCACTCGAGAACATCTTTCGTAGTGCCAGTTTCATTCACTCCACAAAGGAAGCTAACGCCATCACAGAAGATGGGACGGAAGAAACAACACATGTCCTTGTAACGCCCGGAGGAGCTTGCCGCAATTGGGTTGCTGTCGATGTTCCTTCTGTTATCCAGTCTTCAAAGTAATGTGTTTGTTTATTTATCTTTTTCAAAAAACCCCTTCGTCTCGCCCGAAGCGAAGGGAGACTCATGTAGGGCTTGTTTAATATACTATCATCAATTAATAAAAATCGTTGTTTCTATCACAACCTTTACGTATTTATACGTTGTCTTTTTCTTTTTGTTATTTTCAAAAAATGGCAATACAAAAAAACCAAAAACATTTTCTATTTTCAATTTCAAAGAGTCTGCATTTTTCATCTTTCGCTAAAATCAATCATCCATCATATGCAGACTAAGCACCAATAAACCCGTCGAACACCTTAACCCTAGGCTCCCTCCCAACTTTGAATCCCCTGTTTACGAAGCGGAAGAGGAAGAGGATGAAGAAATCCCGGATGAGATCAAGCGCCTATTAGAGCAAGAGAGGAAGACCATTCAGCCTCATGAGGAAGCAGTAGAGGTTATCAACTTGGGTTCTGAAAAAGAAAAGAAGGAAATTAAGATTGGAGCATTGTTGGATGCGTTCGTCAAAGAAAAAATAGTCAAGCTTCTTGAGGAATATGTGGATATCTTTGCATGGTCATACCAAGATATGCCAGGATTGGATCCTGAGATTGTGGAGCACCATTTACCTCTAAAACCTGAATGTTCGCCAGTCAAGCAGAAGTTGAGAAGAACTCGCCCTGACATGGCTCTTAAGATCAAAGAGGAAGTGCAAAAGCAAATTAATGCTGGATTTCTCGTTACCTCAGAATATCCTCAATGGTTGGCCAACATAGTGCCAGTTCCCAAGAAAGATGGTAAAGTCAAAATGTGCGTCGACTACCAAGATTTAAACAAAGCTAGTCCAAAAGATGACTTCCCTTTACCCCACATTGACATATTGGTCGACAATACTGCCAAATCTAAGGTGTTCTCCTTCATGGATGGCTTTTCTGGATACAATCAGATTAAAATGGCTGTTGAAGATAGAGAAAAAACGTCTTTCATTACACCTTTGGGCACGTTTTGCTATCAAGTGATGCCTTTTGGCTTAACAAATGCGGGTGCTACCTACCAAAGGGGCATGACCACTCTCTTCCACGACATGATACACAAGGAAATTGAAGTGTATGTCGACGACATGATTGTCAAATCAGGAGCTGAAGAGGAACATGTCGAGTATTTGTTAAAGATGTTTCAACGCCTGAGAAAATATCGGCTTCGCCTAAACCCCAACAAATGTACATTCGGCGTGAGATCGGGAAAACTCCTAGGTTTCATTGTCAGTCAAAAGGGTATCGAGGTAGATCCCGATAAGGTCAAAGTTATCAGAGAAATGCCTGCTCCTCAAACTGAGAAGCAAGTAAGGGGATTCCTAGGACGTTTAAATTACATCTCTAGATTCATATCCCACATGACAGCCACTTGTGGACCCATCTTTAAGCTACTTTGCAAAAATCAAGAAGTGGTATGGACAGAAAATTGCCAGAAAGATTTTGACAGCATCAAGGAGTACCTGCTAGAACCTCCAATACTTATTCCTCCAGTCGAAGGAAGACCTTTAATCATGTACTTAACCGTATTGGAGGACTCCATGGGTTGTGTACTCGGACAACAAGACGAGACCGGTAGAAAAGAGCACACCGTCTACTACCTAAGCATGAAGTTTACGGACTGCGAGTCCCGATACTCTCTACTTGAAAAGACTTGTTGTGCATTAGCCTGGGCTGCTAGGCGTCTTCGTCACTATATGCTCAATCATACTACTTGGTTGATATCCAAAATGGATCCAATCAAGTACATCTTTGAAAAACCTGCCTTAACCGGAAGGATCGCCCGTTGGCAGATGTTGTTATCAGAATATGACATCGAGTATCACACTCAGAAGGCCGTCAAAGCCAGCATTCTTGCCGACCATTTGGCTCATCAACCAATTGAGGATTATCAACCAATCAAGTTTGACTTCCCCGATGAAGAAATCATGTATCTAAAGATGAAGGATTATGACGAGCCATTACTCGGCGAAGGTCCAGATCCCGAATCTAGATGGAAGTTAATCTTTGATGGAGCTGTCAATGTCTATGGCAACAGAATTGGGGCAGTCATCATCACCCCTGAGGGCAAACATCTCCCTTTTGCTGCAAGACTATCATTCGACTGTACAAACAATATGGCAGAGTATGAAGCTTGTATCTTGAGAATTGAGGAAGCCATTGATCTAAGGATCAAGAACCTCGATATTTATGGAGACTCAGCTCTTGTGATTAATCAAATCAATGGAGATTGGGAAACTCGCCACGCCGGCTTGATCCCTTACAAAGATTACGCAAGACGTTTGCTAACCTTTTTCAACAAAGTTAAGCTGCATCACATTCCTCTAGATGAGAATCAGATGGCAGATGCTTTGGCAACCTTATCTTATATGTATGAGGTCAGCCGCCGGAATGAAATCCCAACAATCAAGGTTCAGCACCTAGAAAGGCCCGCACATGTATTTGCAGCCGAAGCAGTCATAGATCACCAGCCATGGTTCCATGACATCAAATGTTTCCTTCAAAAGCAAGAGTACCCGCATGGGGCATCCAACAAGGATAAGAAAACCCTGCGAAGATTAGCTGGCAACTTCTTTCTAAATGGAGATGTTTTATACAAGAGGAATTTTGATATGGTGCTGCTCAGATGTGTTGATGAGCAAGAAGCGGATCTCATAATGCATGAGATACATGAAGGTTCCTTTGGAACTCATTCCAGTGGACACACAATGGCCAGGAAGATCTTGAGAGCCGGATATTACTGGATGACCTTGGAAAGCGATTGCTACAAGCATGCCAGGAGATGCCACAAATGTCAAATTTATGCGGACAAGATCCACATGCCACCAACGGCTCTGAATGTCCTTTCTTCCCCATGGCCTTTCTCCATGTGGGGGATTGATATGATTGGTAGGATTGAACCCAAAGCTTCGAATGGGCATCGCTTCATCCTGGTGGCAATTGACTACTTCACCAAATGGGTTGAGGCTGCATCATATGCCAACGTCACCAAACAAGTGGTGGTCCGATTTATTAAGAATCATATCATCTGCCGGTATGGTATTCCCAACAAGATCATCACGGACAATGGGACCAATCTGAATAACAAAATGATGAAGGAGCTATGCAAAGAGTTCAAGATCGAGAATCATAACTCTTCTCCTTATAGACCCCAGATGAATGGTGCGGTTGAAGCTGCAAACAAAAACATCAAGAAAATAGTGCAAAAGATGGTAGTCACATACAAGGATTGGCACGAGATGCTACCATATGCCTTGCACGGGTATCGTACTTCAGTACGTACATCAACAGGGACAACCCCTTTCTCTTTAGTATACGGCATGGAAGCAGTACTCCCCGTAGAAGTCGAAATCCCGTCATTGAGAATCTTGATGGAAGCTAAGTTGTCAGAGGCTGAATGGTGTCAAAACAGATACGATCAGTTGAACTTAATCGAGGAAAAACGCATGACTGCCTTGTGTCATGGACAACTGTATCAACAGAGGATGAAACAAGCTTTTGACAAGAAGGTTCGTCCCCGTGAAATCCAAGAAGGAGACCTCGTGCTCAAAAGGATCCTATCTTTTCAACCCGACTCTAGGGGCAAATGGACGCCTAACTACGAAGGCCCGTATGTCGTCAAGAGAGTTTTCTTCGGAGGAGCCTTGATTCTCACAACAATGGACGGCAAGGATTTTCCGCGTCCTGTGAACTCCGATGTAGTCAAGAAATACTTTGTCTAAAAACAAAAAAAAACGTCTCGGTGGACTGAAAACCTGAAAAGGCGGTCCAGGCAAAAATTAGAGACATAAACAGAAATAATCATCCTGATAGGTCAAACATCTGGAAGGACGACTTATGCAAAATTTAAGGATCAAAGGACAAAGTAACTACATCGGATTGGTCGTGATCTGTTTGGGGCACATCAATTGTCTAAAGACTCCGAATCTGAAGCATCCGAACAAGGGATTCAAAGTTGTTAGGGATACTAGCGGTCATCGTGATCAATGTACCCTCCCTTTTATATTTACCATTTTTTTTCAAACTTTGTAAGATCAGAAAGGAGCCACGCCTTTGGCAGGCTACCACCCCCATTAATAAATTTCATGTCCCAGCATACTTTTACCTTTTATCAAAATTCCCATTTTATTCTATTCATTCATTTCTATTTTTTGATGATAGTACTTTCAAAAACAAAACTTCTTTTTCAAAATTTATTTTGTGAGTCTTTTATCTTTTATAAAATAACCAACACATTCCTTCTGAACTCGTGAATATTTGAAGTGTGCATCAATGTCTGTCCTTAAAACGGATGAAGCTTCGCAGGCCGAGCATCGTCAATTGCAAAAAAAGGGATTCCCCAACAGAATCCTCAGTCAATTAATAGGGAATATCCCCAATGAATCGAGAGCCCAAAAGGACGATTCAGGCAAAGACTTGCCAACCAAAGCATAAGTATTCCCGACGGAATCATCAGTTCTTCTCCCCAGCGGATTAGCACAATCCCAGCGGATTAACAATCTCCCCGTGAGGTATTCATCTTTTTATCAGCTATTGCGGCTTTACCCCTTCAATTTTGGATGTATCCCCTGTGGTATCACCCCCATTTAAGATTACCGAGTGCGACGTCGGTCCACCGTTCATTTTACCGATCTAGCCTTGTCTCATCAAGTTTATCGGTCATACAATCAACCAAGTCAATCTTTTTCCAATAAATCGAAAGCCCAATTTTCATTGGCACACAAATACAATTCTTAACCAAAGCCCGACCTTGCTCGGCATTTAATTTCCAAAGCCCAATTTTATTGGCATTCCCCAGTAGAGTCTCAACCCCAAAAGCCCAATCATCATTGGCACAACCACAACCAAAGCCCGACTTTGCTCAGCACCCAAATCATAGCCCCCCAGCGTCCAACATGACGTCTGTTATCCCACATGTCAGCATAATTCATGCATCATATCAAACTCATTCATTAACATGCATCTCATATTCATATCATGCATCCCCCACAATTTATTTTCTCCCCAGCAAACAGTCGAGTGTCATCCCCAGTCTGTCTGGTCTAGGGATGTCAATCTCCTTTTTGCCAAGCGGTAGTTCCTTAACGAACAATTTGGGTATCCCCAGTACAAGCCAATCTTTCACACAACTTCCCCAGTGAGAGTCATACATTTGTACATTTGTACATTCAGGTGTTTGTACATTCATACATTCATGCATTCATACATACGTACATTTATGCATGCAACATACTGCAATATCATTCACGGTTGCTCTAACCATCATGAGTCTCACCAATCAATCGTGAACAATTCGTGAACTCCTTTTTTTCCCCAAGTGTCGTCCCCAGTCTGTCTGGTCCAGAGATGTCACCTTTTATGCCAAGTGGCAGTTCAAACGAACAGCTTGCGCATCTTTTTATTATGTCTTTATGCCAAGTGGCAGTTCAAGCGAACAGCTTGTGCATATTCCCCAGTGTTGTGCCAAGTGGCAAGTTCTTTAACAAACCACTTGTGCATCTCTTCTCCCCAATTAAAGGGGCAGTTCTGTAAGGAACGGCTTGTCAGCCGCATCCCCAGTGTCGTCAATGGCAAGTTCGGCAACAACCCGAACAGTTGACATTCAATTTTATTTCCTGTCGTCAATGGCAAGTTCGGCAACAACCCAAACAGTTGACATTCAATTTTATTTCCTGTCGTCAATGGCAAGTTCGGCAACAACCCGAACAGTTGACATTCAATTTTATTTCCTATCGTCAATGGCAAGTTCGGCAACAACCCGAACAGTTGACGTCCATTTACTTCCTGTCGTCAGTGGCAAGTTCGGCAACAACCCGAACAGCTGACATTTACTTCCTGTCGTCAGTGGCAAGTTCGGCAACAACCCGAACAGCTGACATTTACCTTTGTTTCTTGTCGTCAGTGGCAGTTCGGCATTAACCCGAACAACTGACATTTATCCCCAGTGGAACCATGTTCCCCAGACATCATTCCTTTGAAACTGGTTCAGTTCTTCTTGCATAGCTACAATCCATCCATCATCTGCAAGTGCTTCATCAGCTGTTGTGGGTTCAATCAATGACAGTAGTCCAACCAAAGATTCATTCTGACAGAATGCTGATCTGTTCTTTCTTGGACTGTTCTTGTTTCCAATGATCAGCTCCTCAGGATGTGAAGACTTGTATTTAAATGAGGTTCTGGGTGGATTTGCTTCTGAAGAATCATCAAGTGCTTATCTTGATTAGCTTCAGGAGGAGGGTCAGCATCTGAGAGTTTTTCAGCTTCTTCGGTATTTTCAGCTTCTGAACTTTCTTTAGACTCAGAACTCAGTTCAGGTTCTGAAGGGTCCACTGATAGCCTTATATCTGCAAAACTCTCAACCAGCTCTGGTATTTTATTACCAGGCTTCTTATCATCAAATCTAATGTGTATTGATTCTTCAACAACATGTGTTTCAGAATTATACACTCTGTATGCTTTAGATCTCTCTGAGTGTCCTAAAAAGATACCCTTTTGAGCCTTAGCATCAAATTTCTTTAGGTAGATCTTATTGTTCAGAATGTAACAAGTACAACCAAACTGATGAAAATAAGAAATGCTTGGCTTTCTTCCTTTAAATAATTCATATGCTGTTTTATTCAAAATTGGTCTTATATAGATTCTGTTCTGAATATAACATGCTGTGTTAACAGCTTCTGCCCAAAAGTACTTTGCAATTTTAGATTCATGGATCATGGTTCTGGCCATTTCTTGCAAAGATCTGTTCTTTCTCTCTACAACTCCATTTTGTTGTGGAGTTCTAGGAGAAGAGAACTCATGGAGAATTCCATGATCTTCACAAAAATTTTCAAATGGTTCATTTTCAAATTCACCACCATGATCATTTCTGACTTTTAAAATTTTCAAATAATTTTCATTTTGTACTTGTTTGCAGAATTTGTTAAACACATCATATGTTTCACTCACTCACGAAGATGGTCCCCCATTTTAAAATCACACAATTTTGGCCCGTTTCTCATATTTTTGGACCTAAAAATCACACAGTTTTAATTAGTATAATATATTGAATTAATCTATTATTTGTTGGTTTTTAAAAATATTTCCTCCAGTCCTTATTATAAGTGAAAAAACTGACTTTTTAGGTTCATTGAAATTGCCTAATTAGTTTTTTTTATAAGTCTTGAGATAGATTAGGAATCAGAGAGAGACAGAAACATCCGAACTAGGTTGGAACGAAACTGAAACTTCCATCATCTACCGCATACTCAATATATATTATTAGGAAAAGGAAAAAATATATACAGGACGGGGATTAGGCCAAAACCCTAAAAAAAACATAAAAAAACATCAACGAGCCACACAACCAACATCCTTACCCCATAACGCGCAAAGATTAGGCATTAAAGGGTCTCTATTATTCATACAAAATTTCGTAACCTATATCCCCGAAATTCTAAAGAAGAAAAAATATTCATTTGGGAGGTGCTGGAGGGGGACCCTAAGAGCGTGTTTGATATGCCTTAGTAATTTTCTTTTTCTGACTTTTCGATAAATAAGGAGTAAATGAGACATTTGTTGATGCACCTTGAATCAATAAATTGTGGACAAGATCCTGTTCCCTCTATAAATTTGGATCAATAGGGTCCTCAGGATTAGCCACTATATTACGAACATCAAGCGCAATATGAGTAAAAACCAGAAACGGAGGGTGCATCAATGTTGCAACGGGTTATGCCGACTTTGACATGTGTTCAACTAGTTCCAAAACATATGGAATGCTGCCATCACTACGAACTAACCTCGAAATATCCACAATTTCATCAACAACATTAGTTAGAGGAAAATGAAATGATGTATCCGATTTTGAAAAATGTGGATTCGCCTGAGTTGTAACCATTTGCTCTTGAATCATAGGATCATGGGAATTCCGTATTTCTGGAACAAGCTGTACCATAATAGCAACTTGATCTGCATCAGTTGAACACGGTATAACAACTGAAATTGATATAACACCTTTTGACTTATCTATTTCTGCGGCAACCATATCATTCCAATCAACATGAATTATTTCCTTATGCACAACAACCACGGGAAGTTCTTGAGCAGCTACATGAAGTGCTACCACAACAGGTACCATAACCACTTCATTTGTCGTAACAGTGGGTACTTCATCAATTTCTTGAACAACAACAGTCAAATTAGCAGCCACATTAGACCGAACAGGCTCTAAAAAGGACAAGCCTATACCCTCATGGTTATCCTTTGCCACATATTTCTGAACTGTGTGTTTTGGTAGCACAACAGATTTTTTACCTCGGTCAACCTTTTCAACAGGCTTTTTGAGCAAAATCCAACGACAAGCGGTAGCATCATGACCGATGATCTGACAACGGGAACAGAAGTCCGGAACCCATTCATATTCAACTGCTAACCTGAAAGTGAAGACCTCTCTTTCAACCATAATTTCATCAAACAAGCTTCGAGAGAAATCCACATCCAATAACACCCTTGCATAATGACCAATGATTTTCATCTAAGTAGAGGTGATAATAATTAAACAGGTGCCAACTACACCAACAATTTCTCGATGAACTCCAATACTCCTGAGGCAATTCCAAATATCAAATCCATACATGTGCATGAGTCTGCCTCTGATTATGTATGCTAAAGTCCTTCATCAACTGTGACAATCTGAATAGTGCCTTGCGACCAAAATGTCTGCATATCCTCCATCGATCCAAATGTAAACTCAAAAAAACTTCGTCTAACTGATATGAGGCGTCAATGATGAGATGTTGTCTAGATTTTCGATAACTTTCTTGGGACATCCTTCGCTGTGTAAGGTTTAACGCCCTTGCTAAGCACCAACCCACCATGAAGTTTCTGTTGCGACTCCTTCAAGTTTCTCTCATATTCATGCTGATTGATTTTGATACAAATAGAATCACCTTTGACCTCTGAAATAGGCATATGCATTCTTGCCCACATCAGAATTCACTACAGCCTACACAAAATACTTCGTGACAGACGATACATGGCTTATCAGAAGACGACACCAATTGAAAGCAAGAAGAATATGTCTTTTCACCACCAAATTCAATTGTGACCCCAATTGAATCCAAAGCCAAAAAGGGAGGAACCCAAGCCAGAAACGTAATTGACTTCGAATAAGCCAATAACGTGACTGGACCAAAGCAATGTATGATCAATGCAATTTTTTTCTATATCTCGGTTGGTGATGGATACAATCAAATTGGACGATCACACACCTCTTAGCATCAAATTGATAACATGTTCATCCTTGTCAATTGAAAGATCTGAGGCCATGGGTGTAGAGATGGACTTGCAATCTTACATGTCAAACTTTTTGAGAAGTTCCAAAAAGTACTTTGTTTGGATAATAAAAGTTTCTTCCTTGGCTTTTTTTTTTTTTTCAATCCATGAAAGAATGTAAACTCACCCTGCATAAGCTTTGAGAACTCTCCACACAAACTTTCATTAGTAGACCCAAATATGATATAATCAACATAAATTTGTAATAAGATATCCTTTTCTTTGCATTTGCTAAACAAGGTGTTATCCCTTAAGAGTCTTACTCTGTTTTTTAATTGCTTACACCTCTGATTTTATATTAAGTGTAAAACAAAACAATCTTTTTTTTTATTAAGTTAGATTGTGAGAAGTCTCTTTCAGTTGTGACTGAGCATTTAGAAGTTTCTTGCTTGTGTGCTTGAGTAGTAGAAGTCTCTTGCTTTTGTGCTTGAGCAATAGGAAGTCTCTTGTTTATGTGCTTGAGCATTTGTAATCTTTAGTGATTATAGTGAAAATCCCTTGAAAATGCAAAGGGACTGGACTACTCTCGGTTTGTGGAATAAACTAGTATAATTGCTTTCTCTCTCGCTCTCTCTCTCTCTCTCTCCCTCTCTCTCTCTCTCTCTCTCTCTCTCTCTCTCTCTCTCTCTCTCTCTCTCTCTCTCTGTGTATTTGAACTAATCCGCTGCATTCAGAACTTGGCTCAAAATCTGAACCAATTCAGACTCTGACCAGTCAAACACTTAGAAAAAGTTTGAAAACGAAAAAGCCAAAACAAGTCAAAACACTTATTTCTTTCCAAAATAATAAAGTGACATTGTTGACCATTTTCTTAATCTAAAGTGATATTTTGAGGGGATTTAAATTTAATACCTTAAAATACATATTTAATCTTTTTTTCTTATATTTGTTTTCTTTCCAACATGCCTATAAATAAATGTTTCTCTATTAACAATTAGTGTAACCTTCATATAACAAAAATTATTCACTCAAAAAATAAAGATTTATTGAAAGTGTAATGTCTCTATTGACCAAAAAATTGCTCCTACTATGTGCGTTGACATTGTTATCAATGCACAATGTTCATGTAGTTGCCCATAAACATGTGAATGTTGCTAATGCTTTAGAAGGAAATTTGGATTTGTTCATTCATTGCAGATCTGGAGATGATAATCTTGGAGAACATACTCTTCATCATGGTGAGAGTTTCGGTTGGAAATTTGATCATAATTTTTTTGGTGGCACAAAATTCTGGTGTGTGTTTAATTGGAATGGTAATCAAGAGGATCGTAAGTTTGATGTTTTCGTACAATCTAGAGATGATGAAAAAGATGATACTCTTAATTATTATATAGTGAAAGCAGGACCATGTCTGACTCAACCAGACCATCCTCTTTGCTATAATTGGAATGGTGATATCATAAACATGTATGATTCAATCTCCAAGGGATCCTCTTTGATATAATTGGGATGTTGAATTTTAATAATATGTGAGGGATTGAAAACCCAATATTTTACCTATCTTAATACTTCTTAATGGAATTATTGAATATCTTAGTGTGTTTTAAATTTGTTATTGTGTTTTAAATTTGAATATCTTTGGTTTTGGAACTTCATGAATTTTGATAGTACAAAATCGATGATATGGCAGGGGGCAAACCAAAATTCGCTCAAATTACAGGGGCAAAAGTACATTAAAATTTGAAATTTGATGTCATGAAGGTCTAAAACCAAAGAATCTTTAACTTACATGGTTGGAATCTAAACTTGTATTTTACAGGAGGGTAAACCAGAATTCGCTAATATTACAGGAGGTAAACATATATTAACAATTTTTTTTAATAATATTTAAGTATAATTTTCATTTTCAAGGAGTCATAATGAACAACTAGGCACATAATTATTTCAGGAGTCATAATGAACAACTACGCACATAATTATTTCTAGTGCTGTTTACATCCAAACCGATCCAAAATAAAAAGGAAAGCCGCACAAAACCGAAATTTATTGGATGTGTTTTTGTAACAACCGCTCGGATCATATCGAACTTTGGGTTACATTTTTAAAACTATACCAAACCAAACCGCATACATAAGTATTAAGCTTAATTAGAGTTTTGGTTTTCCTATTTTCACTCACTCACGAAGATGGTCCCCCATTTTAAAATCACACAATTTTGGCCCGTTTCTCATATTTTTGGACTTAAAAATCACACAGTTTTAATTAGTATAATATATTGAATTAATCTATTATTTGTTGGTTTTTAAAAATATTTCCTCCAGTCCTTATTATAAGTGAAAAAACTGACTTTTTAGGTTCATTGAAATTGCCTAATTAGTTTTTTTTTTTTTTTTTATAAGTCTTGAGATAGGTTAGGAATCAGAGAGAGACAGAAACATCCGAACTAGGTTGGAACGAAACTGAAACTTCCATTATCTACCGCATACTCAATGTATATTATTAGGAAAAGGAAAAAATATATGCAGGACGGGGATTAGGCCAAAACCCTAAAGAAACATAAAAAAACAGCAATGAGCCGCACAACCAACATCCTTACCCCATAACGCGCAAAGATTAGGCATTAAAGGGTCTCTATTATTCATACAAAATTTCGTAACCTATATCCCCGAAATTCCAAAGAAGAAAAAATATTCATTTGGGAGGTGCTGGAGGGGGACCCTGAGAGCGTGTTTGATATGCCTTAGTAATTTTCTTTTTCTGACTTTTCGATAAATAAGGAGTAAATGAGACATCTGTTGATGCACCTTGAATCAATAAATTGTGGACAAGATCCAGTTCCCTCAATAAATTTGGATCAATAGGGTCATCAGGATTAGCCACTATATCACGAACATCAAGCGCAATATGAGTAAAAACCAGAAATGGAGGGTGCATCAATGTTTCAACTGGTTATGCCGACTTTGACATGTGTTCAACTGGTTCCAAAACTTAAGGAATTCTGCCATCACTACCAACTAACCTCGAAATATCCACAATTTCATCAACAACATTAGTTAGAGGAAAATGAAAGGATGTATCCGATTTTGAAAAATGTGCATTCGCCTGAGTTGTAACCATTTGCTCTTGAATCATAGGATCATGGGAATTCCGTATTTTTGGAACAAGCTGTACCATAATAGCAACTTGATCTGCATCAGTTGAACTCGTTATAACAACTGAAATTGATATAACACCTTTTGACTTATCTATTTCTGCGGCAACCATATCATTCCAATCAGCATGAATTATTTCCTTATGCACAACAACCACGAGAATTTCTTGAGCAGCCACATCAAGTGCTTCCACAGCAGGTACCGTAACCACTTCATTTGTCGTAGTAGTGGGTACTTCATCAATTTCTTGAACAATAACAGTCGAATTAGCAGCCACATTAGACCGAACAGGCTCTGAAAAGGACAAGCATATACCCTCATGGTTATCCTTTGCCACATATTTCTGAACTGTGTGTTTTGGTGGCACAACAGATTTTTTACCTCGGTCAACCTTTTCAACAGGCTTTTTGAGTAAAATCCAACGACAAGCGGTAACATCATGACTGATGATCTGACAATGGGAACAGAAGTCCGGAAGCCATTCATATTCAACTGCTAACCTAAAAGTGAACCCCTCTCTTTCAACCATAATTTCATCAAACAAGCTTCGAGAGAAATCCACATCCAATAACACCCTTGAATTATGACCAAAGATTTTCATCTAAGTAGAGGTGATAATAATTAAAGAGGTGCCAACTACACCAACAATTTCTCGATGAACTCCAATACTCCTGAGGCAATTCCAAATATCTAATCCATAATGTGCATGAGTCTGCCTCTGATTATGTATGCTAAAGTCCTTCATCAACTGTGACAATCTGAATAGTGCCTTGCGACCAAAATGTCTGCATATCCTCCATCGATCCAAATGTAAACTCAAAAAAACCTCGTCCAAGTTGTGCGCTCTCGTTAAAAAAACGCGCAAACTCCGAGACGTGTACGAACGCTCGAAAGGTTATGTGAAGTCGCCACCAAAGTTTTTATTTAAAGGGAACATTGATAAACCCTTAAGTTTTTTATTTTGAAGGGAAACGATAATAAAACCCTTCACGATGAGGAAAGGATGGTCATCGCAACCATTATCGGGTTCGGGAGTCGATTACGCAAGGGGAAGGTATTAGCACCCCTCACGTCCGTTGTACTCAACGGGAACCTCCTAGTTAGATAAGGCTAGAATGTTTTAAAGTTTTGCTTGCATGCTTGGATATGTAAAAGGGAAAAAGAAAAAATGATGAAAGGGAAAAAGGTTGGTTTTTATTATTGTGCTTGACAAGATGATGATCTTGCTCCTACGTATCTCCTGGTGCGATGGAGAATTCAAAGCTACTTAGTTCTTTGCTAGAAAAACGTTTATGTGTTGGTTATTTTTAAAGGACGATGTTTAGATCGTATTCTTGCGATTAAACATAGCTTGTGTGCTCGCGCATGGGAGGCTTAAGTGTTTGTTTCGAGTCACGCTAGAATAGATAAAACACATCAGTTGGGGAAAAGAGGTTCGAATTGGCCACGAGGGGACCAAGAAAGATTAAAATGACTCAACCGAGTTGAGAAAAGGTTCGATTGATCTGACGGGATCAAGAAAAGGTTCAATGGACTCAACCCAGTCGAACATTGACCAAAGTGACTCAACCGAGTCGAGAAAGGGTTCGATTGATCCAACGGGATCAAGAAAAGGTTCAATGGACTCAACCGAGTCGAACATTGACCAAAATGACTCAACCAAGTCGAGAAAGGGTTCGATTGATCCAACAGGATCAAGAAAAGGTTCAATGGACTCAACCGAGTCGAGAAAGGGTTCGATTGATCCAACGGGATCAAGAAAAGGTTCAATGGACTCAACCGAGTCGAACATTGACCAAAATGACTCAACCGAGTCGAGAAAGGGTTCGATTGATCCAACGGGATCAAGAGAAGGTTCAATGGACTCAACCGAGTCGAACATTGACCAAATGGTCACGGGGGACCAAAGGGTTCAAATTGACCACAAAGGGCCAAGAATTGGTTTGTGTGGTGTTGGATGCGTTGAAAATAGAATGACGATTGTCCGAACAACGAGACATACGTCAAGCATTCGTTCAATCGGGGAAATGGAGAGACATACGTCAAACCATCCCTTTTTCATTCAAGTTTTGTTTGAAATTTAAGAAATCCCAAAGTTATCAAAACACTTGATTGTTGAAACTCAATAAAAGTTTTAATGTTCAAATTAGTTGTTGCAACCTATGAACAAGTTTGTTTTGAACGTGTAAAAGATGCACAAGTTTATGGAAAAGCACAATTTTGTGAATAATGCACAAGTTCGGCTCGAGTTTGAGTTTGATTTTGAAAAGTGACCAAGTTCGGCTCAAGTTCAATTTTGATTGAAATTCATGAACAAGGTCGTTGTTCAAGATTGGTTTTGGAAAATAATGAACTTAGCTTATTGCTCGAGTTTGATTTTGAAAGTTTAATGAACGTAACTTGTTTCGCAAGTTATTCAAAAAGTGTTGCTCAAACATGCGAATCCTCTAATATCATGCAAAACTCTTGTTATGTTTTGAACAAAATGGGTTTTAATCCTCTTAGGTTTTGAGTTTTTTAGGTTAGAACCCCAAAAATTGGCTTTTTTAGAAGCCTGAACTCAGGTTCTGAGTTCTGTCATGGTTGCAAAGCGACCAGAGTTTCACACTGCGAACTCTGCGAAATTTTGAGTTCAGAAGCTGCTTCTGAACTGCTGTTCAGAAGCAACTTCTGAACAATCTTAGAACTTTTGGAGGAGTGAAAAGCTTTTGAAATTAGCAGTAAAATGAGGGCAACAACTCAGTTTAAATGTTTTGCAAACCTTGGGATTTCTTTGAAGTTCAAAAGGGGTTTTTGAATCAAAAGTGAGTGAAACTTAAAAAATGCAAAACTGAGATTGAAACAAGTTGGAATCAAAAGCAAATGCAAACAGTATGTAAATGCAATATAAACCAGTTAGAATGACTTACCAACTCCTAACCCAAAGCTCTTGTTGCAAGGAAATGGAAAGGACTTGAATGGTTGAAGTTTTGCAAGGTTTTGAAATGTTAATGAATGGATGATAATAACACTAGTGTTTTCTTGCTCTAGAAAACTTTGTAATTGCTGTGTATTTAATGCTGTTTCAAATGTTTTCAATTGTGTAGTAAGTAAGTCTTGAATCCTTATGCATAGCATTCCTTTTATAGGCAAAAACCAAATCTATTGCAATTATGAAAATCTCTAGAATCCAGCTGCTTTGTGGGCTAGAAACCAGGCTATTTTGCTTTGCATTTAATGCAAAAGGGAAGAGGTGACCTTGCCTTGCTGCAATGGTCAAGACTTTGGCAAATCAAGCCATTAATGCAACTGATTTTGGATAGCAATGATGATGAAAAAGTAGAAAAACAGGGCTGGTTTGAAATTGGGCTGTTCTTGGGATCAATCCTTGCAATCTTGAGAGGTCAAGCAAGGAAAACGTGCACTGTGATGTGCAGAGGTTGGGGGAAACAAAAGGGAACATGTGGGCTGGTGTGAGGAAGAAGGAAGAGCTGCTGAAACAGGGCAGCAAAATAGCTTTTGGACAAGTGAAAACCAGCTGTGTTTGACTGGTTTTGGGGGAGAAAGAAGGAAGAAAAACAAACAAGCAGCTGGCTGGCAAGCTTAGGGTCCTTAGCAGGTCAATTGGGAGGGATAAGAGCTGCCCAAGGGCAAGCCAACTTGCTTGGCACATGCTTGGTTGGAAGAAAAACCTTCTCACCTTGGCTTTAATGGCACATGCTCCAATTCTTGCTTTGCTGAGTCCAAACAGCCACCATTGACAAATACAATGATAATAATAATGATAGGTGATAATAATAATAACTATAATGAAAATAAATCAAAGAATTTAAAATCTGCAAAAAAATCGCAGACTTCGCAGAGCGATGGGGACTTTGCTCTGCGAAGTCCTCATTTATGAAATGTTGACTTTTGTTGACTTTGACTTTTCTTTTTTTGCTTTTTTTTTTGAATTTTGTTTTGAAAAAGCTTGGGACAAAATTAGGGTACAACACAAGTGATATGAGGTGTCAATGATGAGATGTTTTCTAGATTTTCGATAACTTTCTTGAGACTTCCTTCGCTGCGTAAGGTTTAACGCCCTTGCTAAGCACCAACCTACCATGAAGTTTCTGTAACACCCATACTAACTTTAACTAGTATATTAGCATGTGCGTTAAACTGATACTGGATACATTTAAAAATTTCAATAATAATAATCATACATCACAAATGAATGAATACATGTTTACTCGTTGTACAAATAATCCAATACTATTACAATACTTATACAATATCCATTACGCTCCTGAGCTGATACACAACGAGCAACTGTACTCCATCCAGTATCTCTATGAAGATCTTCATCACGAACCTCTGACTTACCTATGAACCTGCACCAGAAGGAAAGGGATGAGACATAATGTCTCAGTGAGCTCCAGCCCAACCAACTGTTGGCAACCACAGGGAACCTAGGGTCGCCATGCCTACCTTGGCAATCTTGGGGATTTCCTATGATCGCCAAGTCTTGACTTTAACCACAAGGGTGAATCTCTGCCTATGACTATGAGACTGTCTGTAATTGTATCTCTAACTATGACTATAACTGTAAACCACCTATAACTGTAACTGTAACCTATCTGTAACTATAACTCAGTGATCAAGGGGGAACCTAGGACCACCTTCTGTTAACTGTCTATAACTATAACTATAACTGTGACTGTAACTGTAACTTTGACTTTAACTGTGAAACATAAAACATATAACAGTTCTATAGCAGTTTTATGTTAGCTGTTAGCGTTGAACAAACATTTAATCTGAGTTCATTTTACGGAGTGCGGCCCGGGTGGAGTAACCCCGAGGACAGCTCCCTATGAACCGGTGAAATTCCTATCATATCAGGCTAACACCGGACTCCCTATGAAATTGCATGTGGATAACCTTCTCGGAGAGATCCCATCCGGCGAATCCCGGAGTCTGCTGAACATGCCTTTGACTTTGAAATATTATTCTTTAACTTTGATATATGAATATATATATATATATATATATATATATATATATATATATATATATATATATATATATATACATATATATATATATATCTATTACTTTGATCATATGAATATACATAACTGTTACTTTAAACATATAATAGCAATCCTGTAACTCTTAACCTATAACTTATGAATTCTTGGCTTATCGTTCTCATAAGCCACCTATAATTGTTGGAGAATCAACACTATAATCTTATTTGTAACTTCAAATGCCGAAGCATTCCTATTACTCTTGTATTCTAATCCGAATACATCTATAACCATGTTCACCTAATATAGGTTCTTGACTTATCCAAGTCATATGCTTTTCCTTAAGAGTTAACAACTCACAAGTAATGGAATCAATCCATTAAATCCTTACACTCAAACTATAATCCTTGTTTTCATATCAAAGGATTCGACATATCGTTATCATATGCCGTTCTTAGAACTTAACTATTCATTTTACCATTGTTCCTACATTTCCCATGCCTTACGTATTCCTTGCCCCTATAATCTTTCAACCATTGGAAGCCTTTTTGGATGGGTTAAAATGGTGGATAATGTTTCTAAAATGTTTCTAGAGAAAACGGGAGTGAAAAACCATGCCCACGCGCACCAGAATGCCCAAAACAGCAAAGCTGTCAAGTGCTGTCCTGTTGCTGTCGCTATAGCCACGGCCTGTCGCTACAGCGACTATAGGTAAAAGTCTGAAAAATGCACTGCTCGCTTGTAGCGACGGCTGGTCGCTTGAAGCGACCGTAGGCAGAAATCCAAGCTGTTTGGTCGCTGTAGCGACGGCTGGTCGCTGTAGCGACGGCTGGTCGCTGTAGCGACCATGACAGGTCAAAACTTGTTAAAAATCATGTTTTTCCACCATTTTTGCTCAATCCAAGTTACCCAAACATCCCAAACATGTTAGGAATGATTTTCTATTATAAATTGGTAGTTTAAAACACATATGAGCAAGGAATTAGCAAGTATAGGAAATTAGGGTAAAAAAACCATAAAACTTGACCTATGAAGAAAATCACTATAAATCTCTCAAAGAGGGGTTCTAAAACCCCTAGGGAGCTCACCTCAATCTTGCTTTGGTGCTGGTTTAACCTTTAACTTCAAACCCTAGCTTCCAATCCTTTTTCCTCTTCTTGTTTTCTTGCTCCTTTCTTCCAAATTGACCCAAGAGTCACAAAGTGTGCTAGCAAGCTGATTTGGGACAAGATTAGAGGTTAGAGGTAGATGATGGATGAGAAGAGGGAGTGGCGTGAGAGTAGAGAGAGAAGGAGAGGGGATTGTGTTTTCTAGAGAGAGAGAAAGAATGAGAAATGAGAGAAAATAAGTGGTAAGTATGAAATGATTCATATTTATCCTATTTTGATCCTTTCTCAATATTTACCAATTTGCCATTCCATTTAAAACATCTCTGATGCATCGTCTCAATACTGTTAAATATCCAAGTATTAAGTGGGATATTACACTCTACCCCCCTTAAAGAAATTTCGTCCTCGAAATTTAGAAAATCATTCGAAGATCCTGAAAAGATAAATTCCTTCTACCTCTTTCTCTACTATGAAAATCTCCGATTCCTTTTACTTGTTGGGATTCCATGGCAACTCTAATGTCTGACATGTAGATTGGTCACGTATCTCGATTAAACCATATTGAGTAAAACTTATTCTTTAGCCATGATTTCCATCTCTGTAAATCAAAACATGTGACAATCTCTTTCCAACCGAAGGGTCTGACGTATAATACATAACTATCACCTGTTAGGACGTATGGTTATCTGAACCAACATATCCATCTTATCTGACTATGATCTCTGTTCGACATATTCCTTATGAATCCAATTTAACATTATTAAGTCTTGGATTTCCTTTACTGAATTCTATCCGTCCTTCATTCATTGACCGTTCCATTTTAACCTGAAGACGTCAAGTCGATCCAATTTTCCTCAATTATCTCAGCTTTCCGAGGAATCTATTACATTACTTTTAGTTCAAAGAACTTTCGTCCATAACTTTTGCCTCGCAAGACGACCTCTTACTGTTACATTCGTACCATTCTTCATATAAATTTATTCTTGCACTGGAAGATATTATTCTCAAATGGAAGTGAGATCTATTACAACTACCTTCACGATTCAAGTACAAGGAGGTGGCTGTACTCTTGGTACAAGTTCCTTTCTTTCTGACATTCTGATGTAACTATTATCACAATCATGAGCATTGCTCACATTCCCACTGCGGGAATCCTTAAGGCTCTAGAAATCATATGAGCCACTCTTGCTCCGATTAATTAATTAACGATAACGCGTAGACAAAGGTCTTAGGAGCCCTATTCCTTCTAGGACTCTGACAATCTTGCATCAATCAAGACATTTCTTACTCATGGGATTAACACTTTCTTTAACAATAATTTTCAAACTTATGAAAGTCTTATATAAGTGACGTGTGGCATAAGTCGTCTTCATATCCTCATAGAATACAATCCATAGCACATAGCTTCCATAAACGATCGAGTACGTGTACACTACTATCGAGTACACAGTACCCCGCATCATCATTGTCCAACTAACGGGACATCATACTTAATCAACATGCATTCAAGACAATGCCACGCCAACTTAGTCACTCTTCTTGCTCTTAACTCATACTTGTATTCTTTGAGTATCTACAATCCCATACATAACTATGATTACGTCCCTTTGACGTTATAACTTATTTCGTTCATGAACATTCTCTGTTCTCCAAAAGAAAACTCTATTCTGATCGCTATTCAAAATAGCACCCTTAAACTCTGAATCCTTTAATTCATGACTTGAATTCACGTAGCCTTTTACTATAAACTATGAATAATCCTCTGATCTGTGTACAACATTTCCTTCCTTTAACCATTAACATTAAGTTCAGGAATTTCTGAACTCCTCAACTGAGATTTGTTCGGTAACAACAAACATGTTCTGCTTAAAACTTTCCTGTTAAAACCTTATCGACTGCGTACCACGATTACTAATACATGTCTCATGACTATAAATATGTTACACTACTATCTAAGTAGTATAAACTCTACCTGATCAGTATACATAATACTAATCATAACCTGTTACATGCCTGTTACCTGCGACATGCTAGCATAACGTGGGTACGATGCGGAAAACTACATGCCACTGAATAATTCCTCTTTGATTAAACTTACTATTCAAGTAACTTAAAGTTACTGAGCTAAACAGCTAGATCACTGTATTAGGTGTGGCCCTCATTGCAATGTACTTATTGTGCTATAAACACATCCCTTTAAGTTATCAAACTACTTCGATTCTCTTGTCTTATGAGTTTCGAGGTCTGAAACATTCCTCTACTTATCTAGTAAAATTTCCTGTTAGAACTGATGATAAATTCAAATCACCACTACTTACACATATTCTGTAACTTGATAATTAATCTCTGAATGCCTTTCCTGTAATTCCTCTGACAAGGACTTCACAAACATCCTTTTTTTCTAAACTTCAGCTTTGATTTGTCTGTTAACTCATAATTGGATTACTTCTCCGCTGCGCCACTCTGATTTAAACATTTAACCTTGGGATAGAAGTAATACACCCCTATTACCATATAAAATCTCTTTGGCCAATCTTTTAACTTTATGACTTTGTAGTTACCATTCATGACCATCTTACCTTATGATTTCTCTTGTGGTTTAATCCACCTGTTAAACTTACTGATTGCTCGACGCTTGACCTTGCGTTTCCTTTCGAACATAAACAAAATTCTCACTTTCACGAAATACACCGAACCCTGTAGACAATCTTTAACAATGAATACGAGCCCAACGATGCTCCTATTAAAACAACTTAAGTTCATACATTATTTACTTGGGGTAACTTCTAGAAACATTCTATGACTTCCGGAAATTCTCGTCTTCCTTATACTTGATCGATTAATGAATCGAGTCTCATCCTATAATTATCCGTAGGGATTTCACATCCACAACCTTTTTCCAAGACACTTAGGTCCAAATAACTCTAACATAACTCTTGGTTACTTCTCGGATTGCTCCAGGAATAATCCGTCTAGATAAAACTCAACCTTTACCGGCTCTCCTGAAAATTCAAACACGTGATACACCTCTTCGAGTGCCCGATTAATAAATCTGTAAGCTTCAATACTTAACATTTTCCATTGGGTCCTTTCTATAACTTATTATTGTATTCACAATTCCATTCTAATCTTGTTATCTGAAAAATAGTCCATCTGACTTCTCGACCGTTTCCCTCTTCATGGTTTCGAACAATCCGAGATATGTATTTTCTACCATCTTAACACATACCAACATAGTGTGATCTTTGTCGGCTTACCCGAATACGTGTGCAAGGAGCCCATCGAAAGAGGATATAGAACTCCTTAACTTCAACCATACTTTAACTGTAACCTGTATAAAAGTGACGTTCTTCCTGTTGCCAGAGCCTAACGATAGTTCTTGGCTAATTCCTTGAAACCGGTCTGCTATAATCCGTCAACAAAAGATTCAATCTTTACTTCGTACCCTTACCGGGGTTTCCTCTGTCCAATATTTCGCTTAGTCTATAATTAAGTATCTTAACTGTCGGATATTAAAATCTCATCCGTTCTAAGTGCGCAAGTCCTTCCACCTTACACACTATATCCTCACTGGAAGTCCAGAGTTTTCAATAATTCACTGTTCATTCCTTATTCCAAGTCGCTGGGTTTGGTATCACAATCCTTTGCATCTGCAGCCGGAATTAAAACTCTAATCAACCCTTAACTTTAACCTTCCAAATTACGGTTCCCGTTAGGATTCCAAATCATTCTTCAGAGTATTCTATAATCCTTTACTCTACACATCACCTCGGAGAAAGCATCGCTCAAGGATGCGTCCAACTAGTTAAGGTACTTGACCTTACTCTTAAATACCTCTTGTATTCCTGAAACTTTGCCATTAACAGGCTCAATTACTTCACTGTTAGAGAACCATCCTTTGACATTAAACACTTGCCAATTCCGTCTTAGAATCTGACGTCTTAACCTTTACCCTTCGTACACTTCTTTCCTCCTTGGTCACATTCAGCTCTCGGATATTCGTCCTAACTGTCATATACTAGACTGAGTTGATCAGGCTCAACTAGATGTGACATTTAGAACAATATCCGGAACCCAATGATTCCACTACTTTTATTGAATCTTAAATGACCCATGGCACGGTCTGAATCGACCTGCTCTGATACCAATTGTAACACCCATACTAACTTTAACTAGTATATTAGCATGTGCGTTAAACTGATACTGGATACATTTAAAAATTTCAATAATAATAATCATACATCACAAATGAATGAATACATGTTTACTCGTTGTACAAATAATCCAATACTATTACAATACTTATACAATATCCATTACGCTCCTGAGCTGATACACAACGAGCAACTGTACTCCATCCAGTATCTCTATGAAGATCTTCATCACGAACCTCTGACTTACCTATGAACCTGCACCAGAAGGAAAGGGATGAGACATAATGTCTCAGTGAGCTCCAGCCCAACCAACTGTTGGCAACCACAGGGAACCTAGGGTCGCCATGCCTACCTTGGCAATCTTGGGGATTTCCTATGATCGCCAAGTCTTTACTTTAACCACAAGGGTGAATCTCTGCCTATGACTATGAGACTGTCTGTAATTGTATCTCTAACTATGACTATAACTGTAAACCACCTATAACTGTAACTGTAACCTATCTATAACTATAACTCAGTGATCAAGGGGGAACCTAGGACCACCTTCTGTTAACTGTCTATAACTATAACTATAACTGTGACTGTAACTGTAACTTTGACTTTAACTGTGAAACATAAAACATATAACAGTTCTATAGCAGTTTTATGTTAGCTGTTAGCGTTGAACAAACATTTAATCTGAGTTCATTTTAAGGAGTGCGGCCCGGGTGGAGTAACCCCGAGGACAGCTCCCTATGAACCGGTGAAATTCCTATCATATCAGGCTAACACCGGACTCCCTATGAAATTGCATGTGGATAACCCTCTCGGAGAGATCCCATCCGGCGAATCCCGGAGTCTGCTGAACATGCCTTTGACTTTGAAATATTATTCTTTAACTTTGATATATGAATATATATATATATATACATATATATATATATATATCTATTACTTTGATCATATGAATATACATAACTGTTACTTTAAACATATAATAGCAATCCTGTAACTCTTAACCTATAACTTATGAATTCTTGGCTTATCGTTCTCATAAGCCACCTATAATTGTTGGAGAACCAACACTATAATCTTATTTGTAACTTCAAATGCCGAAGCATTCCTATTACTCTTGTATTCTAATCCGAATACATCTATAACCTTGTTCACCTAATATAGGTTCTTGACTTATCCAAGTCATATGCTTTTCCTTAAGAGTTAACAACTCACAAGTAATGGAATCAATCCATTAAATCCTTACACTCAAACTATAATCCTTGTTTTCATATCAAAGGATTCGACATATCGTTATCATATGCCGTTCTTAGAACTTAACTATTCATTTTACCATTGTTCCTACATTTCCCATGCCTTACGTATTCCTTGCCCCTATAATCTTTCAACCATTGGAAGCCTTTTTGGATGGGTTAAAATGGTGGATAATGTTTCTAAAATGTTTCTGGAGAAAACGGGAGTGAAAAACCATGCCCACGCGCACCAGAATGCCCAAAACAGCAAAGCTGTCAAGTGCTGTCCTGTTGCTGTCGCTATAGCCACGGCCTGTCGCTACAGCGACTGTAGGTAAAAGTCTGAAAAATGCACTGCTCGCTTGTAGCGACGACTGGTCGCTTGAAGCGACCGTAGGCAGAAATCCAAGCTGTTTGGTCGCTGTAGCGACGGCTGGTCGTTGTAGCGACCATGACAGGTCAAAACTTGTTAAAAATCATGTTTTTCCACCATTTTTGCTCAATCCAAGTTACCCAAACATCCCAAACATGTTAGGAATGATTTTCTATTATAAATTGGTAGTTTAAAACACATATGAGCAAGGAATTAGCAAGTATAGGAAATTAGGGTAAAAAAACCATAAAACTTGACCTATGAAGAAAATCACTATAAATCTCTCAAAGAGGGGTTCTAAAACCCCTAGGGAGCTCACCTCAATCTTGCTTTGGTGCTGGTTTAACCTTTAACTTCAAACCCTAGCTTCCAATCCTTTTTCCTCTTCTTGTTTTCTTGCTCCTTTCTTCCAAATTGACCCAAGAGTCACAAAGTGTGCTAGCAAGCTGATTTGGGACAAGATTAGAGGTTAGAGGTAGATGATGGATGAGAAGAGGGAGTGGCGTGAGAGTAGAGAGAGAAGGAGAGGGGATTGTGTTTTCTAGAGAGAGAGAAAGAATGAGAAATGAGAGAAAATAAGTGGTAAGTATGAAATGATTCATATTTATCCTATTTTGATCCTTTCTCAATATTTACCAATTTGCCATTCCATTTAAAACATCTCTGATGCATCGTCTCAATACTGTTAAATATCCAAGTATTAAGTGGGATATTACAGTTTCTGTTGGGACTCCTTCAAGTTTCTCTCATATTCATGCTGATTGATTTTGATACAAATAGAATCACCTTTGACCTCTAAAATAGGCATAGGCATTCTTGCCCACATCAGAATTCACTACAGCCTACACAAAATACTTCGTGACAGACGGTACATGGCTTATCAGAAGACGACACCAATTGAAAGGAAGAAGAATATGTGTTTTCACCACCGAATTCAATTGTGACCCAAATTGAATCCAAAGCCAAAAAGGGAGGAACCCAAGCCAGAAACGTAATTAACTTTGAATAAGCCAATAACGTGAATGGACCAAAGCAATGTATGATCAATGCAATTTTTTTCTATATCTCGGTTGGTGATGAAAGCAATCACGTACAACCAATTGGACGATCACACACCTCTTAGCATTAAATTGATAACATGTTCATCCTTGCCGATTGAAAGATCTGAGGCCATGGATGAAGAGATGGACTTGCAATATTACATGTCAAACGTTTTGAGAAGTTCGAAAAAGTACTTTGTTTGGATAATAAAAGTTTCTTCCTTGGCTTGTTTTTTTTGCAATCCAAGAAAGAATGTAAACTCACCCTGCATAAGATTTGAGAACTCTCCACACAAACTTTCATTAGTAGACCCAAATATGATATCATCAACATAAATTTGTAATAAGATATCCTTTTCTTTGCGTTTGCTAAACAAGGTGTTATCCATTAAGAGTCTTACTATGTTTTTTAATTGCTTACACCTCTGATTTTATATTAAGTGTAAAACAAAACAATCTTTTATTTGATTAAGTTAGATTGTGAGAAGTCTCTTTCAGTTGTGACTGAGCATTTAGAAGTTTCTTGCTTGTGTGCTTGAGTAGTAGAAGTCTCTTACTTTTGTGCTCTAGCATTAGGAAGTCTCTTGTTTGTGTGCTTGAGCATTTGTAATCTTTAGTGATTATAGTGAAAATCCCTTGAAAATGCAAAGGGACTGGACTACTCTCGGTTTGTGGAATAAACTAGTATAATTGTTCTCTTTCTCTTTCTCTCTCTCTCTCTCTCTCTCTCTCTCTCTATCTCTCTCTCTCTCTCTCTCTCTCTCTCTCTCTCTCTCTCTCTCTCTCTCTCTCTCTCTCTCTTTGTGTTTGAACTAATCCGCTGCATTCAGAACTTGACTCAAAATCTGAACCAATTCATACTCTGACCAGTCAAACACTTAGAAAAAGTTTGAAAACGAAAAAGCCAAAACAAGTCAAAACACTTATTTCTTTCCAAAATAATAAAGTGACATTGTTGACCATTTTTTTAATCTAAAGTGATATTTTGAGGGGATTTAAATTTAATACCATAAAATACGTATTTAATCTTTTTTTTCTTATATTTGTTTTCTTTCCAACATGCCTATAAATAAATGTTTCTCTATTAACAATTAGTGTAACCTTCATATAACAAAAATTATTCACTCAAAAAATAAAGATTTATTGAAAGTGTAATGTCTCTATTGACCAAAAAATTGCTCCTACTATGTGCGTTGACATTGTTATCAATGCACAATGTTCATGTAGTTGCCCATAAACATGTGAATGTTGCTAACGCTTTAGAAGGAAATTGTAACACCCATACTAAATTTATCTAGAATATTTAGCATGTGTATTAATATGATACCGGATACATTAAGATTTTCAATAATTAATATATACAAACTACTGAATGAGTACAATTTGCTCGTTTACATAAATATCCAAATATCATAAAATACACTTTCATATAGATATATAAAATCTGTCAACCTCCTGGGCTTGTCCATGACGAGCATCTGCACTCCATCCAGCGTCTTCCTGAAGATCTTCATGAACATCACTTGCTAACCTATGAACCTGCACCAGAAGGATTGGGGTGAGACATAACGTCTCAGTGAGCTCCCGCCCAACCTACTGTTGGCAACCACAGGGGAAAACTAGGGTCGCCGTGCCTACTCTTAGCGATCTTGGGGGATACCTACGATCGCCATTTTTTTCTACATAGTTCGCGATCAAGCGGAAACTTAGGATCGCTACTTGACTTAATCATGTCTTATCATATTCTAACTTAAACTTTAACTCATACTTAGTGATTTGGGGACATCCTATGATCACTTTCTTTCTCTGCTGACTAATCGTCATATTCTCATAATAATTTCATAAGTATTAATATACATCATTCTGAATTATAAAGTTAGTAAGTCAGCGTTGAACAAACAATATTATCTTGGTTCATTTTACGGAGTGCATCCGGGTGGAGTAACCCCGAAGTACATCTCCCATCATACCGGTGAAATTCCTATCATATCAGGCTAACACCGGACTCCTCTTATCTTTGTGTAGGCAACCCTCTCGGTGAAGCCCCATCCGGCATAATCCGGAGCCTGCTGGACACATTTTAACTTTACATGTGGACAACCCTCTCGGAGAAGTCCCATCCGGCGAATCCCGGAGCCTGATGGACATGCTTAAATCTTTTAACATGCGTGTGGACAATCCTCTCGGAGAAGTCCCATCCGGCGAATCCCGGAGCCTGATGGACACGTTTATCATAGTCTTATAACTTACGTGTGGATAGCCCTTTCGGAGAAATCCCATCCGGCATAATCCGGAGTCTGATGAACACATATAATCTTTAACATTAAATTCTTAACTTTCTGTTCATATGCATATCTATTACGTTTCATATTTCTTGTGCATATCTAATGCATCCCTTAGATAATCATTCATGAGTACTTAACCTATAGAAGGTTCTAAACTTGATTAATGTATCTGTAACACCCTAACCCTTAATCGCCGATTATTAACTTTAATAAATAAAAACGTTAAGGACATAGGAAGTTACAACATAATGAAAACGCATTTTCATAAACATCAACAGATCAAAATATATTTGATTCACATACAGCAGCGGAAAAAAAATAACAAACAGAGACGTGCGAAAAAGACGCAAAACATGAAACAGAAAATGCTGTCACAGCACAATTTCACTAAGACCTCCTGGGAGTATTTTCATCATAACTCAAAAACTAAAAATCATTTTCACGTCAAACCAAAGCCACTGGAAAGCTAACAAAATTATCTAAAACTTTCATGTTTACACGTCAAACCAAGGCCAATTCTGTACAAATCAGTACCAGTTTTTGTTTCAAATTCGGAAAAGTTGTGCAGAAAATCAGACCAACAGCATTAGAAAAACTAACATCCAAATTTACATCAGAGACCATTGTCAAATTATACATACACGTTCAGATACCCAAAGTAGTGTTACAACTATCAGAGCCCTAAACTCTAACTAGGATACAACACCTAGTACAAAAAAAGGTAAGGATAGCTAAGCTATGCCCTCACCACTACGCAAGCTTCTAAACAGCAAAGTGCTACTCCTCGACGATAGCCTCGTCACCCTGATATTCTGGATCCCCAAAGATCCAGCAAATAACACAAAACAGAGAGTGTTAGTATCACAACCAATAAACATGTATAAATAACACATTATTATACATAACTAAAACACAACACGTAATCGACAAAACACAAAACTCCTCAACCCCACACGAATGCACAAAATCCTCAACCCCACACGAAGCACAAAATCCTCAACCCCACACGAAGCACAAAATCCTCAACCCCACACGAAGCACAAAATTCATCAATAACAATTATCACTTAACAACCATTATGCACACATAATTCCTAAATGAACACTAATGTCACAAAGGATGCATGCCTCAAATGCATTCTCTAATGCATGTGGTACCAAATCATTTCGGATAAACTTATATCCTTATCAAGCACTCTTGGATTTCATATCCGCACACGGACATCATCGAATAACCCGCTCTGGGTATCATACAATCATGAAATGCATGATGATTCACTTAGCAAATATATGATACTTACTAACACAACTAATTATCAGCACTCTGATAATTATCACAACAACAACAACAAACACAACCACTAAATTATCAGCACTCTGATAATTATCACAACATCAACAACAAACACAACCACTAAATTATCAGCACTCTGATAATTATCACAACATCAACAACAACAAACACAACTACTAGGCTCTCATGGCCAAGTCATAAGACACACTCTATTAGTTCCTAACAGCCATTCCAAACATTATATAACACATACTCACACAACATGATGGACTTAACAAAAACCACCATTGTTAGGGTTCACGCAAGCTTTTCTTGAACAACAACAACATTTTCGAATACCCAACATAAATAAACATCATATAACTTCAATTAAACATACTATCAACATCACTTAGCATCAAATGAACTTAACATAATCATTAACAACTTTCTATCAAAACCTAGACAAAGTGAAAGGAAGTTTGGGATGGAGAAATAGACATTCTCCCCTTCTCAATCACTTGTGAATAAGCAATACTACCTCTCTTACCTCAAAATCGATGAATCAACGAAAGTTCCAAGCCTTCTCTTCTCTCTTGCTCTTGCCCTAGCTTTTCTCTTGCTTTCCCCTTCTCTTTCACGTTTTCAGCTCTCCACAAAGACAAATGAATAGTGATGTGGAAAGTCTTTGTGATATTTCTTATAACTCCAACAAATCAATCATGGCCATCCATCCTTACTAACTCTCAAAGACCAATCCTAGCCTTCTATTTCCATCCAAGCTCACTAAATTTCATCCACTTGATCATTACTACTTATTCATGACCAAGCCCATTACTATTCACGCCCTAGGCCCAATTTCACCCAAAACTCTAAAAACTCTATTACGAACTTATCCTCGCGCCAAATAATTATTTCCAGATTACGCGAAAATATTTTTAAATGCAAATCCATAAAATAAAATATATAAAAATATAACATACGAAAATAGGGTCGTTACAGTATCATTCTTGAACTTGTATTTACTTAGTCGAATACATAACATTGCTTAGTAAGGGTTAAACCCTAAACTAGCTCCTTAACATCTCTATGATAACTTGTGGATTAAGGCATCCATTCTCTCACTATTGTGCCTATCCTCAATCTATAATAATGATCTAATCATTCTCAAGGATAGGTCTTTAAATGCTTATTAGCAATGCTTAACCATTACATGTTGTTCCTTGAGTCTGAAGCAGTATTGGATAGCCAGAATGGTGCAAGATTTGACGAAAAACAACATAGCCCTGCCCACTGTGAAATCGTGACACGATTTGGGAATCGTGTCACGATTTTCTACCCAGAAAACGTGTTATTTCCTGCCTATAAAATCGTGACACGATGGTAAAATCGTGACACGATTTTACCTGCAGTTGGGCAGCATAGGCAAGTTCAAAACATGAATTTTTCACCATTCTTTCTCATCCAATCTTACCCAGACATTATAACAACTTAAAGAATAAATTTCTAAGGCATATTAACAGCTTATAACATGTAATGATCAAGAATTACTCACAACATAGAATTAGGGTACTAAAAATTCATAACTTTGATCATAATACTAATGATACTCAAACTTACTCATAGTGGGTTCTAAAACCCTAGGGAGCTCACCTTAACCTCAATTGGTGCTTGCTAACTCTGATTTCCAAGGCCATAGCTTCAAGCTACCTCTTCTCTTAATTCTCCTTTGATTCTCCTTGTTTCTTCTTTAACTTCTTTTGCTCTAACTTCCAATACAAGTTTGCTTGCAATATCTTACTCACAAGAGTTTGGTTGAAGCTTGGTTGGATGTTGGCATGGTGAGATGAGGGCGTGTGATTAGAGAGGGTGAGGGAGAGGGACCGATTTTTGAGAGAGTGAAGGGAAGAAGAGAATGGTGTGGGAAAATATCTTGTTCCTTATTTTAAATAATCTCCCTCTTACCCAAAATTTACTATATTGCCATTGCTTAATATTACAAAATTGCCATGTTTCTCAATTAATTTCTAACACTGATACAATTACCTCTAAGCGGGATATTACAATCTACCCCCCTTAAAGAAATTTCGTCCTCGAAATTTAGAATTCCCTTAAAATCATATATAAATATATATATCTCTCACACTTCTTCTCTACTAGCCATATCTCTACTCAACTTGCTTTTCAGAATCCCTTGGAGTTCCAACTCTATATATATCGAATATACTCGACAACTTTTTCTTTAACTGAAATGCTCGTGGTGAATTGCATAACTCTTACGTAGTGGGATGTGAGGTTATCTGAACCATCATATCCAACTCGCTTGACCACGTTCCTGGTTCATACCCTTGGTAAATTCCAATCTAGAGTTGTTCAGTTCTGACACTTGTACTAGTCCTTATAAATACCTTCGTAGTCCATGTAACCTTACTTTGACGACATTATATCGTTCTTATTATCCTCAAATATTCCCACTCTTCAGTGGGTTTCTTGCACTGAATTATTTCCCATGAATTATTATCTTTATCTTTCGTCTCATACGACGACATTTTACTTATAGACCTATGTCGTACCCTTCTATATATAATCATCATTACACCGAAAAACATCTGATATTATATACGCACATGCAAATGCAAGAATCATTCCAACTTCATTATTACTCCAAGTACAAGCAGGAGGTTTCACCTCTAGCACCTGCTCCTTTCTTTATACCATCACAATGTGCTTCTTGTCGCAATCATAATCATTACCTCCACTATAAAATTCTCAAGAATTCGCGGAATTCTTACAGATTACTTGTGCTTCGCTTAATAAGTAGTTGGCGTCATTTATCTTGATAAATTAGGAGTCATTCTTCGTTACCAGAAGTCTGATAATCTTTTATCATTCCTGTCAACACTCATCTTGAATCCTTATCGTGTCGTTAATACTTCCTATGCCGATATATATATCCAAAGCTTATAAAACGTAGTCCAAGTGATGGGTGGCAAATCCATCTCGCATATCATATCATCCATAGTATATTTCATAACACTTAATTTACATATATGTTAAAGTACATGTACGCTACTAACGGGTACATAGTACATCACATCATCATTGTCCAACTAGCGGGACATCATTCTTAATCTTAACATATTTGAGACACTACCACATCAAATGGGAATCTTTTCTTTTACTTTTAACTCGTTTTGTAACATTCGGGATTTGCCTTTCGACTGGCTTGCCGGGTTTGCCCCACCAATGTTACTCATGTTTATTTCTTAAGTATGCAATAACTCATAACACAAATTATGGTTACATTCTATCGGCATCATAAACTTATTTCTCATCTCTATACATCGAATTCAAGATCCTTGGTTTCAATAGAAAACTCTACTTACTTGCTACTAATAATAGCACACCTAGTCTTTAATCCTTTAGTCATAACCTGAAATTACGTAGCCCTTGACTGTGGACTACGAATAACTTTTAATCTGCGTAAAGTTTCTCCTTCCTTTACTGGTGAACATTAAGTTCGAGACTTCCCGAACTCTTCGGTTAATATAGGTTAACATGACATGGGTACAACATACAATTAAACTCATTCGCCTCTGCATTGTCGTTTCTAATCAAGGCCTCAATTCAAATATTTTATCTTGCACGCGCAACCTGTACCGTTGTTGACTCATGCTTAATTCCCTTTAGATTAACTGACTATTCAAGTATACTAAATGTTGTTGAGCTAAATTAGCTAAGCTACCGTTTTAGCGATAACTTCCAAATTTTTCCATTAGAACTTGTGATATGTTCAGGTCGCTTATACTTACTGCTATTCCGTATAATAAGAATTAAGCACTTAACATCTTCTTATTCTCTAAGCCTCAGCTTAGCATTGTTCATTATTTCATTTTTGGATTACTACTCCGCTGCGCCACTCTGATTCTTAACAACTCGAGTTAGAATTGGAGCAATACATCACTACTGCCAATTAAAATTTCCCTGACTAATCTTCTTACTTTATCATGTTGCAGTTTCTATAATCAAGACCATCTAACGTTATTGTTCCTCTTATGGCTTAAACCATCTGCTTAACTTACGGATTGGTAATCACCTGACTTTACCTTTCCTTTCGTACAAGGGCCATATTCTTACTTTCATGGGAATATACCAAAACCTGTAAACGGTCTTTAGCAACTGTTACGAGCCTAATAATGCTCCTGTCAAACGACTTATACTCTGGTTCCAACTTTACCTTCCATATCCTGAATTCCGTAACCATTTCTTGGTCAGCTCTTCATGTATAATCATTAAACATTGCAGACACCCGACTGAAAGTATGTCTGAGATAACTTAAATTCATGCACATTCATTAGTGGCAACTTCTAAAAACAATTTATGGCTTCTGAAGGTTCACATCTTTCATTTGAGTCTTGTTACTATTCGTTCTATCTTTATCCGTAAGGATTTCATATCCATAATCTTTCCGAGACAACTTCGGTCTCCATAACTCTATCATGTCCCTTAAGTTATCCCTTCGAGTTTCTACGGAACAATCTATCCTGAATAAGATTTAAACTCTTATTGGTCCTCTTGAACGCCCAAACATAGGTTACGTCTCTTCGTGCACCCGATTAATCGACCTTAAACTTCTGCACTTATCATTATCTATTGGATTCCTCCAGTAACTTGTTACTGGATTCACAATTCAAATCTCGATTCTTAACATCTGAGTAATTCTGCATATAGTTGAACAACCCGAAGTTTATACTTTAATACCGCCCACAGAACTTATCCACACGGGGTGATCTCTTTCAGCTTCTAGAATATTCGTGGAAGAAAACTCTTCGGTTGAAAACATATAACACCTTTACATTAATCACAATCTTAACATTTCATATAAAAGACGATATTCCATAATAATAAAATATCACATAATTTCCTCGGCTAAGATTCTGATTATCCTTCAAAACTGGTCTACTATAACCTTGTGTTGGCATAAGCTTGTCTTCTTATCCAATCAAGGAAGTCCGACTTGTTCGTCCATCAGTTCACTAAATTCCAATAACTTATTATTCAATATCAGTCTTAGTTCTTAGGTTGCATACCATCTTCTCTTCTTAATTCACAGATCTAGCATTTATGGTTCGGGAGGTGCGGCCGATCTGATGGGGTTAAACTTACTTGCGATTCACGCTCAATGACCACACTTGAGTGGTTAGTTTCATTTGTCCAGATGATTCACTCAATCCATAATTTAATTCTCTTAACCGTTTGGGCATTAAAATCCCTTCCGATTGGAGTTCGATTCTTCCGCACTCTATCTTTGATGAGAATCCAGAGGTTTCAAAACAGACCGATAATTCCTCATTCTAGTCTCTAGGTTTGGTACTGCAATTTCTCAACTCTGTACACAGAATCGTTACTTAGTTCACACTTCACTTCAACTTCTTAGACTGCGGTTTCCGTCAAGGTTCCACGTCATTCCCTAGAGCATTTCATGATTCCTTAATCCTTATGTCTTCCGCATACAAGGCGTCGTCCAACGATGCGTCCAACTGGGTTGAGGCGCTTCACCTCACTGTTAAATATCCCTTATGTCTCTAAGACCTTGCCACTATCAGGCTTCGCCACTTTACAGTTTGATGGCCACCATTGGCATGAATACTTCTTCGCCAATTCCGTCTTAAAATTCTGTCACCATAATCTTCGCCCTTCATACACTTCATTCCTCCTTGGTCACATTCAGCTCTCAGACATTTATCCTAACTGTCATATACTAGATTGAGTTGATCAGGCTCAACTAGATGTGACCTTTAGAACAATATCCGGAACCCAATGGTCCCACTACTTTTATTGAAACTTTAATGACCCAAGGCACGGTCTGAATCGACCTGCTCTGATACCAATTGTAACACCCATACTAAATTTATCTAGAATATTTAGCATGTGTATTAATCTGATACCGTATACATTAAAATTTTCAATAATTAATATATACAAACTACTGAATGAGTACAATTTGCTCGTTTACATAAATATCCAAATATCATAAAATACACTTTCATATAGATATATAAAATCTGTCAACCTCCTGGGCTTGTCCATGACGAGCATCTGCACTCCATCCAGCGTCTTCCTGAAGATCTTCATGAACATCACTTGCTAACCTATGAACCTGCACCAGAAGGATTGGGGTGAGACATAACGTCTCAGTGAGCTCCGGCCCAACCTACTGTTGGCAACCACGGGGGAAAACTAGGGTCGCCGTGCCTACTCTTAGCGATCTTGGGGGATACCTACGATCGCCATTTTTTTCTACATAGTTCGCTATCAAGGGGAAACTTAGGATCGCTACTTGACTTAATCATGTCTTATCATATTCTAACTTAAACTTTAACTCATACTTAGTGATCTGGGGACATCCTATGATCACTTTCTTTCTCTGCTGACTAATCATCATATTCTCATAATAATTTCATAAGTATTAATATACATCATTCTGAATTATAAAGTTATTAAGTCAGCGTTGAACAAACAATATTATCTTGGTTCATTTTACGAAGTGCATCCGGGTGGAGTAACCCCGAAGTACATCTCCCATCATACCGGTGAAATTCCTATCATATCAGGCTAACACCGGACTCCTCTTATCTTTGTGTAGGAAACCCTCTCGGTGAAGCCCCATCAGGCATAATCCGGAGCCTGCTGGACACATTTTAACTTTACATGTGGACAACCCTCTCGGAGAAGTCCCATCCGGCGAATCCCGGAGCCTGATGGACATGCTTAAATCTTTTAACATGCGTGTGGACAATCCTCTCGGAGAAGTCCCATCCGGCGAGTCCCGGAGCCTGATGGACACGTTTATCATAGTCTTATAACTTACATGTGGATAGCCCTTTCGGAGAAATCCCATCCGGCATAATCCGGAGTCTGATGAACACGTATAATCTTTAACATTAAATTCTTAACTTTCTGTTCATATGCATATCTATTACGTTTCATATTTCTTGTGCATATCTAATGCATCCCTTAGATAATCATTCATGAGTACTTAACCTATAGAAGGTTCTAAACTTGATTAATGTATCATTCTTGAACTTGTATTTACTTAGTCGAATACATAGCATTGCTTAGTAAGGGTTAAACCCAAAACTCTAGCTCCTTAACATCTCTGTGATAACTTGTGGATTAAGGCATCCATTCTCTCACTATTGTGCCTATCCTCAATCTATAATAATGATCTAAACATTCTCAAGGATAGGTCTTTAAATGCTTATTAGCAATGCTTAACCATTACATGTTGTTCCTTGAGTCTGAAGCAGTATTGGATAGCCAGAATGGTGCAAGATTTGACGAAAAACAACATAGCCCTGCCCACTGTGAAATCGTGATACGATTTGGGAATCGTGTCACGATTTTCTACCCAGAAAACGTGTTATTTCCTGCCTATAAAATCGTGACACGATGGTAAAATCGTGACACGATTTTACCTGCAGTTGGGCAGCATAGGCAAGTTCAAAACATGAGTTTTTCACCATTCTTTCTCATCCAATCTTACCCAGACATTATAACAACTTAAAGAATAAATTTCTAAGGCATATTAACAGCTTATAACTTGTAATGATCAAGAATTACTCACAACATAGAATTAGGGTACTAAAAATTCATAACTTTGATCATAATACTAATGATACTCAAACTTACTCATAGTGGGTTCTAAAACCCTAGGGAGCTCACCTTAACCTCAATTGGTGCTTGCTAACTCTGATTTCCAAGGCCTTAGCTTCAAGCTACCTCTTCTCTTAATTCTCCTTTGATTCTCCTTGTTTCTTCTTTAACTTATTTTGCTCTAACTTCCAATACAAGTTTGCTTGCAATATCTTTCTCACAAGAGTTTGGTTGAAGCTTGGTTGGATGTTGGCATGGTGAGACGAGGGCGTGTGATTAGAGAGGGTGAGGGAGAGGGACCGATTTTTGAGAGAGTGAAGGGAAGAAGAGAATGGTGTGGGAAAATATCTTGTTCCCTATTTTAAATAATCTCCCTCTTACCTAAAATTTACTATATTGCCATTGCTTAATATTACAAAATTGCCATGTTTCTCAATTAATTTCTAACATTGATACAATTACCTCTAAGCGGGATATTACAATCTACCCCCCTTAAAGAAATTTCGTCCTCTAAATTTAGAATTCCCTTAAAATCATATATAAATATATATATCTCTCACACTTCTTCTCTACTAGCCATATCTCTACTCAACTTGCTTTTCAGAATCCCTTGGAGTTCCAACTCTATATATATCGAATATACTCGACAACTTTTCCTTTAACTGAAATGCTCGTGGTGAATTACATAACTCTTACGTAGTGGGATGTGAGGTTATCTGAACCATCGTATCCAACTCGCTTGACCACGTTCCTGGTTCATACCCTTGGTAAATTCCAATCTAGAGTTGTTCAGTTCTGACACTTGTACTAATCCTTATAAATACCTTCGTAGTCCATGTAACCTTACTTTGACGACATTATATCGTTCTTATTATCCTCAAATATTCCCACTCTTCAGTGGATTTCTTGCACTGAATTATTTCCCATGAATTATTATCTTTATCTTTCGTCTCATACGACGACATTTTACTTATAGACCTATGTCGTACCCTTCTATATATAATCATCATTACACCGAAAAACATCTGATATTATATACGCACATGCAAATGCAAGGATCATTCCAACTTCATTATTACTCCAAGTACAAGCAGGAGGTTTCTGAAGGGAAATCGACATATAAAGTGCAGCGGAAGTTTAAAATTTTTGATTTCCTTTCCTTGGATCATTACGAATATCACATGAATCAGTGATAGAATTGTTACCTCTTTGTAATGCAGAAACTGTTTCTTTGATCACAGCTGAGCAAGTAAGCAAAGCCTCTACTCGTCCACACGAACGGCTTCCTTTGATTCCCGGTGCTAGCCAAGCGATCAGAGGTTAGGGAGAGAAGTGGGGTTACGGTTTTGCTTTAGGGTTACACGAAAAAGCATTAGCTGATTTCAGCACTAGAGCTTCTATTTATAGAACTCCTTGCTGCACAAAATCAGCTTGAGCTTCAAAAGCCCATTAGCCCATCAGCTTCCGCTAACTAATTAGCGCCTATTGCTAAACGTACCCCCTCATATAAGTACTACTTATATTTCTCCTTTTAACCATTCTTTTGTGTGTGACCCTATAGGTTCTTGTAACGTTGGCAATAATATTAAATCCTATATTTAATATTATAAACAGTGAGCGGTATCTAGCAACACATCACTGCTACCCAAGTGACAAGAATGTCAAGTGATCTGACGAAACCTTTTCGATGATAATATCTATGTGTACGATTACTCCTTTGTCCTAATATCTTTATTGAACACAAGGCATAGATTACGTCACCCTTGTTTAGTTCAATATCTATATTTCTTGATCCCGAAATATACTGAACAACGAATAAGTCCAATATCTCATATTGACTTAATTCGGCATGGCCATGCATTTTTCCAGTCATATTCCATCAAGAGGCCTAAAGATATATCTCCTGTTATGAGGAGGGACAAATCCCATCTAGGACACTCATGTCCCTCAGCATGATTCGTCAAGTGCCCATTAACCAACGTTATAGTCATCTTGTTACAGACAACGTTTGAATGGCAATAAAACACTTGAGTCCACATCTAGGGATCATAGTGGTTTCAGGTCTAAGAGTGATATACACTATTATCATTGTGAGAATAACTTATGACGATTTCATAACATACTATGTAGTATTCTCACGATGGGTCAACCCAGTATAAATATTACTCCTAATACTTATACCTATGTATAGACTTAATATCTCATATTTATGACCCATGAGATGTGGTCATCAGTCTACATACATAATAGTCTCCATGCTTTAATATTATCCCAATTCATATTAAAGCTTGACTACGGATACATTTAAGAATAGTGTTCTTTCGTTGATGTAATCTCATGATTAAGTCACACTTAATATTCCATCACATGAACCAACTATTCTAGGGACTTTATTTATCTTATAACAAGTGTAATAAAGAACGCCATATCTTATTCAATAATAAAAGTCATGATACATATAAAAGTTTAACATAAACTATTGGCCTCTAGGGCTTATACCAACAATCTCCCACTAGCACTAGAGCCAATCAGGCATAGACCTAATACCCATAGATCTAGTATGACCATCATGCTTCTGCTGAGTTAGAGCTTTAGTCAGTGGATCAGCAACATTGTCTGATGTTGGTACTCTGCATATTTTCACATCTCCTCTATCGATGATTTCTCGAATGAGATGATAGCGCCTAAGTATGTGTTTGGATCTTTGGTGAGATCTAGGTTCTTAAGCTTGTGCGATTGCTCCATTGTTATCACATAACAGTTCAATGGGATCCACAATGCTTGGAACTATACCAAGATCAGAGATGAATTTCTTGATCCAAACAACCTCTTTTGCGGCATTAGATGCAGCAATATACTCGGCCTCGGTTGTAGAATCAGCGACTGTTTCCTGCTTTGAACTTTTCCATCTAACAGCACCGCCATTTAACCAAAACACATATCCAAATTGCGATTTGAAATCATCATGATCTGTCTGAAAACTAGCATCTGTGTAACCAATTACAGAGAGCTCTTCTTGACCTCCATAGATCAAGAAAGTATCCTTAGTTCTTCTCAAGTACTTAAGGATGTTCTTAACAGCAACCCAATGACTGTTACCTGGATTAGACTGGTATCTGCTCGTAGCACTTAAAGCATACGAGACATCTGGTCGAGTACATAACATAGCATACATGATAGATCCAATTGCGGATGCATATGGAACATTGATCATTCGATCCCTTTCTTCATCAGTTGAAGGGGATTGTGCTTTTGACAAACTTATACCTGATGACATAGGTACGAGTCCTTTCTTAGACTCATACATATTGAAACGTCTCAAGACTTTGTCAATGTATGTACCCTGACTTAAGCCAAGCAATCTTTGTGATCTATCTCTATAGATCCTGATTCCTAATATGTAGGAAGCTTCACCTAAGTCTTTCATAGAAAAGCATTTCCCTAACCAAGATTTAATTTCTTGTAGTGCAGGGATGTCATTTCCGATAAGCAATATGTCATCCACATATAATACCAGAAATGAGACTATGCTCCCACTAACCTTCTTGTAAACACAAGGTTCATCTTCATTTTTAATGAATCCATACTGTTGTACAGTTTCATCAAAACGAAGATTCCAACTTCTGGAAGCTTGCTTCAATCCATAGATTGATCGCTGCAATTTGCATACCTTTTGGATGTTATTAGGAATGCCAAATCCTTCAGGTTGTGTCATGTACACATCCTCAAGGAGATTTCCATTAAGGAAAGCAGTCTTGACATCCATCTGCCAGATTTCATAATCATGGTATGCAGCGATAGCAAGTAAGATCCGAATGGATTTAATCATTGCGACTGGTGAAAAGGTTTCATCATAGTCTACACCATGAATTTGTTTGAAGCCTTTAGCAACCAACCGCGCTTTGTAGGTGTTAACCTTTCCGTCCATGTCAGTTTTCTTTTTGAAAACCCACTTGCATCCTATAGGATTAATTCCTTTAGGTGCTTCAACCAAGTTCCAAACTTGATTTGTGTACATGGAATCCATTTCAGATTTCATGGCTTCAAGCCACTTCTCAGATTCAGGACCAGTAATGGCCTCTTGATAAGTCATAGGCTCATCTTGATCCATGAGCAATACGTCACATTCTTCTGATATGAGATACCCATATCTCTCAGGTTCTTGACGTATCCTATTTGACCTACGTGGTTCTTGTGTTATTGGAGTAGGATTTTCTGTCACAACAGCTTGTGTATCCTGCTCTTGTTCCTCCATTGGCGTACTACTTTGTGGGTCTTGAACTTCTTCAAGATCTACCTTTTTGCCACTAATTTCTTTGGAGACAAATTCCTTCTCAAGGAATACTCCATCTCTAGCGACAAACACTTTGCCCTCAGATGGTTTGTAAAAGTAGTATCCTTTAGTTTCTTTAGGATATCCCACAAAGAAACATTTGTCAGATCTTTGTTCAAGTTTAGTGGACATTAGTCGTTTCACATAAACTTCACAACCCCAAATCTTTAAATGTTTCACATTGGGTTTTCGACCACTCCATATCTCATATGGTGTCTTTTCTATCGCTTTGGATGGAACCTGGTTAAGTGTGTAAGCTGCAGTTAATAAGGCGTGTCCCCAAAAGGAATTTGGAAGATCAGCATGACTCATCATAGATCGGACCATGTCTAACAAGGTTCGATTTCTCCTTTCGGAAACACCATTCCATTGTGGTGTTCCAGGAGGTGTGAGTTGGGATAAGATCCCACACTCTTTTAGATGATCGTCAAACTCTTGGCTCAAATATTCGCCACCTCGATCAGATCGAAGCATTTTGATTTTCTTGCCAAGTTGGTTTTCTACTTCATTTTGAAATTCCTTGAAGAAAGTAAATGATTCAGATTTGTGTTTCATAGATACACATATCCGTATCTACTAAAGTCATCAGTGAATGTAATGAAGTAATAAAAACCTCCTCTAGCAGGTGTGTTTAGTGGTCCACATACATCAGTATGTATGAGTCCCAAAAGATCACTAGACCTTTCACCTGTTCCGGTGAATGGGGTCTTTGTCATCTTTCCCAATAAACAAGATCGACATGTCTCATATGATTCTAAATCAAAGGAGTCCAAAATTCCATCTTTATGGAGTTTGGAAATGCGATTTTCGTTTATATGGCCTAAACGACAATGCCAAAGATAAGTTGGATTCAACTCATTAGGTTTCATCCTTTTCGTATTTATGTTATAGATTGGCATATCAAGATCAAGAATATAAAGTCCATTACTCATAATGGCATTAGCATAGTGAATATTATTCAAATAAATAGAACAACATTTGTCTTTTATTGTAAAACAAAAACCGGACTTGTCCAAACAAGAAACGGAAATAATATTCCTGCTAATTGCAGGTACAAAATAACAGTTCTCTAACTGTATTAAAAGACCACTAGGTAAAGTCAATTCATAAGTTCCAACAGCTAAAGCAGCAACCTTTGCGCCATTGCCAACTCGTAGATCGACTTCCCCTTTTGCCAATGTTCTACTCGTTCTCAACCCCTGCACATCAGTACAAATATGAGAACCACATCCAGTATCTAATACCCATGATGTAGAAGTAGACATGTTAATTTCTATAACAAAAATACCTGAAGAAGTGGAAGCAACCGTTCCATTCCTTTTGTCTTCCAGATATTTTGGGCAGTTGCGCTTCCAGTGCCCGGTCTTACCGCAGTAGAAGCACTTGCCCTCCTTAGCCACGCCTCCAGTAGGCTTCAAAGCTTTGGTTGATGGCTTAGCAACTGCTTTGCCTTTGCCATTTCCCTTAGACTTTTTAGGCTTCTTATTATGCTTTTTGACCTTTCCATTGTTAACCATCAAGATGGTCTTACCCTTTCCCTTCATGTTCTTTTCAGCAGTTCTTAACATTGCTGCAAGCTGTGGAAGAGTTTTGTCCATGTCATTCATTAGGAAATTCATGACAAAGTGGCTAAAGCTTTCCGGCAACGATTGCAAGATAAGATCAATAGCAAGTTCCTGCTCAAGGGGTAAACCCAATCGCGCGAGGTTCTCAACGTACCCAATCATCTTGAGTACATGAGGTCCTACAGGACTTCCTTCTGACAGCTTAGTTCCAAAAAGGGCCTTGGAGACATCATACCTTTCATGCCTAGCTTGCTCTTCATAAAGAGTCTTAAGGTGTTCGATCATATCGAACGCAGCCATGTTCTCGTGTTGCTTCTGAAGCTCAGAGGTCATGGTTGCAAGCATGATGCAAGCGACTTCCACGGCATCATTGACATGCTTACTATAAGCATCTCTCTCAGCCCTGGGAGCATTTGCAGCTGGTGCCTCTTCAGGAACAGGTTCATCAAGCACATACAGCTTTTTCTCATGTGTGAGGACAATCCTCAAGTTACGGTGCCAGTCTAAAAAATTTGTTTCATTCAGCTTATCCTTCTCAAGGATTGATCGCAAAATGTTGTTTGAAGTGTTATTTGCCATCTACAATTTAAAATATACAAAATAAGTATCATGAAAATAACATATTTAATTTGGCCTTCAATTAAATACGCTCCCACTATTTTACTCAAATCAAATGACCTTCAAACATTTAATTCGGAAAATCCCGTTGGAAGATTTTCTAGCGGGTTGAAATCCTTATTTCACCTTGTTTTGAGTCAGCTAGGGCTGATCACCCAAAACTCAGCTATTTAGGTAGGAACATTTCCAATTGTATCTTATACAACTTTCAAATCAATTGGGCGAGTAACTCTTACTCTGATCTATCATATAGATATTTCCCAATTCTTGCTTCTAAATTTATTCTAATCATATTAAAATTAATTTAGTTAAGTTAAACCCAATAGAATAACAATCGGGTAAATGAAATTACCGCACCGCGACTTACAAACATAGAACATGTGCTTCGCTAGGGCAGAACCCACACATTCGATATTAGTCTTGAAGGGTGTTATTCTTTTGGAAAGCATTAAACTTAATATATCACTTTGAAGGATTTTATTTAGTTTGATCTCACCTCACCACGGCTTATATATCATATATATTCGCACTCCAATCATTCAAGCATGCATAACAATTATACAAAATAAAAGTGACATGATTATGGCCTCCTAACGCTATGATTCTCTCAAGCCAATGAAAGAATCTAAACTAATCCTAGAAACGACCTTGCTTCTCCAAGCTAGACTTCTAGGGCTAATCCAACGTCAATGGTCCTATTACCTCCTTGTATTCTAATTACATTACATATAAAGAAACTCGTTTTACATACGAGGGATTGGATGAGAAGAGAATGTACATATAGAATTCAAGAGAGAGGCACGACACGCAGGCCGTATTTCAAAAATCCAAAATAAAAGAAATAATAAGACTAAGGCCATAATCATTAAAATTAAATTAAAACTCGGCGATTGATCACACTACGCAGATTAGTCGGGGGTTCCGCTGCCCGGTCAGCGGACAGGGGTCAAGGGGGCAGCGCCCCTTGCGGGGCTTCCGGGGCAGCGCCCCGGAAGCTAATTCAATATGAACGATTCACTTTGAATTTTGGTGCTGAAAAATCGTGTCACGATTCTGGCATCGTGTCACGATTTTATAGGCAGAAGCAAACAATTTGCTGGGCACAAAATCGTGTCACGATTCTGGAATCGTGTCACGATTTTATAAGCAGAAGCAAACGATTTGCTGGGTACAAAATCGTGTCACGATTCTCTAATCGTGTCACGATTCTGAACCAGGTTTCAGCCTTTTCGTAACCCTAATCATGACGGCACAACACTTGCGGCGTTATGAACCCCGTTGTAACAGTATGATCACACCAATCAAAGTACTCTGATTGTTTATCCAATATGGTGATCGAACTTAGAATGCTTCACCTGATACGGTTCCGAAGCTCCAGTTTACAATCATCCAATATGAACAAATATCATCTGACTTGATTTAGTGAACGATCATCACGAGTATATCACATATACTTCTGTTACACAGAATTTATCAATCATATTTCTGTCGATATGGATAATCGAAAATATTGATGCTTCACCAGAAAACGGTTCCGAAGCTTCAAACAATTCGAAAAGCCATGCACAGAAAAGTGATACGATTCAATTATGTGCGTATGTGATCGAGCAACACATCTCCGTCGATATGGATAATCGATACATTGATGCTTCACCTGATACGGTTCCGAAGCTTCAAACAAACCGAAAAGCCATGCACGGAAACGTGATGCCTTGCCAATTTTAATTCGTCTTTATTATTTAATTGTATTCGATTATGTTTAATCCAATTAAAACATAAAGCAGTAAACAAAACAATCCGATTCATGGTTTCGTAATTGGCTCTGATACCACTGAAGGGAAATCGACATATAAAGTGCAGCGGAAGTTTAAAATTTTTGATTTCCTTTCCTTGGATCATTACGAATATCACATGAATCAGTGATAGAATTGTTACCTCTTTGTAATGCAGAAACTGTTTCTTTGATCACAACTGAGCAAGTAAGCAAAGCCTCTACTCGTCCACACGAACGGCTTCCTTTGATTCCCGGTGCTAGCCAAGCGATCAGAGGTTAGGGAGAGAAGTGGGGTTACGGTTTTGCTTTAGGGTTACACGAAAAAGCATTAGCTGATTTCAGCACTAGAGCTTCTATTTATAGAACTCCTTGCTGCACAAAATCAGCTTGAGCTTCAAAAGCCCATTAGCCCATCAGCTTCCGCTAACTAATTAGCGCCTATTGCTAAACGTACCCCCTCATATAAGTACTACTTATATTTCTCCTTTTAACCGTTCTTTTGTGTGTGACCCTATAGGTTCTTGTAACGTTGGCAATAATATTAAATCCTATATTTAATATTATAAACAGTGAGCGGTATCTAGCAACACATCACTGCTACCCAAGTGACAAGAATGTCAAGTGATCTGACGAAACCTTTTCCATGATAATATCTATGTGTACGATTACTCCTTTGTCCTAATATCTTTATTGAACACAAGGCATAGATTACGTCACCCTTGTTTAGTTCAATATCTATATTTCTTGATCCCGAAATATACTGAACAACGAATAAGTCCAATATCTCATATTGACTTAATTCGGCATGGCCATGCATTTTTCCAGTCATATTCCATCAAGAGGCCTAAAGATATATCTCCTGTTATGAGGAGGGACAAATCCCATCTAGGACACTCATGTCCCTCAGCATGATTCGTCAAGTGCCCATTAACCAACGTTATAGTCATCTTGTTACAGACAACGTTTGAATGGCAATAAAACACTTGAGTCCACATCTAGGGATCATAGTGGTTTCAGGTCTAAGAGTGATATACACTATTATCATTGTGAGAATAACTTATGACGATTTCATAACATACTATGTAGTATTCTCACGATGGGTCAATCCAGTATAAATATTACTCCTAATACTTATACCTATGTATAGACTTAATATCTCATATTTATGACCCATGAGATGTGGTCATCAGTCTACATACATAATAGTCTCCATGCTTTAATATTATCCCAATTCATATTAAAGCTTGACTACGGATACATTTAAGAATAGTGTTCTTTCGTTGATGTAATCTCATGATTAAGTCACACTTAATATTCCATCACATGAACCAACTATTCTAGGGACTTTATTTATCTTATAACAAGTGTAATAAAGAACGCCATATCTTATTCAATAATAAAAGTCATGATACATATAAAAGTTTAACATAAACTATTGGCCTCTAGGGCTTATACCAACAATCTCCCACTAGCACTAGAGCCAATCAGGCATAGACCTAATACCCATAGATCTAGTATGACCATCATGCTTCTGCTGAGTTAGAGCTTTAGTCAGTGGATCAGCAACATTGTCTGATGTTGGTACTCTGCATATTTTCACATCTCCTCTATCGATGATTTCTCGAATGAGATGATAGCGCCTAAGTATGTGTTTGGATCTTTGGTGAGATCTAGGTTCTTAAGCTTGTGCGATTGCTCCATTGTTATCACATAACAGTTCAATGGGATCCACAATGCTTGGAACTATACCAAGATCAGAGATGAATTTCTTGATCCAAACAACCTCTTTTGCGGCATTAGATGCAGCAATATACTCGGCCTCGGTTGTAGAATCAGCGACTGTTTCCTGCTTTGAACTTTTCCATCTAACAGCACCGCCATTTAACCAAAACACATATCCAAATTGCGATTTGAAATCATCATGATCTGTCTGAAAACTAGCATCTGTGTAACCAATTACAGAGAGCTCTTCTTGACCTCCATAGATCAAGAAAGTATCCTTAGTTCTTCTCAAGTACTTAAGGATGTTCTTAACAGCAACCCAATGACTGTTACCTGGATTAGACTGGTATCTGCTCGTAGCACTTAAAGCATACGAGACATCTGGTCGAGTACATAACATAGCATACATGATAGATCCAATTGCGGATGCATATGGAACATTGATCATTCGATCCCTTTCTTCATCAGTTGAAGGGGATTGTGCTTTTGACAAACTTATACCTGATGACATAGGTACGAGTCCTTTCTTAGACTCATACATATTGAAACGTCTCAAGACTTTGTCAATGTATGTACCCTGACTTAAGCCAAGCAATCTTTGTGATCTATCTCTATAGATCCTGATTCCTAATATGTAGGAAGCTTCACCTAAGTCTTTCATAGAAAAGCATTTCCCTAACCAAGATTTAATTTCTTGTAGTGCAGGGATGTCATTTCCGATAAGCAATATGTCATCCACATATAATACCAGAAATGAGACTATGCTCCCACTAACCTTCTTGTAAACACAAGGTTCATCTTCATTTTTAATGAATCCATACTGTTGTACAGTTTCATCAAAACGAAGATTCCAACTTCTGGAAGCTTGCTTCAATCCATAGATTGATCGCTGCAATTTGCATACCTTTTGGATGTTATTAGGAATGCCAAATCCTTCAGGTTGTGTCATGTACACATCCTCAAGGAGATTTCCATTAAGGAAAGCAGTCTTGACATCCATCTGCCAGATTTCATAATCATGGTATGCAGCGATAGCAAGTAAGATCCGAATGGATTTAATCATTGCGACTGGTGAAAAGGTTTCATCATAGTCTACACCATGAATTTGTTTGAAGCCTTTAGCAACCAACCGCGCTTTGTAGGTGTTAACCTTTCCGTCCATGTCAGTTTTCTTTTTGAAAACCCACTTGCATCCTATAGGATTAATTCCTTTAGGTGCTTCAACCAAGTTCCAAACTTGATTTGTGTACATGGAATCCATTTCAGATTTCATGGCTTCAAGCCACTTCTCAGATTCAGGACCAGTAATGGCCTCTTGATAAGTCATAGGCTCATCTTGATCCATGAGCAATACGTCACATTCTTCTGATATGAGATACCCATATCTCTCAGGTTCTTGACGTATCCTATTTGACCTACGTGGTTCTTGTGTTATTGGAGTAGGATTTTCTGTCACAACAGCTTGTGTATCCTGCTCTTGTTCCTCCATTGGCGTACTACTTTGTGGGTCTTGAACTTCTTCAAGATCTACCTTTTTGCCACTAATTTCTTTGGAGACAAATTCCTTCTCAAGGAATACTCCATCTCTAGCGACAAACACTTTGCCCTCAGATGGTTTGTAAAAGTAGTATCCTTTAGTTTCTTTAGGATATCCCACAAAGAAACATTTGTCAGATCTTTGTTCAAGTTTAGTGGACATTAGTCGTTTCACATAAACTTCACAACCCCAAATCTTTAAATGTTTCACATTGGGTTTTCGACCACTCCATATCTCATATGGTGTCTTTTCTATCGCTTTGGATGGAACCTGGTTAAGTGTGTAAGCTGCAGTTAATAAGGCGTGTCCCCAAAAGGAATTTGGAAGATCAGCATGACTCATCATAGATCGGACCATGTCTAACAAGGTTCGATTTCTCCTTTCGGAAACACCATTCCATTGTGGTGTTCCAGGAGGTGTGAGTTGGGATAAGATCCCACACTCTTTTAGATGATCGTCAAACTCTTGGCTCAAATATTCGCCACCTCGATCAGATCGAAGCATTTTGATTTTCTTGCCAAGTTGGTTTTCTACTTCATTTTGAAATTCCTTGAAGAAAGTAAATGATTCAGATTTGTGTTTCATAGATACACATATCCGTATCTACTAAAGTCATCAGTGAATGTAATGAAGTAATAAAAACCTCCTCTAGCAGGTGTGTTTAGTGGTCCACATACATCAGTATGTATGAGTCCCAAAAGATCACTAGACCTTTCACCTGTTCCGGTGAATGGGGTCTTTGTCATCTTTCCCAATAAACAAGATCGACATGTCTCATATGATTCTAAATCAAAGGAGTCCAAAATTCCATCTTTATGGAGTTTGGAAATGCGATTTTCGTTTATATGGCCTAAACGACAATGCCAAAGATAAGTTGGATTCAACTCATTAGGTTTCATCCTTTTCGTATTTATGTTATAGATTGGCATATCAAGATCAAGAATATAAAGTCCATTACTCATAATGGCATTAGCATAGTGAATATTATTCAAATAAATAGAACAACATTTGTCTTTTATTGTAAAACAAAAACCGGACTTGTCCAAACAAGAAACGGAAATAATATTCCTGCTAATTGCAGGTACAAAATAACAGTTCTCTAACTGTATTAAAAGACCACTAGGTAAAGTCAATTCATAAGTTCCAACAGCTAAAGCAGCAACCTTTGCGCCATTGCCAACTCGTAGATCGACTTCCCCTTTTGCCAATGTTCTACTCGTTCTCAACCCCTGCACATCAGTACAAATATGAGAACCACATCCAGTATCTAATACCCATGATGTAGAAGTAGACATGTTAATTTCTATAACAAAAATACCTGAAGAAGTGGAAGCAACCGTTCCATTCCTTTTGTCTTCCAGATATTTTGGGCAGTTGCGCTTCCAGTGCCCGGTCTTACCGCAGTAGAAGCACTTGCCCTCCTTAGCCACGCCTCCAGTAGGCTTCAAAGCTTTGGTTGATGGCTTAGCAACTGCTTTGCCTTTGCCATTTCCCTTAGACTTTTTAGGCTTCTTATTATGCTTTTTGACCTTTCCATTGTTAACCATCAAGATGGTCTTACCCTTTCCCTTCATGTTCTTTTCAGCAGTTCTTAACATTGCTGCAAGCTGTGGAAGAGTTTTGTCCATGTCATTCATTAGGAAATTCATGACAAAGTGGCTAAAGCTTTCCGGCAACGATTGCAAGATAAGATCAATAGCAAGTTCCTGCTCAAGGGGTAAACCCAATCGCGCGAGGTTCTCAACGTACCCAATCATCTTGAGTACATGAGGTCCTACAGGACTTCCTTCTGACAGCTTAGTTCCAAAAAGGGCCTTGGAGACATCATACCTTTCATGCCTAGCTTGCTCTTCATAAAGAGTCTTAAGGTGTTCGATCATATCGAACGCAGCCATGTTCTCGTGTTGCTTCTGAAGCTCAGAGGTCATGGTTGCAAGCATGATGCAAGCGACTTCCACGGCATCATTGACATGCTTACTATAAGCATCTCTCTCAGCCCTGGGAGCATTTGCAGCTGGTGCCTCTTCAGGAACAGGTTCATCAAGCACATACAGCTTTTTCTCATGTGTGAGGACAATCCTCAAGTTACGGTGCCAGTCTAAAAAATTTGTTTCATTCAGCTTATCCTTCTCAAGGATTGATCGCAAAATGTTGTTTGAAGTGTTATTTGCCATCTACAATTTAAAATATACAAAATAAGTATCATGAAAATAACATATTTAATTTGGCCTTCAATTAAATACGCTCCCACTATTTTACTCAAATCAAATGACCTTCAAACATTTAATTCGGAAAATCCCGTTGGAAGATTTTCTAGCGGGTTGAAATCCTTATTTCACCTTGTTTTGAGTCAGCTAGGGCTGATCACCCAAAACTCAGCTATTTAGGTAGGAACATTTCCAATTGTATCTTATACAACTTTCAAATCAATTGGGCGAGTAACTCTTACTCTGATCTATCATATAGATATTTCCCAATTCTTGCTTCTAAATTTATTCTAATCATATTAAAATTAATTTAGTTAAGTTAAACCCAATAGAATAACAATCGGGTAAATGAAATTACCGCACCGCGACTTACAAACATAGAACATGTGCTTCGCTAGGGCAGAACCCACACATTCGATATTAGTCTTGAAGGGTGTTATTCTTTTGGAAAGCATTAAACTTAATATATCACTTTGAAGGATTTTATTTAGTTTGATCTCACCTCACCACGGCTTATATATCATATATATTCGCACTCCAATCATTCAAGCATGCATAACAATTATACAAAATAAAAGTGACATGATTATGGCCTCCTAACGCTATGATTCTCTCAAGCCAATGAAAGAATCTAAACTAATCCTAGAAACGACCTTGCTTCTCCAAGCTAGACTTCTAGGGCTAATCCAACGTCAATGGTCCTATTACCTCCTTGTATTCTAATTACATTACATATAAAGAAACTCGTTTTACATACGAGGGATTGGATGAGAAGAGAATGTACATATAGAATTCAAGAGAGAGGCACGACACGCAGGCCGTATTTCAAAAATCCAAAATAAAAGAAATAATAAGACTAAGGCCATAATCATTAAAATTAAATTAAAACTCGGCGATTGATCACACTACGCAGATTAGTCGGGGGTTCCGCTGCCCGGTCAGCGGACAGGGGTCAAGGGGGCAGCGCCCCTTGCGGGGCTTCCGGGGCAGCGCCCCGGAAGCTAATTCAATATGAACGATTCACTTTGAATTTTGGTGCTGAAAAATCGTGTCACGATTCTGGCATCGTGTCACGATTTTATAGGCAGAAGCAAACAATTTGCTGGGCACAAAATCGTGTCACGATTCTGGAATCGTGTCACGATTTTATAAGCAGAAGCAAACGATTTGCTGGGTACAAAATCGTGTCACGATTCTCTAATCGTGTCACGATTCTGAACCAGGTTTCAGCCTTTTCGTAACCCTAATCATGACGGCACAACACTTGCGGCGTTATGAACCCCGTTGTAACAGTATGATCACACCAATCAAAGTACTCTGATTGTTTATCCAATATGGTGATCGAACTTAGAATGCTTCACCTGATACGGTTCCGAAGCTCCAGTTTACAATCATCCAATATGAACAAATATCATCTGACTTGATTTAGTGAACGATCATCACGAGTATATCACATATACTTCTGTTACACAGAATTTATCAATCATATTTCTGTCGATATGGATAATCGAAAATATTGATGCTTCACCAGAAAACGGTTCCGAAGCTTCAAACAATTCGAAAAGCCATGCACAGAAAAGTGATACGATTCAATTATGTGCGTATGTGATCGAGCAACACATCTCCGTCGATATGGATAATCGATACATTGATGCTTCACCTGATACGGTTCCGAAGCTTCAAACAAACCGAAAAGCCATGCACGGAAACGTGATGCCTTGCCAATTTTAATTCGTCTTTATTATTTAATTGTATTCGATTATGTTTAATCCAATTAAAACATAAAGCAGTAAACAAAACAATCCGATTCATGGTTTCGTAATTGGCTCTGATACCACTGAAGGGAAATCGACATATAAAGTGCAGCGGAAGTTTAAAATTTTTGATTTCCTTTCCTTGGATCATTACGAATATCACATGAATCAGTGATAGAATTGTTACCTCTTTGTAATGCAGAAACTGTTTCTTTGATCACAACTGAGCAAGTAAGCAAAGCCTCTACTCGTCCACACGAACGGCTTCCTTTGATTCCCGGTGCTAGCCAAGCGATCAGAGGTTAGGGAGAGAAGTGGGGTTACGGTTTTGCTTTAGGGTTACACGAAAAAGCATTAGCTGATTTCAGCACTAGAGCTTCTATTTATAGAACTCCTTGCTGCACAAAATCAGCTTGAGCTTCAAAAGCCCATTAGCCCATCAGCTTCCGCTAACTAATTAGCGCCTATTGCTAAACGTACCCCCTCATATAAGTACTACTTATATTTCTCCTTTTAACCGTTCTTTTGTGTGTGACCCTATAGGTTCTTGTAACGTTGGCAATAATATTAAATCCTATATTTAATATTATAAACAGTGAGCGGTATCTAGCAACACATCACTGCTACCCAAGTGACAAGAATGTCAAGTGATCTGACGAAACCTTTTCCATGATAATATCTATGTGTACGATTACTCCTTTGTCCTAATATCTTTATTGAACACAAGGCATAGATTACGTCACCCTTGTTTAGTTCAATATCTATATTTCTTGATCCCGAAATATACTGAACAACGAATAAGTCCAATATCTCATATTGACTTAATTCGGCATGGCCATGCATTTTTCCAGTCATATTCCATCAAGAGGCCTAAAGATATATCTCCTGTTATGAGGAGGGACAAATCCCATCTAGGACACTCATGTCCCTCAGCATGATTCGTCAAGTGCCCATTAACCAACGTTATAGTCATCTTGTTACAGACAACGTTTGAATGGCAATAAAACACTTGAGTCCACATCTAGGGATCATAGTGGTTTCAGGTCTAAGAGTGATATACACTATTATCATTGTGAGAATAACTTATGACGATTTCATAACATACTATGTAGTATTCTCACGATGGGTCAATCCAGTATAAATATTACTCCTAATACTTATACCTATGTATAGACTTAATATCTCATATTTATGACCCATGAGATGTGGTCATCAGTCTACATACATAATAGTCTCCATGCTTTAATATTATCCCAATTCATATTAAAGCTTGACTACGGATACATTTAAGAATAGTGTTCTTTCGTTGATGTAATCTCATGATTAAGTCACACTTAATATTCCATCACATGAACCAACTATTCTTGGGACTTTATTTATCTTATAACAAGTGTAATAAAGAACGCCATATCTTATTCAATAATAAAAGTCATGATACATATAAAAGTTTAACATAAACTATTGGCCTCTAGGGCTTATACCAACAGTTTCACCTCTAGCACCTGCTCCTTTCTTTATACCATCACAATGTGCTTCTTGTCGCAATCATAATCATTACCTCCACTATAAAATTCTCAAGAATTCGCGGAATTCTTACAGATTACTTGTTCTTCGCTTAATAAGTAGTTGGCGTCATTTATCTTGATAAATTAGGAGTCATTCTTCGTTACCAGAAGTCTGATAATCTTTTATCAATCCTGTCAACACTCATCTTGAATCCTTATCGTGTCGTTAATATTTCCTATGCCGATATATATATCCAAAGCTTATGAAACGTAGTCCAAGTGATGGGTGGCAAATCCATCTCGCATATCATATCATCCATAATATATTTCATAACACTTAATTTACATATATGTTAAAGTACATGTACGCTACTAACGGGTACATAGTACATCACATCATCATTGTCCAACTAGCGGGACATCATTCTTAATCTTAACATATTTGAGACACTACCACATCAAATGGGAATCTTTTCTTTTACTTTTAACTCGTTTTGTAACATTCGGGATTTGCCTTTCGACTGGCTTGCCGGGTTTGCCCCACCAATGTTACTCATGTTTATTTCTTAAGTATGCAATAACTCATAACGCAAATTATGGTTACATTCTATCGGCATCATAAACTTATTTCTCATCTCTATACATCGAATTCAAGATCCTTGGTTTCAATAGAAAACTCTACTTACTTGCTACTAATAATAGCACACCTAGTCTTTAATCCTTTAGTCATAACCTGAAATTACGTAGCCCTTGACTGTGGACTACGAATAACTTTTAATCTGCGTAAAGTTTCTCCTTCCTTTACTGGTGAACATTAAGTTCGAGACTTCCCGAACTCTTCGGTTAATATAGGTTAACATGACATGGGTACAACATACAATTAAACTCATTCGCCTCTGCATTGTCGTTTCTAATCAAGGCCTCAATTCAAATATTTTATCTTGCACGCGCAACCTGTACCGTTGTTGACTCATGCTTAATTCCCTTTAGATTAACTGACTATTCAAGTATACTTAATGTTGTTGAGCTAAATTAGCTAAGCTACCGTTTTAGCGATAACTTCCAAATTTTTCCATTAGAACTTGTGATATGTTCAGGTCGCTTATACTTACTGCTATTCCGTATAATAAGAATTAAGCACTTAACATCTTCTTATTCTCTAAGCCTCAGCTTAGCATTGTTCATTATTTCATTTTTGGATTACTACTCCGCTGCGCCACTCTGATTCTTAACAACTCGAGTTAGAATTGGAGCAATACATCACTACTGCCAATTAAAATTTCCCTGACTAATCTTCTTACTTTATCATGTTGCAGTTTCTATAATCAAGACCATCTAACGTTATTGTTCCTCTTATGGCTTAAACCATCTGCTTAACTTACGGATTGGTAATCACCTGACTTTACCTTTCCTTTCGTACAAGGGCCATATTCTTACTTTCATGGGAATATACCAAAACCTGTAAACGGTCTTTAGCAACTGTTACGAGCCTAATAATGCTCCTGTCAAACGACTTATACTCTGGTTCCAACTTTACCTTCCATATCCTGAATTCCGTAACCATTTCTTGGTCAGCTCTTCATGTATAATCATTAAACATTGCAGACACCCGACTGAAAGTATGTCTGAGATAACTTAAATTCATGCACATTCATTAGTGGCAACTTCTAAAAACAATTTATGGCTTCTGAAGGTTCACATCTTTCATTTGAGTCTTGTTACTATTCGTTCTATCTTTATCCGTAAGGATTTCATATCCATAATCTTTCCGAGACAACTTCGGTCTCCATAACTCTATCATGTCCCTTAAGTTATCCCTTCGAGTTTCTACGGAACAATCTATCCTGAATAAGATTTAAACTCTTATTGGTCCTCTCGAACGCCCAAACATAGGTTACGTCTCTTCGTGCACCCGATTAATCGACCTTAAACTTCTGCACTTATCATTATCTATTGGATTCCTCCAGTAACTTGTTACTGGATTCACAATTCAAATCTCGATTCTTAACATCTGAGTAATTCTGCATATAGTTGAACAACCCGAAGTCTATACTTTAATACCGCCCACAGAACTTATCCACACGGGGTGATCTCTTTCAGCTTCTAGAATATTCGTGGAAGAAAACTCTTCGGTTGAAAACATATAACACCTTTACATTAATCACAATCTTAACATTTCATATAAAAGACGATATTCCATAATAATAAAATATCACATAATTTCCTCGGCTAAGATTCCGATTATCCTTCAAAACTGGTCTACTATAACCTTGTGTTGACGTAAGCTTGTCTTCTTATCCAATCAAGGAAGTCCGACTTGTTCGTCCATCAGTTCACTAAATTCCAATAACTTATTATTCAATATCCATCTTAGTTTTTAGGTTGCATACCATCTTCTCTTCTTAATTCACAGATCTAGCATTTATGGTTCGGGAGGTGCGGCCGATCTGATGGGGTTAAACTTACTTGCGATTCACGCTCAATGACCACACTTGAGTGGTTAGTTTCATTTGTCCAGATGATTCACTCAATCCATAATTTAATTCTCTTAACCGTTTGGGCATTAAAATCCCTTCCGATTGGAGTTCGATTCTTCCGCACTCTATCTTTGCTGAGAATCCAGAGGTTTCAAAACCGACCGATAATTCCTCATTCTAGTCTCTAGGTTTGGTACTGCAATTTCTCAACTTTGTACACAGAATCGTTACTTAGTTCACACTTCACTTCAACTTCTTAGACTGCGGTTTCCGTCAAGGTTCCACGTCATTCCCTAGAGCATTTCATGATTCCTTAATCCTTATGTCTTCCGCATACAAGGCGTCGTCCAACGATGCGTCCAACTGGGTTGAGGCGCTTCACCTCACTGTTAAATATCCCTTATGTCTCTAAGACCTTGCCACTATCAGGCTTCGCCACTTTACAGTTTGATGGCCACCATTGGCATGAATACTTCTTCGCCAATTCCGTCTTAAAATTCTGTCACCATAATCTTCGCCCTTCATACACTTCATTCCTCCTTGGTCACATTCAGCTCTCAGACATTTATCCTAACTGTCATATACTAGATTGAGTTGATCAGGCTCAACTAGATGTGACCTTTAGAACAATATCCGGAACCCAATGGTCCCACTACTTTTATTGAAACTTTAATGACCCAAGGCACGGTCTGAATCGACCTGCTCTGATACCAATTGTAACACCCATACTAAATTTATCTAGAATATTTAGCATGTGTATTAATCTGATACCGTATACATTAAAATTTTCAATAATTAATATATACAAACTACTGAATGAGTACAATTTGCTCGTTTACATAAATATCCAAATATCATAAAATACACTTTCATATAGATATATAAAATCTGTCAACCTCCTGGGCTTGTCCATGACGAGCATCTGCACTCCATCCAGCGTCTTCCTGAAGATCTTCATGAACATCACTTGCTAACCTATGAACCTGCACCAGAAGGATTGGGGTGAGACATAACGTCTCAGTGAGCTCCGGCCCAACCTACTGTTGGCAACCACGGGGGAAAACTAGGGTCGCCGTGCCTACTCTTAGCGATCTTGGGGGATACCTACGATCGCCATTTTTTTCTACATAGTTCGCGATCAAGGGGAAACTTAGGATCGCTACTTGACTTAATCATGTCTTATCATATTCTAACTTAAACTTTAACTCATACTTAGTGATCTGGGGACATCCTATGATCATTTTCTTTCTCTGCTGACTAATCATCATATTCTCATAATAATTTCATAAGTATTAATATACATCATTCTGAATTATAAAGTTATTAAGTCAGCGTTGAACAAACAATATTATCTTGGTTCATTTTACGAAGTGCATCCGGGTGGAGTAACCCCGAAGTACATCTCCCATCATACCGGTGAAATTCCTATCATATCAGGCTAACACCGGACTCCTCTTATCTTTGTGTAGGAAACCCTCTCGGTGAAGCCCCATCCGGCATAATCCGGAGCCTGCTGGACACATTTTAACTTTACATGTGGACAACCCTCTCGGAGAAGTCCCATCCGGCGAATCCCGGAGCCTGATGGACATGCTTAAATCTTTTAACATGCGTGTGGACAATCCTCTCGGAGAAGTACCATCCGGCGAGTCCCGGAGCCTGATGGACACGTTTATCATAGTCTTATAACTTACGTGTGGATAGCCCTTTCGGAGAAATCCCATCCGGCATAATCCGGAGTCTGATGAACACGTATAATCTTTAACATTAAATTCTTAGCTTTCTGTTCATATGCATATCTATTACGTTTCATATTTCTTGTGCATATCTAATTCATCCCTTAGATAATCATTCATGAGTACTTAACCTATAGAAGGTTCTAAACTTGATTAATGTATCATTCTTGAACTTGTATTTACTTAGTCGAATACATAGCATTGCTTAGTAAGGGTTAAACCCTAAACTCTAGCTCCTTAACATCTCTGTGATAACTTGTGGATTAAGGCATCCATTCTCTCACTATTGTGCCTATCCTCAATCTATAATAATGATCTAAACATTCTCAAGGATAGGTCTTTAAATGCTTATTAGCAATGCTTAACCATTACATGTTGTTCCTTGAGTCTCAAGCAGTATTGGATAGCCAGAATGGTGCAAGATTTGACGAAAAACAACATAGCCCTGCCCACTGTGAAATCGTGATACGATTTGGGAATCGTGTCACGATTTTCTACCCAGAAAACGTGTTATTTCCTGCCTATAAAATCGTGACACGATGGTAAAATCGTGACACGATTTTACCTGCAGTTGGGCAGCATAGGCAAGTTCAAAACATGAGTTTTTCACCATTCTTTCTCATCCAATCTTACCCAGACATTATAACAACTTAAAGAATAAATTTCTAAGGCATATTAACAGCTTATAACATGTAATGATCAAGAATTACTCACAACATAGAATTAGGGTACTAAAAATTCATAACTTTGATCATAATACTAATGATACTCAAACTTACTCATAGTGGGTTCTAAAACCCTAGGGAGCTCACCTTAACCTCAATTGGTGCTTGCTAACTCTGATTTCCAAGGCCTTAGCTTCAAGCTACCTCTTCTCTTAATTCTCCTTTGATTCTCCTTGTTTCTTCTTTAACTTCTTTTGCTCTAACTTCCAATACAAGTTTGCTTGCAATATCTTTCTCACAAGAGTTTGGTTGAAGCTTGGTTGGATGTTGGCATGGTGAGATGAGGGCGTGTGATTAGAGAGGGTGAGGGAGAGGGACCGATTTTTGAGAGAGTGAAGGGAAGAAGAGAATGGTGTGGGAAAATATCTTGTTCCCTATTTTAAATAATCTCCCTCTTACCCAAAATTTACTATATTGCCATTGCTTAATATTACAAAATTGCCATGTTTCTCAATTAATTTCTAACACTGATACAATTACCTCTAAGCGGGATATTACAGAAATTTGGATTTGTTCATTCATTGCAGATCTGGAGATGATAATCTTGGAGAACATACTCTTCATCATGGTGAGAGTTTCGGTTGGAAATTTGATCATAATTTTTTTGGTGGCACAAAATTCTGGTGTGTGTTTAATTGGAATGGTAATCAAGAGGATCGTAAGTTTGATGTTTTCCTACAATCTAGAGATGATGAAAAAGATGATACTCTTAATTATTATATAGTGAAAGCAGGACCATGTCTGACTCAACCAGACCATCCTCTTTGCTATAATTGGAATGGTGATATCATAAACATGTATGATTCAATCTCCAAGGGATCCTCTTTGAAATAATTGGGATGTTGAATTTTTAATGTAATACGTTTTTTTTATTTTAATAATATGTGAGGGATTGAAAACCCAATATTTTACCCATCTTAATACTTCTTAATGGAATTATTGAATATCTTAGTGTGTTTTAAATTTGTTATTGTGTTTTAAATTTGAATATCTTTGGTTTTGGAACTTCATGAATTTTGATAGTACAAAATCGATGATATGGCAGGGGGCAAACCAAAATTCGCTCAAATTACAGGGGCAAAATTACATTAAAATTTGAAATTTGATGTCATGAAGGTCTAAAACCAAAGAATCTTTAACTTACATGGTTGGAATCTAAACTTTTATTTTACAGGAGGGTAAACCAGAATTCGCTAATATTACAGGAGGTAAACATATATTAACAATTTTTTTTAATAATATTTAAGTGTAATTTTCATTTTCAAGGAGTCATAATGAACAACTAGGCACATAATTATTTCAGGAGTCATAATGAACAACTACGCACATAATTATTTCTAGTGATGTTTACATCCAAACCGATCCAAAATAAAAAGGAAAGCCGCACAAAACCGAAATTTATTGGATGTGTTTTTGTAACAACCGCTCGGATCATATCGAACTTTGGGTTACATTTTTAAAACTATACCAAACCAAACCGCATACATAAGTATTAAGCTTAATTAGAGTTTTGGTTTTCCTATTTTCACTCACTCACGAAGATGATCCCCCATTTTAAAATCACACAATTTTGGCCCGTTTCTCATATTTTTGGACTTAAAAATCACACAGTTTTAATTAGTATAATATATTGAATTAATCTATTATTTGTTGGTTTTTAAAAATATTTCCTCCAGTCCTTATTATAAGTGAAAAAACTGACTTTTTAGGTTCATTGAAATTGCCTAATTAGTTTTTTTTTATAAGTCTTGAGATAGGTTAGGAATCAGAGAGAGACAGAAACATCCGAACTAGGTTGGAACGAAACTGAAACTTCCATCATCTACCGCATACTCAATGTATATTATTAGGAAAAGGAAAAAATATATGCAGGACGGGGATTAGGCCAAAACCCTAAAGAAACATAAAAAAACAGCAATGAGCCGCACAACCAACATCCTTACCCCATAACGCGCAAAGATTAGGCATTAAAGGGTCTCTATTATTCATACAAAATTTCGTAACCTATATCCCTTAAATTCCAAAGAAGAAAAAATATTCATTTGGGAGGTGCTGGAGGGGGACTCTGAGAGCGTGTTTGATATGCCTTAGTAATTTTCTTTTTCTGACTTTTCGATAAATAAGGAGTAAATGAGACATTTGTTGATGCACCTTGAATCAATAAATTGTGGACAAGATCCAGTTCCCTCTATAAATTTGGATCAATAGGGTCCTCAGGATTAGCCACTATATGACGAACATCAAGCGCAATATGAGTAAAAACCAGAAACGCAGGGTGCATCAATGTTGCAACTGGTTATGCCGACTTTGACATGTGTTCAACTAGTTCCAAAACATATGGAATGCTGCCATCACTACCAACTAACCTCGAAATATCCGCAATTTCATCAACAACATTAGTTAGAGGAAAATGAAATGATGTATCCGATTTTGAAAAATGTGGATTCGCCTGAGTTGTAACCATTTGCTCTTGAATCATAGGATCATGGGAATTCTGTATTTCTGGAACAAGCTGTACCATAATAGCAACTTGATCTGCATCATTTGAACTCGTTATAACAACTGAAATTGATATAACACCTTTTGACTTATCTATTTCTGCAGCAACCATATCATTCCAATCAGCATGAATTATTTTCCTTATGCACAACAACCACGGGAAGTTCTTGAGCAGCCACATCAAGTGCTTCGACAGCAGGTACCGTAACCACTTCATTTGTCGTAACAGTGGGTACTTCATCAATTTCTTGAACAACAACAGTCGAATTAGCAGCCACATTAGACCGAACAGGCTCTGAAAAGGACAAGCATATACCCTCATGGTTATCCTTTGCCACATATTTCTGAATTGTGTGTTTTGGTGGCACAACAGATTTTTTACCTCGGTCAACCTTTTCAACAGGCTTTTTGAGTAAAATCCAACGACAAGCGGTAACATCATGACTGATGATCTGACAATGGGAACAGAAGTCCGGAAGCCATTCATATTCAACTGCTAACCTGAAAGTGAACCCCTCTCTTTCAACCATAATTTCATCAAACAAGCTTTGAGAGAAATCCACATCCAATAACACCCTTGAATTATGACCAAAGATTTTCATCTAAGTAGAGGTGATAATAATTAAAGAGGTGCCAACTACACCAACAATTTCTCGATGAACTCCAATACTCCTTGTGTGCACCTCGTTTAAAAAAAACGCGCAAATCCACCGAGGTCGTTCGTAAACGCTCGGAGGGCCTTTGTGAAGTCGCCACCAAAGTTTTTGTGTAAAGGGAACGTTGATAAACCCTTAAGTTTTTTTTTGTTTAAAGGGAAACGATAATAAAACCCTTTGACGATGAGGAAAGGATGGTCATCGCAACCATTGTCGGGTTCGGGAGTCGGTTACGCAAGGGGAAGGTATTAGCACCCCTCACGTCCGTTGTACTCAACGGGAACCTTCTATTTGGCTAAAGCTTAAATTGTTTTTAAATGTTTTGCGCGCATGCTTATCTATGTCAAAAGAAAATATACTAAAAAGGGGAAAAAGAGATAAAAACAAACGAAAGGAAAGAAAAAAAAGTTTTTTATTATTGCGCTTGACAAGATGTCGATCTTGCTCCTACGTATCTCCCGGTAGTCGGAGAACTCAAAGCGTACGTAGTTCTTTGGTAGAAAAACGTACATGTGTTGGTTAATTTTAAATGGACGATGTTTTAACCGAATTCTGGCGATTTAACCGTAGCTTGTATGCTCGCGCTCGGGAGACTTATTAAGCGTCTTGCTTGTATGCTCGCGCTTGGGAGACTTATTAAGCGTTTGTTTATGAATCGCGCTAGAATTGTTAAAAGGTACGTCCGTTAGGGTAAAAGGGTTCGAATTGGTCGCTATGGGACCAAAAGAGGTGCAATGGACTCAAACGAGTCAATCATTGACCGAGGGGACTCCAACGAGTCGAGGGATTGTTCGATTGATCCACTGAGATCAAGAACGGGTACAATGGACTCGGACGAGTCGAACATTGACCGAGTGACTCAAACGAGTCGAGGGATGGAATCTAGTGGCCACGGGGGACCAAAAGGTTCGGATTGACCACAAGGGGGCCAAGATTTGGTTTGGTTATGGTTGGATACGTTTGAAAAAGAAATGACGATTGTCCGAACGACGAGACATACGTCACGCATTCGTACAATCGGGGCAATGGAGAGACATACGTCACACCATCCCTTTTTCATTCAAGTTTTTGGGTAGAATTCTTTAGAAATCCCAAGGTATATCAAAACATTTGGTTTGAAAACCCAACATGGAAAGATTTAGCAATTTTGCTAGAAAACGCACAAGTTCGGCTTGTTTTGCGAATGGTTTTGAAAAGCGAACAAATTCGGCGTATGTTCATGCTTGAGTTTTGAAAATCATGAACAATGTTTATTGTTCAAGTTTTGATTTGAAATGATGAACATAGCTTGTTTGTTCATGCTGTTTTGAAAGATTGGGAACATAACTTGTTTTGCAAGTTATCCACAAAATGTTACCCGGACTTGCGAATTTTCCAATATTGTGCAAAATCCTTGAACTGGTTTGAAAAACATGAGTTTTAAAACTCTTAGGTTCTGAGCTCTTGGGCTAGAACCTCAAAAATTGGCCATTTGGGCACCTAAACTCAGATTCTGAGTTCTGTCATGGTCGCTCTGCGACCATGACTTCGCACTGCGAAGCATGCGAATTTTTGAGTTCAGAAGCTGTTTTTGAACCTTTGTTCAGAAACAACTTCTGAACACACTCAGGACCCTTTAGGTGAGTGAAAAGCTTTGAGTTTTTGGGATGAAAAGGGCTGGACAAACCAGTTTTGATGTTTTGAAAACCTTGGGATTTCTTTGAAATTCAAAAGGGGTTTTTTAGAACCAAAAGGTTTTGAACCAAAATTGCTATGCAAACACAATTGTAAATGCAAGATCAGTATTTAGAATACTTACAGAGATCCTTAGCAAAGCTCCAGCTGCAATGGATTTGAATTGATTGAAGGTTCTTGCAAGGTTTTGAATTTGGATGAACTTTGAACTTTGTAATGCTTTGTGTTTGGATTGGTTTTTTTTCTGGTTGTTTGGTAGTGTTTCTTTGCTCTCTGAATGCTCTATTTTCTACTCTATCTTATGCTTATGCAATGCTCTCTAATGCTCTAAAGATTTTTTTTTCTCTTGCCTTGCATCTCTATTTATAGGCCAAAATGCAATCTTATGTAATGATGAAAAAATCCTAGAACCTAGCTGATTTGTGGGCTAAATTCAGGCTATTTGGCTTTGCATTTAATGCTAATGGATAGAGGCAACCCTGCCTTGTGCCAAGGGTTAAGTCTTTGACTGATTTCAGTCACAAAATCAAAGGTGTTAGGATAGTAATGATGAGAAACATGGCTGAATTGCAATTGGCCAAGCTTGGGGATCAATCCTTGCAATCTCAATGGTTGATCAATAAAAACGTGCACTATGATGTGCAGAGATTGGGGGATGAAAAAGGCTACAATTGGCTGGTGTGAGAGGGTGAAAAGCTGTTGCAAAACAGGGTAGGCACTCATGGCTTTTTCAAGTGAAAAATCTAGCTAGTTTGACTGGTTTTGGGGGAGCAAGCAGGAGGAAAGTCATCAAGCAGGTGGCTGGCAACCTTGGGGTGGTTAACAGGTCACATGGGAGGGACAAGAGCTGCCCAAGGGCAAGCCCACTTGCTTGTCACATGCTAGGTTGGAAGAAAAAGCTTCCAACCTTGGCATTAATGGCAAGTCTTTAATTTCTGGTTTTGCTTGGCCCAATTAGCCATGAATGCTGATTAAAATAAATATGGAAATGATATGCAACAAAATCTGGAATTAAATCAAAGAAACCGAAAATCTGCAGAAAAATCGCAGACTTCGCAGTGCGAAGTCAGCATTTTTGAAATGTTGACTTTTCTGTTGACTTTTGTTGACTTTGACTTTTTCTTCCTCTTTGATTTTTTTTGATTTTTTTTTGTTTTAAAAGGCTTAGGACAAAATTGTGGTACTACACTCCTGAGGCAATTCCAAATATCTAATCCATACATGTGCATGAGTCTGCCTCTGATTATGTATGCTAAAGTCCTTCATCAACTGTGACAATCTGAATAGTGCCTTGCGACCAAAATGTCTGCATATCCTCCATCGATCCAAATGTAAACTCAAAAAAACCTCGTCCAAGTGATATGAGGCGTCAATGATGAGATGTTTTCTATATTTTCGATTACTTTCTTGAGACATCCTTCGCTGTGTAAGGTTTAACGCCCTTGCTAAGCACCAACCTACCATGAAGTTTCTGTTGGGACTCCTTCAAGTTTCTCTCATATTCATGCTGATTGATTTTGATACAAATAGAATCACCTTTGACCTCTAAAATAGGCATAGGCATTCTTGCCCACATCAGAATTCACTACAGCTGTAATATCCCGCTTTGAGGTAACTGTTATTAGTGTTAGAGGACTAATATGAAAGCAATGGCATTTTGGTAATTAATTGGCAAAGGAAGATTATTTAAAAAGAGGGGGGAAGATATTTTCTTTCATTTTCTTCTCACCCTTCTCTCTCTCAAATCTGATTTCTGCCCTCATTCTCCCTAGTCTCACGCCCTCCTCACTCTAGCCTTCACCCATCAAAGCTTCATCCAAATTCTTGTGAGATTTATGCAAGCAAGCTCAAGTTTTGGAAGTTAGAACGAGAGAAATAATAAGAGAAACAAGGGAGAAACAAGGAGATAAGCTAGGGATTGGAACTCAGAAGTTAGCAAGCACCAATCAAGGCATAGGTGAGCTCCCTAGGGTTTTAGTGTTGGAATAAGCCCTAATAGCCAATCTATTTTGATTGGATTTGGCCTTGTATCATGACTTTGATATATATTTTTGAATATATATATATATATATATATATATATATATATATATATATATATATATATATAAGGCATTATATTTATTCTTTTGTTTAGTTTCAAAATAATAAATTCCATAGAATACTTAGTCCATTTAATGGAGCATTAAGTGTGACTTAATCGTGAGATCCATTAAACGAAAGGACATTATTCTTAAAGTATCCGTAGTCAAGCTTTATTGTGAAATGGGATAACATTAAAGCATAGAGACTATTATGTGGGTAGACTAATGATCACATCTCACAGATCATAGATAAAGAGTTATCAAGTCTTCACATAGGTATAAATATTAGGAGTAATATTTATACTGGATTGACCCGCCATGAGAATACTACATAGTAAAAGTTATGAAAAGTGTCATAAGATATTCTCATAGTGATAGTGGTGTATTCCACCCTTCGACCTGAAACCACTATGTACCCTAGATGTAGGAGTCGAGAGCTTTATCACCATTCAAACGTTGTCTGTAATAGGATGACTATAAAGTTGGTTGATGGGTACTCCATGAATCATGCTAAGGGACATGAGTGACCTAGATGGAATTTGCCCCTCCTACATAACAGGAGAAATGTCTATGTAACACCCATATAGAGATTGCCTAGGATCTCTTACGAGTATTAAAATTTCGTACTGGATACATTAAATACAATACAGAATGGTTATTTATTGATCACACAATAAACAAGTTTATGTTACAACTCAAGATCCATTACATAAGATTCCTTAAAATATACATCATATACATCAATCTTATCCAACATCCACATGACAGAACATAATACGGCACGATCAATCCGTAGCTTTCTCTTTACCTTTGCGTCGTGCCACCTGAGAAGAACCTGCACCAGAAGGGAAGGGATGAGACATAATGTCTCAGTGAGCTCCTACCCTACCTACTGTTTGGCAACCTCAGGGAACTTAGGGTCGCCGTGCCTACCTCGGCGATCTTGGGGATACCTATGATCGCCAAGTCTTACTTTGCCCATAAAGGTCAACTGACTGATCCTGCTGATCTGGTGATCAAGGGGGAACCTAGGATCACCGTCTGATAACTGCTAACTGTAGTCTGATAATTATCTGAGTAAATATTTCCTGATTGGTAATATAATAGTATAATAACTGATACTTTAAGTTAGCTGTTAGCGTTGAACAAACATTACACTATCTTGGTTCATTTTACGGAGTGCATCCGGGTGGAGTAACCCCGAAGTACATCTCCCATCTTACCGGTGAAAATTCCTATCATATCAGGCTAACACCGGACTCCTCTTATCTTTTGTGTGGCTGCTCTCGCGAGCGGTAACTTCACCGTCCCAGCTGCCATTTAAGGCGGTAACTTCACGGGGACCCCCTGTATACTAACTAACGAGCAGACAGGAGACACATAACTTATAGACTTGGATGTGCAGCTGCCCTCACGGGCGGTAACTACACCGTTCCGGCTGCCATTAAAGGCGGTAACTTCACAGGAACCCCTCGTATACTAACTGGCGAGCATACGAGAGACACATCAAGCCCATCTTATAATTAATTATCATTCTTAAGTGCTTAACCTATAAAGGTTCTAAGCTTAATCACTGTATCATTCTTATTAACCTATCCAGGTTCTTGACCCATCGTTCTCATGAGCCATTCTTAGGGCTTACTTAAGCTTTTAACTTATTTCATGAATTTTCCAAGCTTTGTATAACCTTTGCTCAAGTAATATCTCAATCTTTGGAAGCATTTGGAATGAACTAAAATGGTGGTTTAAGTTCCTAAAATATGTTATAAGAAATCAGTTTCCAAAAGGCCATGCCCGCGCGAACCAGGACGCCCAGAACAACTCAACTAGGTTGGGCTGTCCAGGGCTGGTCGCTACAGCGCCCTTCTGGTCGCTACAAGCGCCAGTAGACAGAACCTGGTCGCTACAAGCGCCCAGTCTGTCGCTACAAGCGCCACTGGTCGCTACAAGCGCCAGTGTGGTCGCTACAAGCGCGGCTAGGCAGGGAAAAACCCTGTTTGGTCGCTACAAGCGACAGTCCGTCGCTACAGCGACCGTATCAGTAAAAACTTGTGTAAAAACATGATTTTCCACCATTTTTGCTCAATCAATGATACCCATGCTTCCTAAACATGATAAATATGATTTTCCTTCATAAATTAACAATTATAAACACTCATGAGCAAAGATTAAACAAGCAAGGAAAATTAGGGTAAACTTGAAAACTTTCTAAAACTTATGGAACTTGTCAAAGACACTCTAAATGAGTTCTATAATCTGAAATGAGCTCACCTAAGCCTTAATTGGTGCTGGTTATGATTGTTCTTGCAAACCCTAGCTTGATCCTTCCTTATTTCTTCCTATTACTCTAGCTTCCAACACAAACTTGCTTGCTAAAGCTCCTTACAAGGATTGGAATGAAAACTTGAAGAATTGGAATGAGAGGGAGTGGCGTGAGAGTGAGAAGAGTAAGGGGGAAAAGGTTGGTTCAAGGAGAGAAAGAAGGGGAAGAAACATGAAAATGAGAAAATATCTTTCCCTTCCTATTTCTTATAATCCTCTTGTTTGAAATATTTACGATTTTGCCATTGTTACTTATTACTAAATTGCCACGCTTATTAATTGCTTCTAACACTGACAATTGATACTAATAAGCGGGATATTACAATCTACCCCCCTTAAAGAAATTTCGTCCTCGAAATTTAGAATTTACCTGAAAATAATTGGGGATAGTTCTCTTGCATCTCTAACTCTAGCTCCCACGTTGCTTCGCCGTCGGGAGAACCTTTCCATACCACTTTAACAATAGGGATTTCTTTGTTTCGCAAGGTCTTAACATCGCGATCAATTATCTGATCTGGCTCAGGTTGAAAGGTTAAATCTGATCTCAAATCGATACCGTCCAATTCCACTGGTTGAAAAGGATCAGGGATGAACTTCCTTAGCTGGGAAACATGGAACACATCATGCAGTCCTGAAATGGCTGGTGGCAGCGCTAACTGATACGCTGCCGGACCAATACGACGAAGTATCTGAAATGGTCCAACATATCTTGGACAAAGTTTCTTGGTTCGGAATGCTCCTCTTAATCTCAATTTGGGTGTAACCTTAAGAAACACATGATCCCCTTCTTCAAATTCTAAGGGTCTTCGCCGCTTATCCGCATAACTTTTCTGACGACTCTGAGCTGTTCTCATTTTGTCCTGAATTGATTTAATCTTTAGAGTCGTCTCCTGAATGATTTCGGGTCCCAAAATGCTCTTATCTCCAACCTCAGCCCAACAAAGCGGAGTTCTACACTTCCTACCATACAGGGCTTCATAAGGTGCCATTCCAATGCTAGAATGGTAACTGTTGTTGTAAGAAAATTCAATCAATGGTAGGTGGTCGTTCCAACTTCCTCCATCTTCTAGAATACATGCACGTAACATATCCTCTAATGTCTGAATTGTCCTCTCTGATTGTCCGTCTGTTTGAGGATGATGGGACGTGCTCATCTTTAATCTTGTCCCCAAAGCTTTCTGAAAAGCTTTCCAAAAGTGAGATGTGAAGATAGGATCTCTGTCCGACACTATACTAGTAGGTACACCATGGAGTTTCACTATCTCTGCAATAAACAACTCAGCATACTGTGAGGCTCGATACGTAGTCTTAACCGGAAAGAAGTGAGCTGACTTGGTTAACCGGTCCACTATTACCCAAATGGAGTCATGTCCTCGCTGCGTTCGAGGTAATCCACTCACAAAATCCATGGTTATATCTTCCCATTTCCATTGTGGAATTTCCAAAGGTACTAACATTCCCGCAGGCCTTTGATGTTCAATCTTCACCTGCTGACAGACAATGCATCGCGCTACAAATTCCGCAATGTCTCTTTTCATGCTTGGCCACCAATAATCTCTTTTCAAATCTTGATACATCTTGGTGGTGCCTGGATGAATGCTGAAACTGCTCTTATGTGCCTCTTCTAGAATCAATCTTTTCAATTCCTCATCGTTCGGAACGTAAACTCTTCCCTCAAACAGTAATGTTCCATCAGGTGCAAAAGAAAACTCCGGTTGGCTAACTTTCCTTTGAAGATCCATACCCATGGTTTGCGCTTGTGCAATCCTAGATCGTAGGTCGCAAGAAATCTCTAACTTGTTTAACAAGATGCCACCATCCAAATCAGTAACTTGGAGGTTAAGGTCTCTAAACTCTTCATACAACTCACACGTGTGCATCATCACCTCAGCTTTAACCAAAGCCTTACGACTCAAGGCATCTGCTACCACATTTGCCTTTCCTGGATGGTATTTCAAATCAAAATCAAAGTCTTTAAGGTATTCCATCCATCGCCTCTGTCTCATATTAAGATCTCGTTGGTCAAACAAATATTTCAAACTCTTATGGTCACTGAACAAATCAAACTGCGCACCATACAAATGATGTCTCCATATCTTCAATGCAAAAACTATTGCTGCTAACTCAAGATCATGGGTGGGGTAATTCTCCTCATGAGTCTTGAGCTGTCTAGAGGCATAAGCTATTACATTTTCTCCTTGCATGAGAACACTTCCCAGTCCCTTGGAAGATGCATCGCAGAAAACGGTGTATCTCCTTTCAGGATCTGGTATTGCCAACACTCGTGCTTTAGTCAATTTCTTCTTCAGAACTCTGAAACTTTCTTCACATTCTTCATCCCAAACAAAGGATACCTCTTTTCTGGTGAGGCGTGACAGGGGTAAGGCAATCTGAGAAAACTTCATAATGAATCTTCGATAATAACCTGCCAAACCTAGAAAGCTCCTGGCTTCAGCTACATTCTTTGGTCTTTCCCAATTGAGAACAGCCTCAACTTTAGATGGATCAACAGCTACTCCTCCTTGAGAAATAACATGACCCAAAAATTTAATCTCGGATAACCAGAACTCACATTTGCTAAACTTAGCGTACAGTTGCTTGTCTCTAAGTACATCCAATACAATTCTCAAATGCTGAGCATGTTCCTGAGGATCCTTAGAATAGATCAAGATGTCATCAATGAAAATCACCACAAATTGATCGAGATAGGGCTGAAATATCCTGTTCATGTAATCCATAAATACTGCTGGAGCATTAGTTACACCGAAAGGCATAACTAGAAATTCATAATGCCCATAACGCGTTCGAAACGCCGTTTTAGACACATCTGAGGATTTAATTCGAATCTGATGATAACCCGATCGAAGATCAATCTTAGAAAATACTGTTGCTCCCTTAAGCTGGTCTAGAAGATCATCAATCCTTGGAAGAGGGTACTTGTTCTTGATAGTTACTTTATTAAGTTGACGGTAGTCAATACACAGCCTCATGCTTCCATCTTTCTTCTTGACTAACAAGACTGGAGCACCCCAAGGTGATACACTGGGTCTGATGAAATGCTTCTGGATTAAATCCTCGAGTTGAGATTTCAACTCTTTCAACTCTGTTGGTGACATTCTGTACGGTGCCACAGACACTGGCTCCGCTCCTGGAATCAAATCAATTGAAAACTCCACCTCACGCTCTGGTGGTAAACTCGTGACTTCTGAAGGAAAAACATCTAGGTACTCATTTACAACAGGAATGTCACTGGGACTTAACTCTGACTCTGAAGCCACAGTGAGCATTACATAAAATCCCTTATCTTGAGCACAGATGAATTGAATTAACTGATGGGTGCGGTTAATCAATTCAGACAGAGCCACTCCTTCTGTCGTATTACTGGTAGGCATATAGATACTCTTCTCAGAACATCCTATGTATACATGGTTAGCGGAGAGCCAATCCATGCCTAAGATCACATCAAGTTGCTCCATCGGGAGACATACTAAATCAACATAGTAAGTCTTACTAGACACAGTGATAGGACAGCTTTCACAAACATACTTTGCCTCAATTCCGCCTTCAGTAGCGGTAGATACTAACATTGGAGGGTTCAACGGAGACAAAGGTAATTGCAGCGTCTCCACACATTTATATGAAATAAAAGAACATGTAGCGCCGCAATCAAAAAGAACTTTTACTGGATTTGTACCTAAATAACACATACCGGCAATTAAATCTTCATTGGCCGAAGCCTTTGCGCCGTCAAGAGAGTACACTCTGCCCCTACTAGTAGTTGTTCCTTCGGCTGGTCCTTTACCACGTCTATTTGGACATTCATGTATGAAATGCCCAGGTTGCTTACACCCGTAGCAGACACCCATACCCATCATACATTCACCTTTGTGGGACTTCCCACACTTCCTACAAGCAGAATATACTGAGGTCGGACTAGATTGCTTTCCTCTTTGCGGTGATCCCTTTGGCTTCAGCTTGTCATGATACTTATCCTGCATCCTACTCTTCCTTCTTTCAAAAGCCACTGATCTTTCCTTTGAGGTCTTTGCAAGTCCTGCTTCGACCACCAAGCTATCATGTACCAGCTCATCGTAACTCGCAGTTCTCTGAAGGCTAACTGCTGTGTCAATCTCGCCCCTTAATCCTCTTTTATACTGATTCATCTTCCACACTTCATTCTCAGCATACTCATTGTGTGTGGAATAATAAGACAGCTCCTCAAACTTCTTAGTAAATTCAGCTACCGACATGCTACCCTGCTTCAATTCTAAGAACTCTTGTTCCTTCTTTACCTTTTAAGACAAAGGTAAATACTTTTCTAACATCACTCCTTTGAAGTTCTCCCAATTCACTTCTACACCATTGGCTTCCATCCGGCGCTGAGCAGATTCCCACCAGTCTTCTGCTGCGCCTCTGAGTTGGTTTGTGGCGTAGACCACTTTATCTTCCTCTGAACATTCAGCCATTCTAAAGATCTTCTCCATCTGCTTAATCCACTTTCTTGCTTCTTGGGGTTCACCTTCTCCATTGAACTCTGGAGGGTGATGTCTGTTGTATTCACGGAACACTGGGTTACCAATTACGGGAGGAGGTGGTGGCTGTGGATGGAAACCTTGACCTTGCTGCATCATTTCCATCCATTGTTGTTGAGCCTGGGCCTGTTGCTGAGACTGTTGTTGCATCATCAGCATCATTTGCTGATACTGTAATGCATTCTGAGCTTGTTGCTCCTGGTACTGCTGCTGCCAGGCCTGTTGTTGTTGAATCATTTGTTCCCAAGAATTCATGCTGGGTCCTCCACTTTCGTCACTAGCTTGATTAGTACGTGGTCTACCTCTTCTTCTCCCAGACATCTTATCCTAGCTGTCATATACAAGTCAAAGTGATCAGTTTCAACTGAATATAACATTTAGAATAATGTCCTGGATCCAAGAGGTCCACAAACTTGGATTGTACTTTAATGACCCAAGGCACGGTCTGAATCAACCTGCTCTGATACCAAATTGTAACACCCATATAGAGATTGCCTAGGATCTCTTACGAGTATTAAAATTTTGTACTGGATACATTAAATACAATACAGAATTGTTATTTATTGATCACACAATAAACAAGTTTATGTTACAACTCAAGATCCATTACATAAGATTCCTTAAAATATACATCATATACATCAATCTTATACAACATCCACATGACAGAACATAATACGGCACGATCAATCCGTAGCTTTCTCTTTACCTTTGCGTCGTGCCACCTGAGAAGAACCTGCACCAGAAGGGAAGGGATGAGACATAATGTCTCAGTGAGCTCCTACCCTACCTACTGTTTGGCAACCTCAGGGAACCTAGGGTCGCCGTGCCTACCTCGGCGATCTTGGGGATACCTATGATCGCCAAGTCTTACTTTGCCCATAAAGGTCAACTGACTGATCCTGCTGATCTGGTGATCAAGGGGGAACCTAGGATCACCGTCTGATAACTGCTAACTGTAGTCTGATAATTATCTGAGTAAATATTTCCTGATTGGTAATATAATAGTATAATAACTGATACTTTAAGTTAGCTGTTAGCGTTGAACAAACATTACACTATCTTGGTTCATTTTACGGAGTGCATCCGGGTGGAGTAACCCCGAAGTACATCTCCCATCTTACCGGTGAAAATTCCTTTCATATCAGGCTAACACCGGACTCCTCTTATCTTTTGTGTGGCTGCTCTCGCGAGCGGTAACTTCACCGTCCCAGCTGCCATTTAAGGCGGTAACTTCACGGGGACCCCCTGTATACTAACTAACGAGCAGACAGGAGACACATAACTTATAGACTTGGATGTGCAGCTGCCCTCACGGGTGGTAACTACACCGTTCCGGCTGCCATTAAAGGCGGTAACTTCACAGGAACCCCTCGTATACTAACTGGCGAGCATACGAGAGACACATCAAGCCCATCTTATAATTAATTATCATTCTTAAGTGCTTAACCTATAAAGGTTCTAAGCTTAATCACTGTATCATTCTTATTAACCTATCCAGGTTCTTGACCCATCGTTCTCATGAGCCATTCTTAGGGCTTACTTAGGCTTTTAACTTAATTCATGAATTTTCCAAGCTTTGTATAACCTTTGCTCAAGTAATATCTCAATCTTTGGAAGCATTTGGAATGAACTAAAATGGTGGTTTAAGTTCCTAAAATATGTTATAAGAAATCAGTTTCCAAAAGGCCATGCCCGCGCGAACCAGGACCCCCAGAACAGCTCAACTAGGTTGGGTTGTCCAGGGCTGGTCGCTACAGCGCCCTTCTGGTCGCTACAAGCGCCAGTAGACAGAACCTGGTCGCTACAAGCGCCCAGTCTGTCGCTACAAGCGCCACTGGTCGCTACAAGCGCCAGTGTGGTCGCTACAAGCGCGGCTAGGCAGGGAAAAACCCTGTCTGGTCGCTACAAGCGACAGTCCGTCGCTACAGCGACCGTATCAGTAAAAACTTGTGTAAAAACATGATTTTCCACCATTTTTGCTCAATCAATGATACCCATGCTTCCTAAACATGATAAATATGATTTTCCTTCATAAATTAACAATTATAAACACTCATGAGCAAAGATTAAACAAGCAAGGAAAATTAGGGTAAACTTGAAAACTTTCTAAAACTTATGGAACTTGTCAAAGACACTCTAAATGAGTTCTATAATCTGAAATGAGCTCACCTAAGCCTTAATTGGTGCTGGTTATGATTGTTCTTGCAAACCCTAGCTTGATCCTTCCTTATTTCTTCCTATTACTTTAGCTTCCAACACAAACTTGCTTGCTAAAGCTCCTTACAAGGATTGGAATGAAAACTTGAAGAATTGGAATGAGAGGGAGTGGCGTGAGAGTGAGAAGAGTAAGGGGGAAAAGGTTGGTTCAAGGAGAGAAAGAAGGGGAAGAAACATGAAAATGAGAAAATATCTTTCCCTTCCTATTTCTTATAATCCTCTTGTTTGAAATATTTACGATTTTGCCATTGTTACTTATTACTAAATTGCCACGCTTATTAATTGCTTCTAACACTGACAATTGATACTAATAAGCGGGATATTACAGTCTATGGGCCCAATATTAAACTAGACAAGGATGACACAGTCTATGCCTTGTGTTCAATATAGACATGAGGGCAAAGGGGTAATTATACACATGATCATTATCACAGAAAGGTTTCGTCAGATCACATGACATTCTCGTCACTTGGGTAGCAGTGATGTGTTGCTAGATACCGCTCACTGTTTATAATATTAAATAGGTGATTTAATATTATTGCCAACGTTACGGGAACCTATAGGGCTCACACACAAAGGACAGATAGATGAGAGAAATAAATAAGTAAGACTTATTTATAAAATATTAAGTAGGACTTATTAGTAATTAAATAACTAAGTATGACTTATTATTTAATTTATGAAATAGAGAAACGCGGTCTACCGTAAGGTACGGTGTGTTTAAGTGAAATAGGGTGCACCGTAAGGTATGGTGTATTTAAGTGCTTGGCTTGCTGACCACACAAGAGGTTCTATAAATAGAGCTCTTGTGGTAAAACATTACAGACTTTTGTTGAAACACTTAACCTAATTCACAAAAGTTGTGAAACCCTAGCCGCCGCTCTCTAAACCCTGTTTTCTCTGAATCTTCGTTGGAATTGGCTAGCACCGGTCATCGGAGAAGTTCTGTTCGTGTGGATTGAATAGAGGCATCGCTACGTTGCTTTGCTCGTGATCAGAAACAATTCTGTCACAAAGGTTCTGCTCTTCAAGAGGTAAACACATGAATCCTTAAAGTGTTTAAGTATGTGTTTGATTTGTGATTAATGATTTAATCAAGATCCGTTTCAATGGGATTTTGTAACACCCATATTAAGATTGCCTAGGATCTTATACGAGTATTAAAATTTCGTACTGGATACATTAATTTACAATATAAAAAGTTCATTCAAAATATTACATCACATTGTAATATTACAATCCAAAGTTTATACAACATCTCTGATACATGTACAACATAAGTACAACCATATAATACAGATAAACTGTTAAGCATATAACATCAGCACGATCAGTCCAAAGCTTTTTCCTTACCCTTGTTGCGAGCTGCCTGAGATCCCGCCTGTGAACCTGCACCAGAAGGAACGGGATGAGACATAATGTCTCAGTGAGCTCTACCCAACCTACTGTTGGCAACCACAGGGAACCTAGGGTCGCCATGCCTACCTTGGCAATTTAGGGGAATTCTAGAATCGCCAAGTCTTGTAAACCTGCCTATAACTTTAACTATAACCTGCCTGTAACTGTAAAACTTCCTGTGACTATAACTTTAACTATAACTGTAAAACATAATACAAATAATGTGTTTTATGTTAGCTGTTAGCGTTGAACAAACAATTAATCTGAGTTCATTTTACGGAGTGCATCCGGGTGGAGTAACCCCGAAGTACATCTCCCTATGACCCGATGAAATTCCTGACAATCAGGCTAACACCGGACTCCCTATGAAACGTGTGGACAACCCTCTCGGAGAAGTCCCATCCGGCGAATCCCGGAGTCTGATGAACACGCCCTATGACTGTGAAACGCGCGAACACGCCATTATCTTTGATATAATTCTTTAACTTTAACATATGAACATATAATCTGTTACTATAATCATATAATATTCCTGTAACATATAACCTATAACCTATGATTCTTGGCTTATCGTTCTCATAAGCCACCTATAATCGTTGGAGAACCAACACTATAAACTTATCTGTAACTATAATTGCCGAAGCATTCCCATTGCCTATGTATTCCAAAGGAATACTTCTATAACCTTATTCACCTATTTTAGGCTCTCAAATTATCTTGCCATATGCCTCTCTTATAAAACTATACATCCCCTAAGGAATAGGTCCTCTAATACTTAATAGAGATACATAGCCATTGAACGTTGCTTAATGAGTTTGAAGTAATATTGGATGGCTGGAATGGTGCTAGTAAAGAAGAAAAAGAAGTTGTTCCTGTACACTGTGGAATCGTGACACGATTTGGAAATCGTGTCACGATTTTCTACCCAGAAATCGTGTTATTCTCTGCCTGTAAAATCGTGACACGGTTGCAGAATCGTGACACGATTTTACCTGCAGTTGGACAGCATAGGGCAATTTCAAAACATGATTTTCACCATTCTTGGCACAACCAAACATACTCAATCATCATACAGATTAAGGCATATTTCTAAGACATATAAACAGCTTATAACATGTTTGATCAAGGTATTTCCATCAAAAGGAAAACTAGGATTCTATAAGTCTCAAACTTGCTCAAATAACTATAAACATCAAAATTTAAGCAAAGTGGGTTCTAAAACCCCTAGGAGCTCACCTTAAACTTCAATTAATGCTTGCTAAGTTCAGAAATCCAAACCCTAGCTTCAAGCCCAAAGCCTCTACTCAAGAAAACTTCTATTCCTTGGCTTTCTTAGCTTCTTCTTGCTCCAAATTCCCCCAAAATAAGCTTGCTTGCAACACAAGAGTCTAGGAAGGAGTTTAATGAATTAAGGGGTGATGATTGATGAGAGGATGATGGTGGTGATGGAGGGCGAAAATGAGGGAGAAAGGGGAAGTAAAATTCTGATTTTGCTTGCAAGATAGAGTGAAAGATAAACATGATAATTTCATATTTATCCAATTGATCATTTCCCTCAATTTACAACTTTGCCATTCCCTCATATTACTACTTTGCCATTGCTTGCACATTAAGCTTCTAACACGTATAACTGATACTTCTAAGCGGGTGTCATACCCCATTTTTGACCCGTTTTTATTTCACGTTTCTCGTCTCCTAAACCGAAAATTTTCGTCGCTTCAGACGAAATTTCGGCAGGGAGGTATTTTAAAATACCTCATTTTTTGTTCCGAAGGCGACCGTTTTTTTATTTTATTTATTATTATTTTTATCATTTATTTTTTTTTCTTATTATTTTTATTTTATTCTTTTTTTCTTTTATTTTAGTGTTTTCTTTTCTTTTTATTTTCTTTATTTTCGTTTTTTACTATTCATAATATTTTAATTTTACTGTCAATTTTTAATTTAGTCATTATTGGTCCATATTCTGTCCAAGGCCCAGGAGGGCGTTTTAGTCATTTTCGTTTTTTCACCCTTTTTACTATAAATAGTATTAAATGGTACTGTTCACGCAGTCAGTAAATCAGCCAATCAACAGTACTCATAGTCAGAAATCAACCACCCTTAGCACAGCCAACAAACCACCATACACCACCAACACAACCACCACAAAAACACATTCCGGCCACCGGAAAACTAAAAATCCAAAAAAAAAATTCACACATCACAACACAGTTACGAACCACACACGCGGCCAGGCTTTGCAAAACAACAACAATCACGAATCCAAACCATCACCCACACAAAAACGAATTCGCACAAACAAGCAAACCAAACCCAGAAGCATAACAAGACCAGAATCGAAGCAACAACAGCGAAGCTCACAGAAACAGAGATCAAGAGGTATATTTTCGAAAGCTCTAAACCGTAGATCTAGCTTCTCCTTTTTTTTTCTTTTGCAAATCCGAACACAGTGTTGGAGAAGAGTGTAAAGAAGGGTGTGGTTTAGTGTTGATTTTTTAAAAAAAGAAGGAAGAAAGGATAAGACAGTGAGAAGAAGAAGAGAGGATGTGAGAAGGAAAAAAGAAAGAAGGAAGAAAAAAGAAGAGAGAACGTGACAGTATGAGAGAAAAAGAGAGAAGTTGAAAAGAAGAAAGAGAAAGAGTAATGAAAATGAATAAAAAAACCATGTTCTGACTTAAATAAGCACCTGGACCGGTCTGGTTCTTTCGGACCGAACCAGACCGGGTTTTCTCCCTGGACTCAGCTTTCTGGACTGTCCCTTGGCCCATTCCCTTTCTTCCTTTTCTTTTCTGATTTCTACTCTTTTACTTTCTGCACTCCCCCTATTATTTTTGCACCCCCTTTCTTCCTCTCCATTCTTTTACTTTTTATTATTTCTTATTTCTTGCATTTTTTTTTTATTTCTTTTATTTTAAGCACTTTATTTATTGCTTTTAATTTCCAGTACTATGCATTTTTTTTATTTTTTATTTTATTGCATCTTATTTATTTTTTGTCTTGCATTTTACATTTTCTTTTATTTTATGCATCATATTTAATTTTATGCCTTGCATTTTTTTATTTTCTTTATTTATTTTCCAGCACCATATTTAATATTCAGTCTTGCATTTTATTTTTCAGCTCCATATTTATTTTTTGCCTTGCATTTTTATTTTACGCATCATATTTATTTTATTGTCTTGCATTTTTATTTTCTTTTAGCATCATGTTTATTTTTATTGTCTTGCATTTTTATTTTATTTTCAGCATCATATTTATTTTATGCCTTGCATTTTTATTTTTTTATTTATTTATTTACTTTAAGCACCATATTTATTTATTGTTTTACATTTTATGCATTTTTTTATTTCTTTTAGCATATTTACTTTAATGCAATTTTTATTTTTTATTTTGTCATTTATTTTCTTGCCATTAGAATGTATCTAGGTCCAATGTAAATAAAATATAAATGAGAATATGGACCGACACCACATTTATTTTTTATGCTTTATGTTGAGGGCGATTATGTAATTTGGACCGTATCCGAGGAAAAGGACTCTCACTTGATCCAACGTCATTTTGAGGGATCCGGTGCGTTTAGATATCTCAGCATAATTTAGTCTCAGGACCCTAGGACCTTAATCAAAATTTTCATAAAAAAGTCAAAACTCAAAAATATTTTATAATCAAAATCTTCAAAAAATCAATCTTTTCTTTTCTTTTCTTAATCAAATTTCAATCAACTTTAAATCAATCAAAACATTTTTCTTCAATTTAAAATCAATCAAACTCACTTCTTTTTTATCCTTCTATGCCTTTACGGCCTCTCATCTTTCTTAAAACCTTTTTTCAAACTTTAAAATCAACCAAAACCAATCACTCAGCTTTTACCCCGAACTACGAGATTTTGATCCCGCTCGGGTACGTAGGCAAAAGACTTTGTCTTTCCAAATCAATAAAATAAACAAAACATTTTTCCTTCTTTCTTTTTCATCACTTAATCTTTTTACGCTTAAGCCCTTATTTACAAACAAATAATTAATTTAGCATAAAGATAAAAATAAGCAAGAGGTTCCTATAGAGTACTATAGACGTTTAGGGTGCTAATACCTTCCCTTTGCGTAACCAACCCCCGGACCTTGATCTCTCTAAAAAAATAGGGTTTTTTTCGAACTTTCTCCCTTTTCCTCGGAAAAAATAAAAGATCGGTGGTGAGCTTAAATTGCGAGTCAACGCTAATTAATAGCTTGATATCCAAAAATCACCGCGACAGAAAAATGGCGACTTCACTGGGGATAACATCCTAAGTGGGTTAAACCTATCTTGCTTTTCTTTATCTTTATGCTTTATTATTATTTGTAATTGTAAATACATGTTTAAGTGTTTATCTTTTTACGTGAGTGGTGAGATAAGTCCTATACCCGGACTTGAGGGAAACATAAGATAGGATGGGGTATAATCAACGTGCCATACCAGGAGTAGTCTTGGGTTTTGGTACATGTGATAACCCCGCTCAATGGAGGTCTCTTAAGAGTAGTACCATGTCAACATGAGTAGTCGTGTTTGGCATTGCTATTTTTAAGCGATCTATGAAGTTGAGGACCTTTAGTTACCTAACCCATCTTGGCCTTTTAGGACGTAGTGCGGTGGCTAATCAAGAGTAGTCTTGAGTTGGTCGATACGCGATACTACACTCAAACGAGACTTTCTTACGAACGTTGTTGGACCGGGAGTCAGTCCCGTAATCCGACAATATTCGGAAGTGGTCAATGACTTTGGGAACTTGGTAGAACCCGTGATACAGGTACATGTGAAACCATAGTCCTTACCAAATGGCGTGATTACCCTCAGCTCCAACATTACGAACTTAACCTCACCATGTTTTCTCCTTTCCTTTAGCATAACCATGCATACATGCACTCATTCATAAACATTTTTCTCATCAAGTATCGAAGGACTTAGACAAGTTTTGTTGTAAACATCGTAGGAATGAACTTCACAAAGAGGAACACTCAGAAGTATAACTTCAAAGACCCGGATTTGACAAATTTACGGAAGCTAGGATCTTTGGTAACTAGTCCGGACGACTTCCGAAAGCGTTATGGGAATCTGCTCAGCATCCTCAAGACAAACGTCGAAGAGGGGATCCTTAACACCTTGGTCCAGTTCTATGACCCTCTCTATCACTGTTTCACGTTCCCAGAATACCAGCTTGTCCCTACTTTGGAAGAATACTCCTACCTAGTTGGATTACCAGTGCTTGACAAGTTACCTTTCAGTGGCCTCGAACCAACTCCTAAACCTGTAACTATCGCCGCAGCTCTCCACCTCAAAACTTCCGACATAACCAGTAACCTTACTACCAAAGGAGGCTTCCAAGGCCTAACTCCCAGCTTCCTCTACCAAAAAGCCCACACCTTTGCCGAAGCCGCCAGTACCGGTGCTTTCGAAGCCATCCTTGCCTTACTCATCTATGGCCTTATACTCTTCCCCAACATCGACAACTTCATCGACATTAATACAATCCAAATTTTCATATCCGGAAACCCTGTCCCCACCTTACTTGCAGACACCTACCATTCCATCCACCACAGAACCCAAAAGAAATGCGGAGTTATCACTTGTTGTGCACCCTTGCTATACAAGTGGTTTACTTCACATTTACCTCAAACCCACCTTTTCAAAACTAATCCAGAGAAAATCCGTTGGCCTCAGAGAATTATGTCCCTCACTCCAACTGATATCCTTTGGTACCAACCAGCTAGTGACATTGGGGTAATCATCGACAGTTGTGGAGAGTTCCCCAATGTACCCCTCATCAGTACACGCGGAGGAATCACCTATAACCCCACCCTTGCCAGACGCCAGTTTGGATACCCCATGAAGGAAAAACCCAACAACCTCTCCTTAACCGGTGAATTTTACCTCAACCACGAGGACCATGCAGGCATGAGATTGAGATTTGTGCGAGCCTGGCATACTGTTCGTAGGCTTGATAGGAATCAGTTAGGAAGAAGGACGGGTTTTGTACATGGATCATATACTCAGTGGGTTGTCGACAGAGCTTCGATTCTCGGTTTACCCTACCCCCTACTCAGGCATGTGTCCTCAACCATTCCATCACCATCCTTACCTGTGCCCTTTGATGACAAGGAGGAATGCAACGAGCAGTTGAATCAAATGCGGCTTGAAAGGGATACTTGGAAGAGAAAATGCCAGGAGCTCGAGCGTGAGAATGAGACCTTGAAGGGAAAGCTGGCGCAGAAAGATCATGAGCTTTTTGTTCAAAATCAGAGGATAATTGAGAAGGATGACTTGCTTCGTCGGAAGGACGCTTTGCTCCGCCAGGACGCTAGGAGGAAGAGGAGATTTATGGAGTCGATCTCCAGTGCACATTCGGATTCCGAGGATCCATCTGCTCCAGGAGTTTGAGTTTGACGTCCTTAGGACCTTATGTTTAGATTCTAGCTTCCAAATCTTTTAGATTGTAAACAAAAAAAAAACTCTTTGTAATATTTCAATGCTTTAATGAAGTGTTCGATTTATGATGTTTACAATTGCTCTGACAAGTCCTTCGATAATAATTTGTTCTTTTTCTTTTTGCATAAGCATAAGCATGCATCATGTTGCATTCACAGTTTCCCAAATTGAGTCTCACACCATGCTCACTACTTAAAAGGTTAATCAGCCGTCGTCTAAGGAAAGTGGCCCGACGAGTTCTCAGAAAACCGAATCGCATTTACAACACCAGAGCCAATCGAAAGAGGATGGATTTGATTGAACAAGAGAATCAGAGTCTCAGGGAAGAAGTTGCTACCTTGCGTGAAGGAATGGATAGGCTGACAGCAATGATGAATGCACTCCTAGCAGCCCAGAACTCTCAAGCTGCCGCCGCTGTTGTAGAGCAGCCTCCTGTGAGCATGGCCCCGTCATCTACAGTGACTTCTCCTCCCCTCTTTATGCCTCCGGGTTGTACATGGGGAATGCCGCCTCCAGCCAGCGGAAACTCTCAGCCTTTTGTATCTGAAGCTCCACTCTTTGTCACCCAGCAGTCAGCGCCGGTTCCACAACCCGGTACTTTTTTCCCTCAAGCTGCCGTAACTTACTCATCACCCCTGGTCCATACTGTTCAACAAGAGGGTGAACCGATTTACCATGCTGAAAGTGTTGCAGCCTTCGACAAAATGGACGAGCTCCAAGAAAGATTCGATGGCATGCAGAGAGAAATTGAAGCTCTCCGGGGAAGGGACTTGTTTGGGAAGGATGCCCGGGAGCTATGCTTGGTTCCGAACGTTACTATCCCTCATAAGTTCAAGGTGCCAGATTTTGAGAAATATAAAGGAAATTCTTGCCCCCGCAGTCACTTGGTGATGTATGCGAGGAAGATGTCCATGTACACCGACAATCACAAACTGCTTATCCATTTTTTCCAGGACAGCCTGACTGGGGCCGCTTTGAAGTGGTATATGAATTTAGACAGCACAAGCATCCGTACTTTCAATGACCTCGGTGAAGCATTTATCCGCCAGTACAAATACAATCTGGACATGGCCCCAGATCGCGATCAACTCCGGGCAATGACGCAAAAAGAGAAAGAAACGTTTAAGGAGTATGCTCAGCGATGGAGAGAGGTGGCTGCCCAAATTGTCCCACCATTAGAAGAAAAGGAGATGACAAAGATCTTTTTGAAGACTTTGAGTCAGTTCTATTATGAGAAGATGGTTGCAAGCGCGCCGACGGATTTCACTGAGATGGTTAACATGGGGGTGCGACTAGAAGAAGGTGTCCGAGAAGGACGGTTGACTGTGGAGAGTGCCCCTGCCGCAAACAATGCTAAAAAGTTTGGAGGCCATTTCGCGAAAAAGAAAGATCAGGAAGTGGGAATGGTAGCTCATGGCAATCCTCAACAAAATTTTACCCCATACCGTCAAGTTGCAAACGTTGCATCCTCTACCTCAAATCCAGCCTATCACCAACAGAGACCACAATACCCTTACCAACATCCCCCACAACAATATCCCTCACAACAATATCCTCCACAACCATACCATCAGCCACAATATCCCCAACAACCACAAAATCGCCCTCAAACCCCTCAACAACCATACCACTCACAAAACCGCCAGAAAATAACTTTTGACCCCATCCCAATGAAATATGCCGACTTGCTTCCCGCCCTGCTAGCAAAAAACCTTGTCCAGCTCAAAGCGCCTCCCCGCACACCAGAAATTATACCTCCCTGGTACCGACATGATCAAACCTGCGCTTTTCACCAAGGGGCCCCGGGCCATGATACCGAAAACTGTTATAATCTGAAGTATGAAGTGCAAAGGTTAGTTCGGTCCAACCTCCTGTCGTTCAAAGACCAAAATCCCAATGTTCAAGCAAACCCTCTGCCAAACCATGGGTCTACTGTCAATATGATCCAGGAATGTGATGAAGATGGTGTTATCTTGGACGTACAGCATGTTCGAACCCCTCTAGTCCCCATCCATATCAAGATGTGTGAAGCGGCTCTGTTTAACCACGATCATACAGCCTGTGAAGTGTGTTCGGTGGATGTGAAAGGGTGTCAAGAGGTACGAAAAGACATACAAGGGTTGATGGACAGTAAGGAATTGATTGTTACGAGAAAAGATAAGGAAGTATGTGTTATTACCCCTGAGTTCCAGCGTCTGGAAATAAGTTACAACAGTGGGAATCCAGCTGTTACTCCGTTAGTAATCAGCTTGCCAGGGCCTATGCCGTATGCTTCTCTGAAGGCAGTCCCCTACAAATACAGTGCCACAATGTTGGAAGGAGGGCTGGAGGTGCCTTTACCCTCCCTGACTCCTGCAACTTCTGTAGACAACATTGCCGATGACAGCAGGGTCCTGAGAAACGGACGTATTATCCCTACTTTGTTTACAAAGAAAGCGAAGGACCCGGTAGTGGAGCAGGCGACAGTGAACGACTCCGGTGCGAAGAAAGAGACAGGCCAGTCCAGTGGAACTAGCAAAGTGAATATAAGGTGGTAGATCAATTGCTGCAAACTCCATCCAAAATATCTATCTTGTCTTTGCTACTAAACTCTGAAGCGCACCGTGAAGCTTTAATGAAGGTGCTTGATCAAGCTTTTGTGGAGAAGGATGTGACAGTTAACCAGTTGGACAGCATAGTAGGAAATATTACTGCCTGTAATAACTTGAGTTTTAGTGATGAGGAGCTTCCTGAGGAGGGGAGAAACCATAACCTGGCATTACATATATCGGTGAACTGCAAGTCAGATGCTCTGTCGAATGTACTTGTGGACACCGGTTCCTCTCTGAATGTGATGGCCAAATCCACATTAGATCAACTCTCCTATCAGGGGCCTCCTATGAGAAGAAGCGGAGTGGTGGTCAAAGCGTTCGATGGATCGAGAAAGTCTGTTATTGGGGAGGTTGATTTGCCTATCACAATTGGGCCGTCCGTTTTCCAGATAACTTTTCAGGTGATGGATATCCGAGCTGCATATAGCTGTCTCTTGGGTAGGCCATGGATCCATGAAGCGGGGGCCGTGACGTCAACTTTGCACCAAAAGCTGAAGTTTGTTAGGAATGGGAGATTGGTTACTGTAAGCGGAGAAGAAGCTTTGCTGATTAGTCATTTGTCGGCCTTTTCCTTCATTGGTGCTGATGAGACTGAAGGGACTCCTTTCCAAGGCCTGACTGTGGAAGATAAAGTGCCCGAGAAGAGTGAAGTGTCTTTTCGTACTTGGAAGAGCGCACAGAAAGTTATTCAGGAAGGAACAGGTGAAGGATGGGGAAAAGTTGTACAGTTGCCAGTGAGTAGAAACCATGAAGGACTGGGATTTGCTGCAGGATCATCAAAGAACGGTACTGGGTCAAGCTCTGTTAGTGGCACCTTTTGTAGGGCCGGTTTCATCAATGACTCGCCAGAGGCCAATGCTATCTCGGAAGATGTTCCCGAAGAAATAGTACCTGCTTTTGTCACACCTGGAAAGTTTGTTCATAACTGGGACGCGGTTGACCTCCCTTCAGTGGTTCACGCGTCAAAGTAATGTGTCTTTGTTTTTCTGTTTGTTTGTTTTTCCAAAAAGATCCTTTCATCTTGCCCAGGACGAAAGTGCAATCATGTAGGGCTATTTTGTATCAAGTACTGCTTTCATTAATAGAAAATGTGGTTTATCCCGACATTTATTTATTGCTTTTTCTGGAAAATGGTAACACAAAAAACCCAAAAAACATTTTATTTTATTTTATTATTTTTATTTCTTGTTTTCAATCAAAAAAGGTCTGCATTTTCCACTCATTCTCTAAAATCAACCATAAATCATATGCAGACTAAACATCATTGAGCCCGTTGAACATGGTAACCCTGCACTCTCTCCCAACTTCGAATTCCCTGTCTACGAGGCCGAAGAGGAAGAGGATGAGGAAATCCCAGATGAAATTGCTCGTTTGTTGGAACGTGAGAAGAAAACCATTCAGCCTCACGAAGAGTTAGTGGAGGTGATCAACCTGGGAACCGAAGAAGATAAAAGAGAAGTCAAGATTGGGGCATCGCTTGAAGCAACTGTCAAAAGAAGGGTGATTGAATTACTCAAGGAATATGCTGATGTGTTCGCATGGTCATACCAGGATATGCCCGGTTTGGATCCTCGTATTGTGGAGCACCGTTTGCCTTTGAAGCCCGAATGCCCACCAGTCAAGCAGAAACTGAGAAGGACTCGCCCTGACATGGCTCTCAAGATCAAAGAGGAAGTACAGAAACAGATTAATGCAGGTTTTCTTGTCACATCAGAGTATCCTCAATGGTTAGCCAACATAGTGCCTGTTCCAAAGAAAGACGGCAAGGTCAGAATGTGTGTCGACTACCGGGATTTGAACAAGGCTAGTCCGAAAGATGATTTCCCTTTACCTCACATCGATGTATTGGTTGACAGCACTGCTAAGTCCAAAGTTTTCTCCTTCATGGACGGTTTTTCTAGATACAACCAGATCAAGATGGCAGTTGAAGACAGAGAAAAGACATCTTTCATCACGCCTTGGGGCACCTTTTGTTACAGGGTGATGCCTTTCGGGTTGATAAATGCAGGCGCCACTTACCAAAGAGGCATGACTACTCTCTTTCATGACATGATGCACAAAGAGATAGAAGTGTACGTGGATGATATGATCGTTAAGTCAGGCACTGAAGAAGAACATGTCGAGTACTTGCTGAAAATGTTTCAACGACTGAGAAAATATCAACTCCGCCTGAATCCCAACAAATGTACTTTTGGTGTTAGATCTGGAAAACTCTTGGGTTTCATTGTTAGTCAGAAGGGTATTGAAGTAGATCCTGACAAGGTCAGAGCTATCAGAGAGATGCCTGCTCCACAAACAGAGAAACAAGTGAGAGGATTTCTTGGACGGTTGAATTACATCTCCCGTTTCATCTCGCACATGACAGCCACATGTGGGCCCATATTCAAGCTGCTTCGGAAAGATCAAGGTGTTGTTTGGACTGAAGATTGTCAAAAGGCTTTCGATAGTATCAAGAATTATTTGCTAGAACCTCCAATTCTTATCCCTCCAGTTGAAGGGAGGCCTCTGATCATGTACTTGACTGTGTTGGAAGATTCTATGGGTTGTGTGCTCGGACAACAGGATGAGACCGGGAGAAAAGAGCATGCCATTTACTACTTGAGCAAGAAGTTTACAGATTGTGAGTCCAGGTACTCCCTGCTTGAGAAAACTTGTTGTGCATTAGCCTGGGCTGCCAAGCGTCTTCGTCACTACATGATTAACCACACCACCTGGTTAATATCCAAGATGGACCCGATCAAGTATATCTTTGAGAAACCCGCTCTGACAGGAAGAATTGCTCGTTGGCAGATGTTGTTGTCCGAGTACGATATTGAGTACCGCACCCAGAAGGCAATCAAGGGTAGTGTTCTTGCTGATCACTTGGCTCACCAGCCGATTAAAGACTATCAACCCATCAAGTTTGACTTTCCTGATGAAGAGATTATGTATTTGAAGATGAAGGACTGTGATGAACCATTGCCAGGGGAAGGACCAGATCCCGAGTCTAGATGGGGCATGATTTTTGATGGAGCAGTGAATGTCTTTGGCAATGGAATTGGGGCAGTTATTATCACTCCTGAAGGTAATCATCTTCCTTTTGCTGCAAGGTTACAGTTCGATTGTACCAACAATATGGCAGAATATGAAGCATGTATCCTGGGCATTGAAGAAGCCATTGACTTGAGAATCAAGAACCTTGACATTTACGGGGATTCAGCTCTCGTAATCAATCAAATCAAAGGAGAATGGGAAACTCGCCACCCCGGTTTGATTCCATACAAAGATTATGCAAGGCGTTTGTTAACCTTCTTCAACAAAGTCGAGCTTCACCACATCCCTCGTGATGAGAACCAGATGGCGGATGCGTTAGCAACTTTATCCTTCATGTATGAAGTGAGTCGCCAGAGAAATTTGCCAACAATCAGAATTCAGCACCTCGAGAGGCCCGCTCATGTGTTTGCAGTCGAAGAAGTTGTGGATGATAAGCCATGGTTTCATGATATCAAGTGTTTCCTCCAGAGTCAGGAGTATCCACCCGGGGCATCCAACAAAGACAAGAGAACTTTGAGAAGGTTGTCTGGTAATTTCTTCTTGAATGGTGATGTTTTGTACAAAAGAAACTTTGACATGGTGCTACTCAGATGTGTAGACAAGCCAGAAGCAGAACTTTTGATGCATGAGATACATGAAGGCTCCTTTGGAACTCACTCCAATGGACATGAAATGGCTAGGAAGTTGTTGAGAGCAGGTTATTACTGGATGACCATGGAAACAGATTGTTGCAAACATGCCAGGAAGTGCCACAAATGTCAGATTTATGCTGACAGAATTCATGTACCACCAACTACGCTTAATGTTCTTTCTTCTCTGTGGCCTTTCTCTATGTGGGGCATTGATATGATTGGTAGGATCGAACCGAAAGCTTCAAATGGGCATCGTTTCATTCTAGTGGCTATTGATTACTTCACCAAGTGGGTTGAAGCAGCATCCTATGCGAACGTGACTAAGCAAGTAGTGGTCCGCTTTATCAAGAATCAGATCATATGCCGTTATGGTGTGCCCAACAGAATCATTACAGATAACGGAACAAATTTGAACAACAAGATGATGAAAGATTTGTGTGAAGAGTTCAAGATTGAGCATCACAATTCTTCTCCTTACAGACCTCAGATGAATGGCGCAGTTGAAGCTGCCAACAAAAACATTAAGAAGATAGTGCAGAAGATGGTGGTCACATACAAGGACTGGCATGAGATGCTACCGTATGCTTTACATGGATATCGCACTTCAGTGCGTACCTCAACAGGGGCAACCCCTTTCTCTTTGGTATATGGTATGGAAGCAGTACTCCCTGTGGAGGTTGAGATTCCATCAATGAGAGTTCTAATGGAGGCTCAGTTGTCAGAGGCTGAATGGTGCCAAAACAGATATGATCAGTTGAATCTAATTGAAGAGAAACGCATGAATGCTTTGTGCCACGGACAACTTTATCAACAGAGGATGAAGCAAGCTTTTGACAAGAAAGTTCGTCCTCGTGTGTTCCAAGAAGGAGATCTCGTGCTCAAGAAGGTTTTATCTTTCCAACCCGATTCCAGGGGCAAGTGGACGCCTAATTACGAGGGTCCATATGTCGTCAAGAGAGCTTTCTCCGGTGGTGCTTTGACTCTTACGACTATGGATGGTGATGAGCTCCCTCGTCCTGTGAACACCGATGCAGTCAAGAAATACTTTGTCTAAAAAATAAAAGAACAGCTCGGTAAGTCGAAAACCCGAAAGGGCGGCTTAGGCAAAAAAGAGCGTCTCGGTGGATCGAAAACCCGAAAGGGCGGTCCAGGCAAAAATTAGAGACATAAAACAGAAAATAATCATCCTGATAGGTCGAAAACCCGAAAGGGCGATCTATGCAAAAGTTAAGGATCAAAAGACAAAGTAACTGCGTTGGTCTGATCTCTATTCACTTGAGGCACAAATTGAATGTCAAAGGAGCTCTGAATCTGAGGCATCCAAACAGTGGAATTCAAAGTTGTCAGGGAGGATAGTGGTTATTATGTTCAATGTACCTTCAATTTATATTTACCATTTTCCAAACTTTGTAAGATCTGCGGAGCCATGCCATTGGCAGGTCCCCGCTCTTTTAAATAAATTTGAGCCTGTTGCCTTTATTTGGAATTCTCATTTATTCAGCTTATAAAACCTTTTCTATTTTTGATGGTAGCGCTTGAAACAAAATATTTTTCAAAATCATAAATATTTTTCATGTCTTTTTGAAAAGCACAAACAACAAAACACATTTTCTCTGAACTCATGAATAAATGAAGGGTGCGTCAACAACTATCCCAAGAACGGATAAACTCTGCAGGCTAAACATGGTCAACTGCTTACAAAAAAAAAAAAGAAAAAGAAATATATGAAAAAGAACACAAGAAAAGAGAAAAGAAAAGAAAAGAGCTCGGTAAGTCGAAAACCCGAAAGGGCGGCTTAGGCAAAAATGAGCGTCCCGGTGGATCGAAAACCCGAAAGGGCGGTCCAGGCAAAAATTAGGGGGATACAAAAAGAATATATTCCCGATGGACTGAAAACCTGAAAAGGCGGTCCAGGCAAAAATTAGGGACTCAAAAAAAAAAAAAAAGGAAGAAAAAATCAAAAACAAAATGAGCATGACCACAGAAGCACCAGTTTCTTCTATCATGGTTTTCGGATTAGCACTCTCCCCAGGAAGTGGTTACTCCCCATCAGTTGTTGCACATGTTGGATTTTACCCCGTCAATGTTTTGATATGTCTCCAGTGGCATCATCCCCATTGAAAGTTACCAAGTGTTTGTGATGCGATGACGGGTCACTTTCCTTCTTACCTGTCCAATCTTGTCTCATCAAGTTTGTCATTCATACAATTATACAAGTCAGTCTTTCACACAATCGTACAAGTCAATCCCTCATACAATCACAAGTTAATCAGTCACACGGTCATACAAGTCGTGTTGTCATCCATGCATTCATACATTCATGCATACACATAGTCATGCATATACAATCAAAACAAACGACATCATGGTTGCATTAACCACCCTGAGTCTTACCTCAATTATCTTTTCCATATCAATCAATCATGCAAATTTGTAACTTTCTCTTCCCCCAGGTGTCATCCCCAGTGTGTCTGGTCCCGAGATGTCACTCTTCCTTGTCGTCAATGGCAGTTCGGCAATAACCCGGACAGTTGGCATTCACCTTTATCTCTTGTCGTCAATGGCAGTTCGGCAATAACCCGGACAGTTGGCATTTACCTTTACTTCTTGTCGTCAATGGCAGTTCGGCAATAACCCGGACAGTTGGCATTTATCTTGTTTCTTGTCGTCAATGGCAGTTCGGCAATAACCCGGACAGTTGGCATTTACCTTTATTTCTTGTCGTCAATGGCAGTTCGGCAATAACCCGGGCAGTTGGCATTTACCTTGTTTCTTGTCGTCAATGGCAGTTCGGCAATAACCCGGACAGTTGGCATTTATCTTGTTTCTTGTCGTCAATGGCAGTTCGGCAATAACCCGGACAGTTGGCATTTACCTTTACTTCTTGTCGTCAATGGCAGTTCGGCAATAATCCGAACAGTTGGCATCTATCTTTATTTCTTGTCGTCAATGGCAGTTCGGCAATAATCCGAACAGTTGGCATCTATCTTTGTTCCTTGGTCGTCAGTGGCAGTTCGTCGTTAATCCGAACAGCTGACATTTATCCCCAGTAAAACCATATGATCCCCCAGTGGAGTCGGACCCCGTTTCCTTTAACAGACTCGGGTATCCTTTTGTCTTGTTATCCCCCAGTCGAGTCATCCTCGCCGTTTTGCATTCATACTTGCATTGCGAGCATTCACAAACATCACATGCATAACATCACATGCAGAGCATCATATGCATAGCATTGCGTTCATAACGTTTTGCATTTTGAAACTGGTCAAAAATGGTGTATTTTGTATTTAAGTCTCTTCGACCCGTCGATTTTAAAATTTCACTTTTAAATCTCCGTAACGAAGAAACTTAAATAGGGGCATCTGTCATACCCCATTTTTGACCCGTTTTTATTTCACGTTTCTCGTCTCCTAAACCGAAAATTTTCGTCGCTTCAGACGAAATTTCGGCAGGGAGGTATTTTAAAATACCTCATTTTTTGTTCCGAAGGCGACCGTTTTTTATTTTATTTATTATTATTTTTATCATTTATTTTTTTTTCTTATTATTTTTATTTTATTCTTTTTTTCTTTTATTTTAGTGTTTTCTTTTCTTTTTATTTTCTTTATTTTCGTTTTTACTATTCATAATATTTTAATTTTACTGTCAATTTTTAATTTAGTCATTATTGGTCCATATTCTGTCCAAGGCCCAGGAGGGCGTTTTAGTCATTTTCGTTTTTTCACCCTTTTTACTATAAACAGTATTAAATGGTACTGTTCACGCAGTCAGTAAATCAGCCAATCAACAGTACTCATAGTCAGAAATCAACCACCCTTAGCACAGCCAACAAACCACCATACACCACCAACACAACCACCACAAAAACACATTCCGGCCACCGGAAAACTAAAAATCCAAAAAAAAAATTCACACATCACAACACAGTTACGAACCACACACGCGGCCAGGCTTTGCAAAACAACAACAATCACGAATCCAAACCATCACCCACACAAAAACGAATTCGCACAAACAAGCAAACCAAACCCAGAAGCATAACAAGACCAGAATCGAAGCAACAACAGCGAAGCTCACAGAAACAGAGATCAAGAGGTATATTTTCGAAAGCTCTAAACCGTAGATCTAGCTTCTCCTTTTTTTTTCTTTTGCAAATCCGAACACAGTGTTGGAGAAGAGTGTAAAGAAGGGTGTGGTTTAGTGTTGATTTTTTAAAAAAAGAAGGAAGAAAGGATAAGACAGTGAGAAGAAGAAGAGAGGATGTGAGAAGGAAAAAAGAAAGAAGGAAGAAAAAAGAAGAGAGAACGTGACAGTATGAGAGAAAAAGAGAGAAGTTGAAAAGAAGAAAGAGAAAGAGTAATGAAAATGAATAAAAAAACCATGTTCTGACTTAAATAAGCACCTGGACCGGTCTGGTTCTTTCGGACCGAACCAGACCGGGTTTTCTCCCTGGACTCAGCTTTCTGGACTGTCCCTTGGCCCATTCCCTTTCTTCCTTTTCTTTTCTGATTTCTACTCTTTTACTTTCTGCACTCCCCGTATTATTTTTGCACCCCCTTTCTTCCTCTCCATTCTTTTACTTTTTATTATTTCTTATTTCTTGCATTTTTTTTTATTTCTTTTATTTTAAGCACTTTATTTATTGCTTTTAATTTCCAGTACTATGCATTTTTTTTATTTTTTATTTTATTGCATCTTATTTATTTTTTGTCTTGCATTTTACATTTTCTTTTATTTTATGCATCATATTTAATTTTATGCCTTGCATTTTTTTATTTTCTTTATTTATTTTCCAGCACCATATTTAATATTCAGTCTTGCATTTTATTTTTCAGCTCCATATTTATTTTTTGCCTTGCATTTTTATTTTACGCATCATATTTATTTTATTGTCTTGCATTTTTATTTTCTTTTAGCATCATGTTTATTTTTATTGTCTTGCATTTTTATTTTATTTTCAGCATCATATTTATTTTATGCCTTGCATTTTTATTTTTTTATTTATTTATTTACTTTAAGCACCATATTTATTTATTGTTTTACATTTTATGCATTTTTTTATTTCTTTTAGCATATTTACTTTAATGCAATTTTTATTTTTTATTTTGTCATTTATTTTCTTGCCATTAGAATGTATCTAGGTCCAATGTAAATAAAATATAAATGAGAATATGCACCGACACCACATTTATTTTTTATGCTTTATGTTGAGGGCGATTATGTAATTTGGACCGTATCCGAGGAAAAGGACCCTCACTTGATCCAACGTCATTTTGAGGGATCCGGTGCGTTTAGATATCTCAGCATAATTTAGTCTCAGGACCCTAGGACCTTAATCAAAATTTTCATAAAAAAGTCAAAAAAGTCAAAACTCAAAAATATTTTATAATCAAAATCTTCAAAAAATCAATCTTTTCTTTTCTTTTCTTAATCAAATTTCAATCAACTTTAAATCAATCAAAACATTTTTCTTCAATTTAAAATCAATCAAACTCACTTCTTTTTTATCCTTCTATGCCTTTACGGCCTCTCATCTTTCTTAAAACCTTTTTTCAAACTTTAAAATCAACCAAAACCAATCACTCAGCTTTTTACCCCGAACTACGAGATTTTGATCCCGCTCGGGTACGTAGGCAAAAGACTTTGTCTTTCCAAATCAATAAAATAAACAAAACATTTTTCCTTCTTTCTTTTTCATCACTTAATCTTTTTACGCTTAAGCCCTTATTTACAAACAAATAATTAATTTAGCATAAAGATAAAAATAAGCAAGAGGTTCCTATAGAGTACTATAGACGTTTAGGGTGCTAATACCTTCCCTTTGCGTAACCAACCCCCGGACCTTGATCTCTCTAAAAAAATAGGGTTTTTTTCGAACTTTCTCCCTTTTCCTCGGAAAAAATAAAAGATCGGTGGTGAGCTTAAATTGCGAGTCAACGCTAATTAATAGCTTGATATCCAAAAATCACCGCGACAGCGGGATATTACACTCTACCCCCCCTTAAAGAATTTTCGTCCTCGAAATTTAGAAATTACCTGTAAAAAGATGCGGATAGCTCTCCAGCATCTCTGATTCCAATTCCCATGTAGCTTCACCGTAGGGAGAACCTTTCCATATGACTTTAACAATTGGAATCTCTTTGTTCCTCAATGCTTTGACATCACGTTCAATAATCCGTTCCGGTTCGGGCTGAAAAGTCAAATCCGATCTCAAGTCGATGGTTTCCAACTCTACTGGTCGGTAAGGATCAGGAATGAACTTCCTTAACTGTGAAACATGGAAAACATCATGTAACCCTGACATCGTCGGTGGCAGAGCCAATTGGTAAGCTGCTGGTCCGACACGTTTGAGTATCTGAAATGGCCCAATAAATCTTGGACTCAATTTCTTTGTCCTGTAAACACCTCGTAATCCCAGCTTAGGGGTAACTTTCAGGAAAACATGATCTCCCACTTCGAACTCTAGAGGTCTTCGCCTCTTGTCCGCATAACTCTTTTGTCGACTTTGAGCAGTTCTGATCTTATCCTGAATGGATTTAATCTTTAAAGTGGTCTCTTGAATAATCTCAGGTCCCAGAATACTTTTATCTCGAACCTCTGACCAACAAAGTGGTGTCCTACACCTTCTGCCATACAATGCCTCATAAGGTGCCATTCCGATACTAGAATGGTAACTGTTATTATAAGAAAATTCAATTAAAGGCAGATGGTTATTCCAACTTCCTCCATCCTCTAAAATGCATGCACGTAGCATATCCTCTAACGTCTGTACAGTTCTCTCAGATTGTCCATCTGTTTGAGGATGATGAGACGTACTCAACTTTAACCTTGTTCCCAAAGCCTTTTGAAAAGCTTTCCAAAAGTGAGAAGTAAAGATAGGATCTCTATCTGACACAATACTAGTTGGAACACCATGCAGTTTCACAATCTCTGCTATGAACAATTCTGCATACTGAGCAGCCTTGTACGTAGTCTTAACCGGTAAAAAGTGAGCAGACTTAGTTAACCGGTCGACAACTACCCAAATTGAATCATGTCCCCGTTGAGTCCGAGGTAACCCTGTTACAAAATCCATAGAGATCTCTTCCCATTTCCACTGAGGGATTTCCAATGGTACAAGCATCCCTGCAGGCCTCTGATGTTCAATCTTCACTTGTTGACACACAATACATCGCGATACGAATTCCGCAATATCGGCCCTGGCCACCAATAATCTTTCTTTAAATCTTGATACATTTTAGTGGTACCTGGGTGAATACTGAAACTACTCTTGTGTGCCTCTTCCAAAATCAACCTTTTTAAATTAACATCATTAGGAACACAAACTCTATCTTTAAACAGCAGAGTACCATCCGATGCCCTTGAAAATTCTGACTGCCCAATCCTCCTCTGAAGATCCACATCCAATTCTTGAGCTTGTGCGATTCGGGATCGCAAATCACAAGTAACCTCTAATCTTTGCAACAAAATGCCATCACCCATCTCTATAACGCTGAGATTAAGGTCTCTAAATTTCTCATACAAACCACAGGTGTGCATCAGCACTTCTGCTCTCATCAAGGATTTCCTGCTCAAGGCGTCAGCAACTACGTTCGCCTTTCCAGGGTGATACTTTAACTCAAAATCAAAATCCTTTAAGTATGCCATCCATCTTCTCTGTCTCATGTTCAATTTCCGTTGATCAAACAAATACTTTAAACTTTTGTGGTCACTGAATAAGTCGAATTGTGCTCCATATAAATGGCGCCTCCATACTTTCAGAGCAAAAACTATAGCTGCCAATTCAAGGTCATGAGTAGGGTAATTCTCCTCATGAGATTTAAGCTGCCGAGAAGCATAAGCTATTACATTACCTTCTTGCATGAGCACACTGCCTAGTCCTTTAGAGGACGCATTACAATATACAACATATTTCTTTTCGGGATCCGGTATTGCTAGCACTGGAGCCTTGGATAATTTCTTCCTCAAAGTCCGGAAACTTTTCTCACAATCTTCGTCCCAGACGAAAGGCACATCTTTCCTCGCGAGGCGTGTCAAAGGCAAAGCAATCTGTGAAAATCTCATAATAAATCTTCGGTAGTAACCTGCTAAACCCAGGAAACTCCGAACTTCTGTTACATTCGCTGGTCTGGCCCAATTAAGGACAGCTTCAACTTTAGATGAGTCTACTGACACTCCTCCTTTAGAGATAACATGGCCTAAAAACTGAATTTCCGATAACCAAAATTCACATTTGCTGAATTTTGCATATAACTGATTTTCTCTGAGAACGTCCAAAACGATCCTCAGATGCTGAGCATGTTCCTGTGAGTCCTTTGAATAGATCAAGATATCATCAATGAAAATTACCACAAAATGATCCAGGTAGGGCTGGAAAATTCTATTCATGTAGTCCATAAACACAGCTGGAGCATTAGTCACTCCAAACGGCATAACCAGAAATTCATAATGTCCGTAACGTGTTCTGAACGCCGTCTTGGACACATCTGACGATTTGATACGAATCTGGTGGTATCCTGATCCGAGATCAATCTTTGAAAATACTGCTGCTCCTTTGAGTTGGTCCAGAAGATCATCAATCCTTGGTAGTGGATACTTGTTCTTAATTGTTACTTTATTCAGCCGACGGTAGTCGATACACAATCTCATACTACTATCCTTCTTCTTAACCAACAACACTGGTGCACCCCACGGTGACACACTGGGCCTGATAAAATGTTTCTGAATTAAGTCTTCTAACTGAGACTTCAATTCCTTTAACTTTGACGGTGACATTCTATATGGCGCCACTGATACTGGCTCCGATCCTGGGATGAGATCAATAGAAAACTCAACATCCCGTTCTGGGGGTAAATTGCTTATCTCAGAAGGAAAGACATCTAAATAATCACTGACAACAGGAATGTCACTGGGACTCAGTTCTGACTCTGAAGTCACAGTAACCATTACATAAAAACCCCTATCCTGAGCACACATAAGCTGGGTAAGCTGATGAGTGCGATTGATTAACTCTGATAAAGCCACACCTTCGGTCGTATCATCTGTAGGCATAAAAATACACTTTTTCGCACATCCAATGTACACATGATTAGCAGAAAGCCAATCCATTCCTAGGATCACATCAAGTTGTATCATGGGAAGACACACCAAATCTATATAGTATGTCTTGCTAGATACAGTGATCGGGCAATTTTCACATATAAAACTAGCTACAACTCCACCCTCTGTAGCGGTAGATGCCGTCATAGGAGGTATCAACAGTGACATAGACAACTGTAATGCTTCTACACACTTGTAAGAAATAAAGGAACATGTTGCACCACAATCAAAAAGCACTTTAACTGGATTTTGGCCTAAGTAACACATACCGGCAATTAAATCTTCATTTGCCAAAGCCTTCTGGCCATCAAGGGAGTACACCCTTCCTTTACTTGTAGTAGTCCCTTCAGCTCCACTTTTACCTCTTCTTTCTGGACAATTTGCTAAAATGTGCCCCGACTGCCTACACCCGAAACACACACCTGTTTGCCTCATGCATTCACCGTAATGCATTTTCCCACAGTATTTACAAGCAGCACTCGCCTGGTGTGGAAACGACTGCTTACCCCTCTTAGGAGAGCCCTTAGGCTTATTCTCATGGTACCTATCTTGAAACTTGCCCTTTCTCTTCTCAAATAGTGCAGCTTTCTCTTTAGCGGTTTTGGCAAAACCCGCTTCAGCAACCAAACTATCGTGAACCATTTCATCGTAGCTGGTATTTCTTTGAAGGCTCACTGCTGTATCAATTTCTCCTCTCAACCCACGCCTATACTGATTCATCTTCCAGTTCTCATTACCGGCATACTCGTTGTGAGAGGAGTAATACGACAACTCTTCAAACTTTTTGGTAAACTCAGTGACTGACATGCCACCTTGTTTCAACTCAAGGAACTCTTGTTCTTTCTTTACTTTGTAGGACATTGGAATATACTTCTCTAGCATTGCTTCCTTGAAGTTATCCCAGTTAATCTCAATATCATTTGCTATCATTCGGCGTTGAGCAGATTCCCACCAATCTTCTGCTGCGCCTCTGAACTGGTTGGTTGCCAACAATACTTTACTCTCTTCTGGGCACTCCACCATCCGGAACACTTTCTCAATCTGCTTCAGCCATCTCTTGGCTTCTGGAGGTTCACCTTCCCCATTAAACTCAGGAGGGTGGTTTCTATTAAATTCCCGGAAGGACGGATTCGCCACTACTGGTGGTGGTGTCTGCTGCTGAGCACCTTGTCCTTGGTGCATCATCTCCATCCATTCATGCTGAGTTTGTGCCTGCTGCTGGGCTTGCTGCTGCATCATAAGCATCATCTGCTGATGCTGTAACGCAGCCTGAGCTTGCTGCTCTTGGTACTGTTGCTGCAACGCCTGCTGCTGTTGCATCATTTGAGCCCAAAAATTCATATTAGGGTCTCCTCCAGCTTCCTCAGCATTGGCCTGATTCACTCTAGGCCTGCCAGGACCTCTTCTCCTCCCGGACATCTTATCCTAACTGTCATACACAAGTCAAAGTGATCAGTTTCAATCAGATATAACATTTAGAATAATGTCCCAAGGCACGGTCTGAATCGACCTGCTCTGATACCAAATTGTAACACCCATAATAAGATTGCCTAGGATCTTATACGAGTATTAAAATTTCGTACTGGATACATTAATTTACAATATAAAAAGTTCATTCAAAATATTACATCACATTGTAATATTACAATCCAAAGTTTATACAACATCTCTGATACATGTACAACATAAGTACAACCATATAATACAGATAAACTGTTAAGCATATAACATCAGCACGATCAGTCCAAAGCTTTTTCCTTACCTTTGTTGCGTGCTGCCTGAGATCCCGCCTGTGAACCTGCACCAGAAGGAATGGGATGAGACATAGTGTCTCAGTGAGCTCTACCCAACCTACTGTTGGCAACCACAGGGAACCTAGGGTCGCCATGCCTATCTTGGCAGTTTAGGGGAATTCTAGAATCGCCAAGTCTTGTAAACCTGCCTATAACTTTAACTATAACCTGCCTGTAACTGTAAAACTTCCTGTGACTATAACTTTAACTATAACTGTAAAACATAATACAAATAATGTGTTTTATGTTAGCTGTTAGCGTTGAACAAACAATTAATCTGAGTTCATTTTACGGAGTGCATCCGGGTGGAGTAACCCCGAAGTACATCTCCCTATGACCCGATGAAATTCCTGACAATCAGGCTAACACCGGACTCCCTATGAAACGTGTGGACACCCCTCTCGGAGAAGTCCCATCCGGCGAATCCCGGAGTCTGATGAACACGCCCTATGACTGTGAAACGCGCGAACACGCCATTATCTTTGATATAATTCTTTAACTTTAACATATGAACATATAATCTGTTACTATAATCATATAATATTCCTGTAACATATAACCTATAACCTATGATTCTTGGCTTATCGTTCTCATAAGCCACCTATAATCGTTGGAGAACAAACACTATAAACTTATCTGTAACTATAATTGCCGAAGCATTCCCATTGCCTATGTATTCCAAAGGAATACTTCTATAACCTTATTCACCTATTTTAGGCTCTCAAATTATCTTGCCATATGCCTCTCTTATAAAACTATACATCCCCTAAGGAATAGGTCCTCTAATACTTAATAGAGATACATAGCCATTGCACGTTGCTTAATGAGTTTGAAGTAATATTGGATGGCTGGAATGGTGCTAATAAAGAAGAAAAAGAAGTTGTTCCTGTACACTGTGGAATCGTGACACGATTTGGAAATCGTGTCACGATTTTCTACCCAGAAATCGTGTTATTCTCTGCCTGTAAAATCGTGACACGGTTGCAGAATCGTGACACGATTTTACCTGAAGTTGGACAGCATAGGGCAATTTCAAAACATGATTTTCACCATTCTTGGCACAACCAAACATACTCAATCATCATACAGATTAAGGCATATTTCTAAGACATATAAACAGCTTATAACATGTTTGATCAAGGTATTTCCATCAAAAGGAAAACTAGGATTCTATAAGTCTCAAACTTGCTCAAATAACTATAAACATCAAAATTTAAGCAAAGTGGGTTCTAAAACCCCTAGGAGCTCACCTTAAACTTCAATTAATGCTTGCTAAGTTCAGAAATCCAAACCCTAGCTTCAAGCCCAAAGCCTCTACTCAAGAAAACTTCTATTCCTTGGCTTTCCTAGCTTCTTCTTGCTCCAAATTCCCCCAAAATAAGCTTGCTTGCAACACAAGAGTCTTGGAAGGAGTTTAATGAATTAAGGGGTGATGATTGATGAGAGGATGATGGTGGTGATGGAGGGCGAAAATGAGGGAGAAAGGGGAAGTAAAATTCTGATTTTGCTTGCAAGATAGAGTGAAAGATAAACATGATAATTTCATATTTATCCAATTGATCATTTCCCTCAATTTACAACTTTGCCATTCCCTCATATTACTACTTTGCCATTGCTTGCACATTAAGCTTCTAACACGTATAACTGATACTTCTAAGCGGGATATTACAGATTTGTTCCGCTAAGAGGATTAAATTTTTTGAAAAATCCCTCCTTAAATCCCTTCAGTGGTATCAGAGCACCTAGTTTTGATTAAATTATTATATTCAAATCGATTTCATATGATGATGTTAATACCGTGGCTGTTTGTTATTTGAATATGATTCATATGAATTTTATGTTAATTTTTTTTTAACATGTATATGAGATATACATAAGACGTGATTTCAATTACAAGAAGCGTTCTTGTTTTTGAAGAAAATGTTTTGAATTAAAAGTTTTGTCAAATACCATGTTTTTGATACAAAGACATTATGTATCTAATTTTAATTTTGAAATAAAATCAGAACATATTTTGTATATATGTGATATGTATAAATAAATGTTTCATATTTATTTTGAAATTAATCTTGTAAAATTATTTTACTAAATATTAATTAAAATTGATTGATCGATGTCATACCCCATTTTTGACCCGTTTTTAATTCATTTTTTCTCGTCTTTTAAGCCAGGAATTTCCGTCGTTTCAGACGAAATTTCGGCAGGGAGATATTTTAAAATACCTCATTTTTGTTCCGAAGGCGACCGTTTTTATTTTACTCGTTATTATTTTTAATTAGTTATTATTATTATTTTTTTATTTATTCTATTATTTTTATTTTATTCTTTTTTATTTTCTCTTTTACTTTTAGTGTTTTCTGTTTTTATTTTTTTTATTTTCGTTTTTACTATTAATATTTTTATTTTATTGTTAGTGTTTTTTTTTAGTTAGTTTTTATCCAATTTGCAATCTAGACCCCAGGCGGGGTAATTTTGTCCATTTGATCCACAGTCCTTTTTTTACTATAAATAGTGCACTGAGTGTACTATTCACGGATCCCAAGGACACCTGAGTCAGAACAGTTGTCATACCTCAATTTTTGACCTAAAATTTTTTTTACTCGTCTCTTGGTTCGAAATTTTTTCGTCGTTTCAGACGAAATTTCGACAGGGAGGTATTTTAAAATACCACATTTTTTTGTTCCGAAGGCGACGTTTTTTTTATTATTTTTATTTGTCATTTTTACTTCTTATTTCTTTTTATTTTTTAGCTTTATTATCTTCCTTTTTTATTATTATCCTTTTTTATTATTTATTTTATTTTTCGTTTTTTTTCTATTGTTTTTTTAAGAGTCAGACTTTTGATTTTAATGTGTTTTAAGTACCATTTTAATGGTTGCCTTTTTGACATTTTGCTGATTAATTAACATTATGGTCCATAAATGGTTTTCATTGGCATTTAATGGCAATTTGCATAATTAAAAAGGGGAATCAGTCACACACAGGGGGGGAACCGAATTTGAATCAGAAACATTTCTAAAGCTCAATCAGAATTAACTCAAAAAAAACATAACCAAATCCAACCTCCTCCCTACCCCACTCCAGTCGTACGGCCGAACAACACAACCACAACCATACGCCACACACATTCCTCCTCACCGCTCCACACCTCTCCTTCCTAACACCACTCAACCAAAGCCAACACAAAATCCATCCAAAAAAAAACAATCAGCTTGCGCCACTCGTCCCTCCAACTCACGCATTTACAACACCAATAGCCCTTCTCCCCCATACAACCCAGCAACAACCTAAACTCTCCCACACATCCACTCAACCGTACGGCCTCCCATCTCCTCCCACCTCACAACCACAAACACAGCCGCCATACCCCTCTCCCTAACCACAAACACGACCACATACTCCCCTCCAAAACCGTAAACCAATCCACGGCCAAACCCACACGAAAATCATCCCCTATAAACACTCAGCAAAAACCCACCTTAAAGCCGAACCAAAAGGATTTTTAAGAGGTAGCTTTTCTTGAGTTTTCAAATCTAGATCTAGGGTTTTTGGCAAGTTTTTTTAAAAAAACAATTTCGAATTTGCAAAGAGGGCGAAAAAAGATTTTAGAAAACACAAAATTTTTTAAAAAAGGAGCAGTTTCTCTAATCCGGCGCGGCGGCGCCGCCCCCTGGGCTGGCCGGCCACCGCGTCGGGGTTCCTTTTCCGGCCAGGCATGTTTTGCTGAGAGAAGGAGAGAGGAGGAAGGGAAGAGAGAGAGAAAAAAGAAGAAGAATGAGAAAAAAAAAACAGAAAAATCAATTTATAGTGACCCAATTCTGCTAGGCCCAGGCGCGGCCCACCAGCCCCTTATTCCTTCCTCTGTTCTGATTTCTTTTTTACACCCCCATCCCTTGCTGCTACACCCCCCTTCCTTCTTTATTTATTTTTTTTTATTTCTTTTTTACCATTTCTTGCATTTAGTTTTTTAGTATTTATTTATTTGTCATGCATTTTATTGCTTTTATTTTTTAGCACATCATGCATTTTTATCTTTATTTATTTTCCTTTTATTTCATGCATTTTCATTTTAGTTTTACTCTAGCATATTTATTTTCATGCATTTGCAATTTTGTTTTTTCCTTATTTATCATTTTGTCATTTTTATTTCATTGTATTAGAATGTACTTAGGACCAATGTAAAAAAAATAAATGAGAATATGCACTGACACTCACACTATATTTATTTTGTTTTATGTCTCTTTTTTTATTTTATTTCGCCTTATAAAAAAAATACAAAAAATATTAGGATAGTTTATTTTCAAAAGGTTTTCGTGGTGATCCAACGTCACCACGGAATTTCCTCGCGTTTATATTTTTAGTCTTAGTCCATATTCAAAAACAACAAAAACATGCAAATAAAAAAAATCACAAAAAAAATCTTTTCTTAATAAACCTTGATTTTCAATCAAGTGTCCGTTTTTTCTCTTTTATTTTCTTTAAACAACCATTAATCCATTTTAATAACATTTAAATCATTTTCAAAATTAAAAATCACAAACCAATCTTATTTCGCCACTTGGCTTTTATTTTTAAAACCGTTTTTAAAACTAATAAAAAACACCAAACAAATCAACCGTTATTTCTACCCCGAACTACGAGGTTTTGATCCCTCACGGATACGTAGGCAGAGGACTCTGTCCTTCCAAATCATAAAAAATACAAAAAACCTTTTTATTTTTTCTCACTATTCTAATTCATTCTTTTCTTTCCTTAAAAAATAATAAGCAAGTTATAGCCAAAATAAATAAATAAAATCAAGAGGTTCTCGTAGAGTACTACGAACGTTTAGGGTGCTAACACCTTCCCTAAACGTAACTAACCCCCGAACCCTAAATCTTTTAATTTGTGGTAATTTAGAACTTTTTCCCATTTTCTTTTAAAAATTAAAAGTTCAGTCGTGAAGTAAAATTAGTGAGTCAACGCTAATCAATAGCTTGATCTCCGAAAATCACCGCGACAGAAATGGCGACTTCACTGGGGACTTCCCTAAGAGGGTTAAAGCCTAACTTGAATTTATTTATTTATTTTGTGCTATAACTTGCTTAAAATAAAAAAGTGTAAATATGTGCCTATGTGTTTCTTTTCTTTTACGTGAGTGGTGAGATAAGTCCTACACCCGGACTTGAGGGAAACATAAGATAGGACGGTGGTATAATCAAAGTGTCTTTCCGAGGGTAAATTTCGGATGTGGCACATGTGATAACCCCACTCAATGGAGGAATCTTGGAAGTATTATTATGTTGGCATGAGTAAGTCGTGTCCGACATTAATATTTTCAAGTGACCTATGAAGTTGAGGACCTTTAGTTACCTTTAACCCATCTTGGCCTTTTAGGACGTAGTGTGGTGGCTAATCAAGAGTAGTCTTGAATTGGTTGATACGCGATACTACACTCAAACGAGACTTTCTTACAAATGTCGTTGGACCGGGAGTCAGTCCCGTAATCCGACAATATTCGGAAGTGGTCAATGACTTTGGGAACTTGGTAGAACCCGTGATACAGGTACATTTGAAACCGTAGTCCTTACCAAATGGCGTGTTTACCCTTGACTCCAACATTATGAACTTAAACCACACCATGTTTTCTCCGTTCTTTATCATAACCATGCATGCATGCACTCATTCATAAACATTTTTTTTTCATCCAATTATCGAAGGACTTAAACAAGTTTTTTAAACATCATAAAGGAACACTTAGAAGTATAACTCCAAAAGCCCGGATTTGACAAACTTAAGGAAGCTAGGATCTTTAGTGACCAGTCCGGAGGACTTTTTAAGCCCGTTATGGGAGATCACTTGGCATCCTTGAGTTTGAAATATTGGGGTTTTTTCAAGATTTCTATTGGCAAACTTTTAAGCATATCCCTTGGCTTTGTTCCTAAAAAGGGGATCATTTGTAATATTTTATTACTAAATGAAATATTCAAACCATGATGTTTACAACTACTTCAACAAAGTCCTTCGATAACAAATCTTTCTTCTTTTTGCATAAGCATAATCATGCATCATATCGCATTCATAGTTTCTCAAAGCTGAGTCTCACGTCTTGTTTTTCCGAAGGTCTATCTGCCTAGTCCAAGAAAGTGGCCCGACATCCTCAGCAGAAACTAACTTACACGTACAACACTAGAGCACATCAGAGAAAAAGAATGGACCATTTGGAACAAGAGAATCAGGCACTCCGGGAGGAAATGACATCCATGCGGACCAAGATAGAAGAATTGACAGAGTTGGTAAAGCTGCTGGCAGCCGCACAAGTTCATCCAGTGTCTCCTTCCCCTGGCTCTCTAGCTCAGTTGACGACTGCTACTACTCCGGCCCCGACAGCGCACACCAGTGCTCCACAATACACCATGCCCGACGGATATCCCTGGGGCATGCCTCTTAGCTCCGGTGAAGGATTCATCCATATTCCTGCTGCAACACCTGCTCCTCAACCCGGTGTTACTTTTCCTCAGGCTACTGTGGCTTTTTCAGCTCCAGTGATTCATACCACCCAGTACGACAATGAACCTATCTTTCACACAGAAAGTGTAGGGGCTCAAGATCGGATGGATGACTTCCAGGAAAAGTTTGACGAGATGCAACGGGAAATCAAGGCCCTCCGCGGGAAGGATCTGTTTGAGAAAAATGCCCACGACCTTTGTCTAGTGCCGAATGTTAAGATCCCTCCCAAGTTTAAGGTCCCTGAATTTGAGAAGTACAAGGGGAACACTTGTCCTCAAAGCCACCTGATAATGTATGCTAGGAAGATGTCTACCCAGACGGATAATCATCAACTACTCATCCATTATTTCCAGGACAGTCTGACTGGCGCCGCTTTAAAATGGTACATGAGTTTGGACAGCACCAGGATCCAAACTTTCAATGACTTGGGGGAAGCCTTTATTCGCCAATACAAGTACAACCTGGACATGGCCCCAGACAGAGACCAACTCCGGGCCATGGCTCAAAAGGATAAGGAGACTTTCAAAGAGTATGCCCAAAGATGGAGGGAAATTGCTGCTCAGATTAACCCACCTTTAGAGGAGAAAGAAATGACCAAGATTTTCCTAAATACTCTTGGTTCATTCTATTACGAGCGGATGATTGCAAGTGCGCCTAGTGATTTCACTGAAATGGTTAATATGGGAATGCGTCTGGAGGAAGGGGTCCGAGAGGGACGTTTAGTTATGGAAAGTGCCTTTGCTGCCAGCAGTACAAAGAAGTTTGGGAATGGCTTCTCAAGGAAGAGAGAGCAACGGGTAAGTATGGTGGCCCATGGACAGCCTCAGCAACAGTACCAACAGCAGCCTCGACAACAGGCTCCCCAACAGTTCACCCAACAGAATCGGGTCCAGTTGATATCGCAGTTTGATCCAATTCCCATGACGTATGCAGAGTTGCTTCCCGCTTTGCTTGATAAAAAGTTAGTTCAGACAAAGGCGCCCCCTCGGGTACCTGAAAGGTTGCCACGTGGGTATAGACCTAATCTCTCTTGTGCTTTCCACCAAGGGGCACCCGGTCACGACATTGAGCATTGTTACCCCTTGAAAGCTGAAGTCCAAAAGTTGGTCCAGGCTGGTGTCCTGTCCTTCAAAGATTTGAACCCCAATGTGCAAGCTAATCCACTACCGGATCATGGGATTGCATCTATTAATATGGTGCAAGTTTGTTCAGAGGCTTACCCAGTTGAAAACAACCTGGAGGAGGTGGCAGCTAGCTTTGTGACACATGGCAGAGTTCGCCGCAATTGGGTCGCTGTTGACGTCCCTTCCGCTATTCATTGTTCTAAATAACATTTTGTTGTTTTTGCTTTTCGTTTTAAAAAAAATATATATATAAATCCTTTCGTTTCGCCCGATACGAAAGTGAACTTTTGTAGGGCTTTTTGCTTCATGTATTTCCATCATAAAATAAACAAGTCGTTTTGTCCTCGACTCTGTCTTTTTATTCTTTTTTTTTTTTTTTCTGGAAAATGGTAAACACAAAAAACCAAAAAAATATTTTATGTTATCAATTTCAAAAGGTCTGCATTTTTCACTCATTTTCTAAAATCAATCATCAATCATATGTAGACTGAACATAAATAAACCCGTTGAACACTGTAACCCTATTGTCTCTCCCAACTTTGATTTCCCTGTCTACGAAGCTGAAGAGGAAGAGGACGAAGAGATTCCCGATGAGATCTCACGGTTATTAGTATATGAAAGGATTAACTTGGGTTCAAGAGAACTGCCATTACAATATTCCTGGTCGAATCCCAGATGAATGGTGCCATTGAAGCTGCCAAAAAAAAAAAAGAAATAGAAAAAAGAGAAAAAATACGTCATGAAGATAAGGCAAAAATGGTGGTCACCTACAAATTTCGGCATGGGGTGCTCCCTTTTATTTTGCATGAGTATCGTACTTCGGTGCGAACATCAGCAGGGGCAACCCCCTTCTCTTACAGTTATACCAAAAAGGATGAAACAATCGGTTGATGAGGAAGTTCGTCCCCGTGAATTTCGAGAAGGAGACCTTGGGCTCAAAAAGATTTTATCCTTTCAACCCGATTCCAGGGGCAAATGGACGCCTAACTATGAAGGCCCATATGTCGTCAAGAGAGCTTTCTCCGGTGGTGCAATGACTCTGACGACTATGGATGGTGATGAGCTTCCCCGTCCTGTGAATGGTGATGCAGTCAAGAAATACTTTGTCTAAAAAAAAATAAAAGAACAGCTCGGTAAGTCGAAAACCCGAAAGGGCGGCTTAGGCAAAAACGAGCGTCTCGGTGGACTGAAAACCCGGAAGGGCGGTCCAGGCAAAATTTAGAGACATGAAACAGAAAATAATCATCCTGATAGATCGAAAACCCGAAAGGGCGGTCTATGCAAAAATTAAGGATCAAAAGACAATGTAACTGCATCAGATTGGCCATGACTCACTTGGGGCACATCAGCGGTCAAAGAAATGCTAAATCTGAAGCATCCAAACAGTGGAATTCAAAGTTGTTAGGGAGAATAACGGTTATTGTGTTCAATGTACCTTCCCCTTATATTTACCATTTTCCAAACTTTTGAGAGATCCGTGGGGCAACGCCATTGGCGGGCCACCACTCTGCTAAAATGAATTTGAGCCTGTGCTTTTTATTTGGAATTCTCATTTATTCAGTTTATAAAATTTCTTCTATTTTTTATGGTAGTACTTGAAGCAAAACTTTTTTCAAAATCATAAATCTTTTTTATATATTTTTTTGGAAAGCTTAAACAACAAACACATTCTCTCTGAACTCATGAAGAAGTGGAGTGTGCGTCAACATCTGTCCTGAGAACGGATAAACTCTGCATGTTGAACATGGTCAATTGCTTAAAAGAAAAAAAAGAAAAAGAGAAAAGAAAAGCTCGGTAAGTCGAAAACCCGAAAGGGCGGCTTAGGCAAAAATGAGCGTCCCGGTGGATCGAAAACCTGAAAAGGCGGTCCAGGCAAAAATTAGGGGCATACAAAAAGAATATATTCCCGGTGGACTGAAAACCCGAAAGGGCGGTCCAGGTAAAAGTTAGGGATTCAAAAAAGGGAAAAAGAACAAAAAGCATGACCACAGAAACACCAGTTCTTCTGCCAGGTCTTTGGATTAGCACGATTCCCCCAGGAAGTGTTTGCTCCCCACCGGTTGTTGCATACATCGGGCTTTACCCCGTCAATGTCTTGATATGTCCCCAATGGCATCATCCCCAATGAAGATTGCTGAGTGTTTGTACTGCGTCGTCGGTCCACTTTCCATCTTACCTGTCCAGTCTTGTCTCATCAAGTCCATCAGTTATACTATCCCACAAGTCAATCCTCCATACAGTCATACAAGCCGTATTGTCTTACATACATTCATACATTCATGCATATACACATTCATGCATACACAACATGCACATAACATCATTCAATACATGGTTGCATTAGCCACCCTGAGTCTTGTTTTTCATACCAATCGGTCATGAACATTTTTTAACTCTCTTTATCCCCAAATGTCATCCCCAGTGTGTCTGGTCCAGAGATGTCATCCTCTTTATGCCAAGCGGCAGTTCTTTAACGAACAGCTTGTGCGTACCTTTATTCCTTGTCGTCAATGGCAGTTCGGCAACAACCCGAACAGTTGGCATCTACCTTTATTCCTTGTCGTCAATGGCAGTTCGGCAACAACCCGGACAGTTGGCACTTATCCTTTATTCCTTGTCGTCAATGGCAGTTCGGCAACAACCCGAACAGTTGGCATCTACCTTTATTCCTTGTCGTCAATGGCAGTTCGGCAACAACCCGGACAGTTGGCATTTATCCTTTACTCCTTGTCGTCAGTGGCAGTTCTTTAACGAATAGCTTGTGCATTTTCCTATCCAGTCTTTTGTCGTCAGTTGACTAGTTCGGCTACATCCCGAGTAGCTGACATTTATCTCTTACCTTCATTAAGCCACCCTCACAATGGTAGTAGGTAAAATATGTCATCTGTCTTCTTTAAGCTATCCATACAACGATAGTAGACGGTGTCTCCTTTTATATTACCTCTCTTAAGCTATCAATACACGATAGTAGGTAATACATGTCATCTGTCTTCTTTAAGCTATCCATACAACGATAGTAGACGGTGTCTCCTTTTATATTACCTCTTATAAGCTATCAATACACGATAGTAGGTAATACATGTCATCTGTCTTCTTTAAGCTATCCATACAACGATAGTAGACGGTGTCTCCTTTTATATTACCTCTTTTAAGCTATCAATACACGATAGTAGGTAATACATGTCATCTGTCTTCTTTAAGCTATCCATACAACGATAGTAGACGATATCTCTTTTTATATTACCTCTTTTAAGCTATCAATACACGATAGTAGGTAATACATGTCATCTGTCTTCTTTAAGCTATCCATACAACGATAGTAGACGGTATCTCTTTTTATATTACCTCTTTTAAGCTATCAATACACGATAGTAGGTAATACATGTCATTTGTCTTCTTTAAGCTATCCATACAACGATAGTAGACGGTGTCTCCTTTTATATTACCTCTTTTAAGCTATCAATACACGATAGTAGGTAATACATGTCATCTGTCTTCTTTAAGCTATCCATACAACGATAGTAGACGGTGTCTCCTTTTATACTACCTCTTTTAAGCTATCAATACACGATAGTAGGTAATACATGTCATATGTCTTCTTTAAGCTATCATCTTTGTTGATAATAGACAGTGTCTCCTTCTCTTACCTTTTTTAAGCTATCATTTGCACGATAGTAGGTAACATCGGTCTTTGTCTTTGTTAGGCTATCGTTCTGAATTAGTGCGATAGTAGACAACTCCTTCCCCAGTGAAACTGTGTTATTCCCCAGTGGAGTCGGATCCCTTTCTTCAACGAACTCGGGTATCCCCGGTTAGGTCAGCTTCGCCGTCTTGCATTTGCATTTGCATCACGAGCATCTCACTTTTTTTTTTCTTTTAGGTCCAAAATTGGCGTACTCTGTATTTAAGTCCTTCGACCCGTCGAATCCAAGATTTTCTCTTCAGATCTCCGGACGAAGAGACTTAAATAGGGGCATCTGTCATACCCCAATTTTTGACCTAAAATTTCTTTTTACTCGTCTCTTGGTTCGAAATTTTTTCGTCGTTTCAGACGAAATTTCGACAGGGAGGTATTTTAAAATACCACATTTTTTTGTTCCGAAGGCGACGTTTTTTTTATTATTTTTATTTGTCATTTTTACTTCTTATTTCTTTTTATTTTTTAGCTTTATTATCTTCCTTTTTTATTATTATCCTTTTTTATTATTTATTTTATTTTTCGTTTTTTTTCTATTGTTTTTTTAAGAGTCAGACTTTTGATTTTAATGTGTTTTAAGTACCATTTTAATGGTTGCCTTTTTGACATTTTGCTGATTAATTAATATTATGGTCCATAAATGGTTTTCATTGGCATTTACTAGCAATTTGCATAATTAAAAAGGGGAATCAGTCACACACAGGGGGGGAACCGAATTTGAATCAGAAACATTTCTAAAGCTCAATCAGAATTAACTCAAAAAAAACATAACCAAATCCAACCTCCTCCCTACCCCACTCCAGCCGTACGGCCGAACAACACAACCACAACTATACGCCACACACATTCCTCCTCACCGCTCCACACCTCTCCTTCCTAACACCACTCAACCAAAGCCAACACAAAATCCATCCAAAAAAAACAATCAGCCTGCGCCACTCGTCCCTCCAACTCACGCATTTACAACACCAATAGCCCTTCTCCCCCATACAACCCAGCAACAACCTAAACTCTCCCACACATCCACTCAACCGTACGGCCTCCCATCTCCTCCCACCTCACAACCACAAACACAGCCGCCATACCCCTCTCCCTAACCACAAACACGACCACATACTCCCCTCCAAAACCGTAAACCAATCCACGGCCAAACCCACACGAAAATCATCCCCTATAAACACTCAGCAAAAACCCACCTTAAAGCCGAACCAAAAGGATTTTTAAGAGGTAGCTTTTCTTGAGTTTTCAAATCTAGATCTAGGGTTTTTGGCAAGTTTTTTTAAAAAAACAATTTCGAATTTGCAAAGAGGGCGAAAAAAGATTTTAGAAAACACAAATTTTTTTAAAAAAGGAGCAGTTTCTCTACTCCGGCGCGGCGGCGCCGCCCCCTGGGCTGGCCGGCCACCGCGTCGGGGTTCCTTTTCCGGCCAGGCATGTTTTGCTGAGAGAAGGAGAGAGGAGGAAGGGAAGAGAGAGAGAAAAAAGAAGAAGAATGAGAAAAAAAAACAGAAAAATCAATTTATAGTGACCCAATTCTGCTAGGCCCAGGCGCGGCCCACCAGCCCCTTATTCCTTCCTCTGTTCTGATTTCTTTTTTACACCCCCATCCCTTGCTGCTACACCCCCCTTCCTTCTTTATTTATTTTTTTTTTATTTCTTTTTTACCATTTCTTGCATTTAGTTTTTTAGTATTTATTTATTTGTCATGCATTTTATTGCTTTTATTTTTTAGCACATCATGCATTTTTATCTTTATTTATTTTCCTTTTATTTCATGCATTTTCATTTTAGTTTTACTCTAGCATATTTATTTTCATGCATTTGCAATTTTTTTTTTCCTTATTTATCATTTTGTCATTTTTATTTCATTGTATTAGAATGTACTTAGGACCAATGTAAAAAAAATAAATGAGAATATGCACTGACACTCACACTATATTTATTTTGTTTTATGTCTCTTTTTTTATTTTATTTCACCTTATAAAAAAAATACAAAAAATATTAGGATAGTTTATTTTCAAAAGGTTTTCGTGGTGATCCAACGTCACCACGGAATTTCCTCGCGTTTATATTTTTAGTCTTAGTCCATATTCAAAAACAACAAAAACATGCAAATAAAAAAAATCACAAAAAAAATCTTTTCTTAATAAACCTTGATTTTCAATCAAGTGTCCGTTTTTTCTCTTTTATTTTCTTTAAACAACCATTAATCCATTTTAATAACATTTAAATCATTTTCAAAATTAAAAAACACAAACCAATCTTATTTCGCCACTTAGCTTTTATTTTTAAAACCTTTTTTAAAACTAATAAAAAACACCAAACAAATCAACCGTTATTTCTACCCCGAACTACGAGGTTTTGATCCCTCACGGGTACGTAGGCAGAGGACTCTGTCCTTCCAAATCATAAAAAATACAAAAAACCTTTTTATTTTTTCTCACTATTCTAATTCATTCTTTTCTTTCCTTAAAAAATAATAAGCAAGTTATAGCCAAAATAAATAAATAAAATCAAGAGGTTCTCGTAGAGTACTACGAACGTTTAGGGTGCTAACACCTTCCCTAAACGTAACTAACCCCCGATTTCTTTTAAAATTAAAAGTTCAGTCGTGAAGTAAAATTAGTGAGTCAACGCTAATCAATAGCTTGATCTCCGAAAATCACCGCGACAACAGTAAATCAAAAATCACCACAAACCACCAACACAGCCCTCTCCACCACCGTCTACCACCAACAAAATCCATTTTCCGGCCACAAAAAAAAACTAAAATTTTTCCTCTTCTCCTTTTCTTTTCCGAACCAACACAGAAAAACCCACAATCACAGAATCAAACGCAACCAAACACAAACACACAAAAAGCCTCAAAAACAGAAGCCCAGCCAACCGCATATCACAATAGCCAAAGATAAACACAAAAGCCTCAAAAACAGAAGCCCAGCCGAGTTAACACTACGAAATCAAAACGTAAACCAACCATATTTGACAGTGCAAGAACACACCGTGAGGTAGTTTTTTTTCCGAAAACTTTGAGTTCAGATCTAGGTTTCATGAGGGTTTATCTTTAAAAAATACTTTGATTTTCGAAATCCAGAGGTGAAAGGGATCCAGAATCCGTTTTTTTTTAAAAAGGAGTGAAGGTTTCGCTCCGGCACGGTGGCGCCGCCGGCGGCCGCCGCGCCGGAGGGATTTCCGGTAACTGAGGAAAGAAGAAAAAGAAGAGAGAAAATGAGGTAAAGAGAGAGAAAGAGTCTTTAAAAATGAAATAATTCGGATGTTGGACATATAAATAGGCAGCTGAACCGGCCCGGTTCTTCCGGACCGAACCGGTCTGGTTTTCCCCTGTCTAAGCCCTTTGGACCCCTGCCACAGCCCAACTTCCTTTTCCTTTCTGTTTTGCAGTTTACTTTTTGTACCCCCCTCTTCTACTTTCTGCGCCCCCTTCTTCTTCTCTATTCCTTTTTATTTTTATTTCTTTTTTTTTCCTTGCACTTTTATTTTTTTTTTACTTCTTTTATTTTTTCATGCACTTTATTTATTGTCTTTAATTTCCAGTATCCATGCATTTTTATTTTTATTTTTATTTTTATTTTTTATTATTTTATGCACCATATTTACTTTATGTCTTGCATTTTTATTTTATGTCTCATATTTAATTTTATGTCTTGCATTTTATTTTCTTTATTTATTTTTCTGCTCCATATTTATTTTTATGCCTTGCATCTTTACTTTCTAGTACCATATTTATTTTATGTCTTGCATTTTATTTTCCCTTTTTTATTTTATGCATCATATTTATTTTATGTATTGCATTTTTATTTTCTTTTAGCATCATATTTATTTTATGTTTTTGCATTTTTATTTCCTTTATTTTATTTTCAGCATCATATTTATTTTATGTCTTGCATTTTTACTTTCTCTATTTATTTTATGCACCATATTTATTTATTGTTTTGCATTTCATGCATTTTTATTTCCTTTTTAGCATATTCACTTTTAATGCAATTGCAATTTTTATTTTTGTCATTTATTTTATTGGCATTAGAATGTATCTAGGTCCAATGTAAATAATAATAAATGAGAATCTGCACCGACACTCACATTTATTTTTATGCTTTATGCCGAGGACGATATCGTAATAATGACCGTATCCGAGGAAAAGGACCCTCACTTGATCCAACGTCATTTTGAGGGATCCGGCGCGCTTCAGTTTATCTCAGCTTACTCTAGTTTTGGACCTTAGGACCTAATCAAAATTTTCTCAAAAAAAAAAAAGTCAAAACCCAAAAACATTTTATAATCAAAATCTTCAAAAAAATCAATCTTTTCTTTTCTTTTCTTAATCAAATTTCAATCAACTTTTAATCAATCCAAACATTTTTCTTCAATTTAAAATCAATCAAACTCACTTCTCTTTTTATCCTTCTATGCCTTTACGGCCTCCTATCTTTCTCAAAACTTTTTTTTTCAAACTTTAAAATCAATCAAAACCAATCACTCGGCTTTTTACCCCGAACTACGTGATTTTGATCCCGCTCGGGTATGTAGGCATAAGACTTTGTCTTTCCAAATCAACAAAATAACAAAAACATTTTCCTTTCTTTCATTTTCATCACTTTAATCTTTTCACACTTAAGCATTTATTTTACAAACAAATAATCAATTTAGCATAAAGATAAAAATAAGCAAGAGGTTCCTATAGAGTACTATAGACGTTTAGGGTGCTAATACCTTCCCTTTGCGTAACCAACCCCCAGACCTTTGATCTCTAAAAAATAGGGTTTTTCGAACTTTCTCCCTTTTCCTCGGAAAAATAAAAGATCGGTGGTGAACCTTAAAATTGCGAGTCAACGCTAATTAATAGCTTGATATCCAAAAATCACCACGACAGAAAAATGGCGACTTCACTGGGGACCAAAATCCTAAGTGGGTTAAACCTATCTTGCTTTTCTTTATCTTTATGCTTTATTATTATTTGTATTTGTAAATACGTGCTTAAGTGAGTGGTGAGATAAGTCCTACACCCGGGCTTGAGGGAAACATAAGATAGGACGGTGGTATAATCAAAGTGTCTTTCCGAGGGTAAATTTCGGATGTGGCACATGTGATAACCCCACTCAATGGAGGAATCTTGGAAGTATTACTATGTTGGCATGAGTAAGTCGTGTTCGGCATTGATATTTTCAAGTGACCTATGAAGTTGAGGACCTTTAGTTACCTTTAACCCATCTTGGCCTTTTAGGACGTAGTGCGGTGGCTAACCAAGAGTAATCTTGAATTAGTTGATACGCGATACTACACTCAAACGAGACTTTCTTACAAATATTATTGGACCGGGAGTCAATCTCGTAACCCGACGATATTTGGAAGGGGTTGAGGACTTTGGGAACCTGGTAGAACCCGTGATACAGGTACATGTGAAACCATAGTCCTTACCAAATGGCGTGTTTACCCTCAGCTCCAACATTGTGGACTTAACCTCACCATGTTTTCTCCGCTCTTTAGCATAATCATGCATACATGCATCCATGCATAAACTCTTTTCTTTTTCATCCAGAACATCGAAGGACTTAAATAAGCTTTTTGTAAACATTGTAGATATGGACATTCCACGAAGAAGCACCAAAAAGTATCTTTTCAAGAAACCAGACTTGTCGGAATTAAGGGAGCTAAGGTCTTTAGTAAGTGATCCAACGGATTTTCAAGCTCATCATGGGAAGTTGCTTAATATTTTGAGAGTAGATGTTGAGGAAGGATGCTTAGAGACTTTGGTTCAGTTCTACGACCCACTCTACCATTGCTTCACCTTTCCTGATTATCAGCTTGTCCCCACACTTGAAGAGTACTCCTACCTAGTTGGTTTACCGGTGCCAGACAAGATACCATTCCACGGTCTTGAGCCTACCCCTAAACCCTCCGACATCGCAGCCGCTCTCCATCTTGAAACCTCCATCGTCCAAGCAAACCTTACCTCTAAAGGAGGCCTCCAAGGTCTTCCTACCCGCTTCCTCTACCAACAAGCCTCCATATTCGCTGAAGCAGCTAGCACTTATGCCTTTCATTCCACCCTAGCCCTCCTCATATATGGCCTTGTACTCTTCCCAAATATTGACAACTTCATCGATATCCATGCCATCAAAATCTTCCTCTCCAAGAACCCTGTACCCACATTACTAGCTGATACCTACCACTCCATCCATGACCATACCCTAGCTGGCCGTGGAACTATTCTTTGCTGTGCACCACTGCTTTACAAATGGTTTATCTCCCACCTACCTCAAACCCATACTTTCAAAGCTAACCTCGAAGATCTTCCTTGGTCCCAAAGAATCATGGCCCTCCATCCCTCAGATATAGTTTGGTACCAAGCATCCTGTGACGTGGGGAAAGTCATTGTCAGTTGTGGTGAATACCCCAACGTACCTCTTCTTGGTATGCGTGGCGGGATTAGCTACAATCCTTTTCTAGCCCGTCGACAGTTTGGTTACCCAGTGAGAGAAAAGCCAAACAATCTTGCCTTGACCAGTGAGTTCTATCTCTATCATGAAGACCATACAAACAGGAGAGAGAGATTTGCACGAGCTTGGAGCGCTATCCGCAGACTTAACAGAAGTCAGCTAGGGAAGAAGTTTGACTATGTGCATGAATCCTATACTCAGTGGGTCATTGATAGGACCATGAGTTTTGGCCTACCCTACCATCTACCTAGATACCTATCCTCTACCATCCCACCATCATCCTTGCCTATCCCCTTTGACACCAAGGAGGAGTTTCAGGAGCAGCTAACCAAGGAAAAGCAAGAAAAGGAAACCTGGAAGAGGAGGTACCAGGAACTCGAGCTCGAGCATGAGACCTTGAAGGGAAAGCTAGCCCAGCAGAGCCGTGAGCTTTTCGTCCAGAACCAGAAGATAATTGAGAAGGACGACTTGCTTCGTCGAAAGGACGCTTTGCTCCGCCAGGACGCTAGGAGGAAGAGGAGGTTTATGGATTCGGTCTCTAGTGCACATTCAGATTCCGAGGATCCATCTGCTTCGGGAGTTTGAGTTTGAAGTCCTTAGGACCTTATGTTTAGATTTTAGCTTCCAAAATCTCTTGACTTGTAAACAAAAAAAAAACAAAAAAAAAACTCTTTGTAATATTTCAATGTTTTAGTGAGATGTTTAGTTTATGATGTTTACAATTACTCTAACAAGTCCTTCGATAATAATTTGTTTTTTTTCTTTTTGCATAAACATAATCATGCATCATACTGCATTCATAGTTTCCCAAATTGAGTCTCACACTGTGTTCACTACTTCAAGGTTAATCAGCCGCCGTCCAAGGAAAGTGGCCCGACGAGTTCTCCGCAAACCAACTCGCATTTACAACACCAGGGCTAATCGAAAAAGGATGGATCTAATTGAGCAAGAAAATCAGAGTCTCAGGGAGGAGGTTGCCACTTTACGAGAGGGAATGGATAGGTTGACGACCATGATGAATGCACTCCTGTCAGCCCAGAATTCTCAAGCTGCCGCTGCTGTTGTAGAGCAGCCTGTTGTAAGCACGACCCCGCTATCTACAGTAACTTCTCCACCCCTCTTTTTGCCTCCAGGTTGTACATGGGGAATGCCACCTCCGGTCTGTGGAAGTCTCCAGCCCGCTGTATCTGAAGTTCCACTTCCTTTCGCTCAGCAGTCGGCACTGGTTCCACAACCCGGCACTTCTTTCCCTCAAGCTGCAATGACTTATTCAGCACCACTGATTCACACTATTCAACAAGAGGTTGAGCCGATTTATCATGCTGAAAGTGTTGTAGCCTTCGACAAGATGGACGAACTCCAAGAAAGATTCGATGGTATGCAAAGAGAAGTCGAAGCCCTCCGAGGAAGAGATCTGTTCGGGAAGGATGCCCGTGAATTATGCTTGGTCCCAAATGTTACTATCCCTCACAAGTTCAAGGTGCCAGACTTCGAGAAGTATAAAGGAAACTCTTGTCCCCGCAGTCACTTGGTGATGTACGCGTGGAAAATGTCCATGTATACTGACAACCATAAGCTGCTCATTCATTTCTTTCAGGACAGCATGACTGGTGCTGCTCTGAAGTGGTATATGAATCTAGACAGTGCGAGCATCCGTACTTTCAATGATCTTGGTGAAGCGTTCATCCGACAGTATAAGTACAATCTGGACATGGCTCCAGATCGTGATCAACTCCGTGCGATGACACAGAAAGAGAAGGAAACGTTCAAGGAGTACGCCCAGCGTTGGAGGGAAGTGGCTGCTCAGATTGTCCCACCATTGGAAGAAAGGGAAATGGCCAAAATATTTTTGAAGACTCTGGGTCAGTTTTATTATGAGAAAATGGTTGCAAGTGCACCAACGGACTTCACCGAAATGGTCAATATGGGTGTACGATTAGAGGAAGGTGTCCGGGAGGGATGTTTGACTGTGGAAAGTACCCCTGCTGCAAGTAATGCCAAGAAATTTGGAAACCACTTTGTGAAGAAGAAAGATCAAGATGTGGGAATGATAGCCCATGGTAAGCCCCAGCAGAATTACACCCCATACCGTCAGGTTGCGAATGTCGCATCCACTATCCCGAACCCAACATATCACCAACAAAGGCCACACTACCCCTACCAATATCCTCCACAACAATATCCACCACAACAATATCCCCCGCAACCGTACCATCAGCCACAATATCCTCAACAACAACAAAATCGCCCGCAAACCCCTCAACAACCATATCACTCACAAAACCGCCAGAAAACAACTTTTGATCCAATCCCGATGAAATATGCTGACTTACTCCCTGCTTTACTCGCCAAAAACCTTGTCCAGCTCAAGGCACCTCCCCGTACACCAGAAATTATACCTCCCTGGTACCGACATGACCTAACCTACGCCTTTCACCAAGGGGCCCCAGGCCATGATGTTGAAAACTGTTATATTCTGAAGAATGAAGTGCAAAGGTTAGTTCGGGCCAACTTATTATCTTTCAAAGATCAAAATCCCAACGTTCAGGCAAACCCTCTGCCGAACCATGGGTCTGCTGTCAACATGATAAAAGATTGTGATGAAGACGGTGTTATCATGGATGTCCAGCATGTTCAAACTCCCTTGGTCCCAATACATATCAAGATGTGCGAGGCAGCTCTGTTTGACCATGATCATACAGCGTGTGAAGTGTGTTCGGTGAACGTGAAAGGATGTCAGAAGGTACAAAAGGACATACAAGGGCTGATAGACAACAAGGAATTAATCGTCACGAGGAAAGACAAGGAAGTGTGTGTCATTACCCCTGAGTTCCAGCGTTTGGAAATAAGTTATAACAGTGGGAATCCAGCTGCTACTCCACTAGTGATTAGTTTGCCAGGGCCTATGCCGTATGCTTCTCTAAAAGCGGTCCCTTACAAGTATAGTGCCACGATGTTGGAAGGTGGGCAGGAGGTGCCTTTGCCCTCTCTAACTCCTGCGACTTCTGTGGACAACATAGCCAATGACAGCAGGGTCCTGAGGAATGGGCGTGTCATCCCCACATTGTTTGCAAGGAAAGTAAATGATCCGGTAGTTGAACAGGTGACAGTGAACGGCCCCGGTTCGAAGAAGGAAATAAGCCAATCCAGTGGGACCAGCAAAGATTCTGACCATGATGAAATTCTAAAACTGATCCAGAAGAGCGAGTATAAAGTGGTAGACCAGTTGCTGCAAACTCCCTCCAAAATATCCATCTTGTCTTTGCTATTGAATTCTGAAGCACACCGTGAAGCCCTGATGAAGGTGTTAGACCAAGCTTTTGTGGAGAAGGACGTGACTGTTAACCAGTTGGACAGTATAGTAGGAAACATTACTGCATGCAATAATTTAAGTTTCAGCGATGAAGAGCTTCCTGAGGAGGGAAGAAACCACAATCTGGCGTTACATATATCGGTGAACTGCAAGTCGGATGCTCTGTCGAATGTACTTGTGGACACCGGTTCCTCATTGAATGTAATGGCCAAAACAACATTAGATCAACTCTCCTACCAGGGGCCTCCCATGAGAAGAAGCGGGGTGGTTGTCAAAGCGTTTGATGGATCAAGAAAGTCTGTTATCGGGGAAGTTGATTTGCCCATCACAATCGGATCGTCTGTTTTCCAAATTACATTCCAGGTGATGGATATCCAAGATGCGTACAGTTGTCTTTTGGGTAGGCCGTGGATTCATGAAGCTGGGGCCGTGACATCAACCTTGCATCAAAAGCTGAAGTTTGTCAGAAATGGAAGATTGGTTACTGTGAGTGGTGAAGAAGCTCTGTTGGTTAGTCATTTGTCAACTTTCTCTTTCATTGGTGCGGATGATATAGAAGGAACTTCTTTCCAGGGCCTGACTGTGGAAGATAAGGTGCCAGAGAAGAGTGAAGTGTCTTTTGCTACTTGGAAGAGCGCACAGAAGGTGGTGCAGGAAGGAACAGGTGTAGGATGGGGTAAGGTTGTGCAGTTACCGGAAAGTAAAAACCGTGAAGGACTGGGATTTGCTACAGGATCATCAAAGAACAGTGTTGGGTCAAGCTCTATCGCTTTTTGTAGTTCCGGGTTCATCAACGCCCCGCCGGAAACCAATGCTGTCTTGGAAGATGTTCCTGAAGAGATGGTGCCTGCGTTTGTCACACCTGGAAGACTTGTTCGCAACTGGGACGCGGTTGACATCCCTTCAGTAGTCCATGCGTCAAAGTAATATGTCTTTGTTTTTCTGTTTGTTTTCTTTTCAAAAGATCCTTTCGTCTAGCCCAGGACGAAAGTGCAATTATGTAGGGCTATTTTGTTTCAAGTACTACTTTTATTAATGGAAAATGTGGTTTATCCCGATATCGATATTTATTGCTTTTTCTGGAAAATGGTAACACAAAAAACCCAAAAAATATTTTACTTTTTCATGTTTTCAATCAATTACAAAAGTCTGCATTCTCCACTCATTTTCTAAAATCAATCATCAATCATATGCAGACCAAGCATCAATGAGCCCGTTGAACATAATAACCCTACACTCTCTCCCAACCTCGAATTTCCTGTCTACGAAGCTGAAGAGGAGGAGGATGAAGAAATTCCAGATGAAATTGCTCGGTTGTTGGAACGTGAGAAGAAAACCATTCAGCCTCATGAAGAGGTAGTGGAGGTGATCAACTTGGGAACCGAGGAAGATAAGAAGGAAGTCAAGATTGGGGAATTGCTTGAAGCAACTGTCAAACGAAGGGTGATTGAATTACTTAAAGAATATGCTGATGTGTTCGCATGGTCATACCAAGATATGCCCGGTTTGGATTCCCGTATTGTGGAGCACCGTTTGCCTTTGAAGCCCGAATGCCCACCAGTCAAGCAGAAACTGAGAAGAACTCGCCCTGACATGGCTCTCAAGATCAAAGAGGAAGTACAGAAGCAGATTAATGCAGGTTTTCTTGTCACATCAGAGTATCCTCAATGGTTAGCCAACATAGTGCCTGTTCCAAAGAAAGATGGCAAGGTCAGGATGTGTGTTGATTACCGGGATTTGAACAAGGCTAGTCCGAAAGATGATTTCCTTTACCTCACATCGATGTATTGGTTGACAGTACTGCTAAGTCTAAAGTCTTCTCCTTCATGGACGGTTTCTTTGGGTACAATCAGATCAAGATGGCAGTTGAAGACAGAGAAAAGACATCTTTCATCACGCCTTGGGGCACCTTTTGTTACAGGGTAATGCGTTTTGGGTTAATAAATGCAGGTGCCACTTACCAAAGAGGCATGACTACTCTCTTTCATGACATGATGCACAAAGAGATAGAAGTGTACGTGGATGATATGGTTGTTAAGTCAGGCACTGAAGAAGAACATGTCGAGTATTTGCTAAAGATGTTTCAACGGCTAAGAAAATATCAACTTCGTCTGAATCCCAACAAATGTACTTTCGGTGTTAGATCTGGGAAACTCTTGGGTTTCATTGTTAGTCAGAAAGGTATCGAGGTAGACCCCGACAAGGTCAGAGCTATCAGAGAGATGCCAGTTCCACAAACAGAGAAACAAGTGAGAGGTTTTCTTGGGCGTTTGAATTACATCTCCTATTTCATCTCGCACATGACAGCCACATGTGGGCCCATATTCAAGTTGCTTCGAAAAGATCAAGGTGTGGTTTGGACTGAAGATTGTCAAAAGGCTTTTGATAGTATCAAGAATTATCTGCTAGAACCTCCAATTCTTATCCCTCCAGTGGAAGGAAGACCTTTGATTATGTACTTGACTGTGTTAGAAGATTCTATGGGTTGTGTGCTCGGACAACAGGATGAGACCGGAAGGAAACAGCATGCCATTTACTACTTGAGCAAGAAGTTTACAGATTGTGAGTCCAGGTACTCCCTACTTGAGAAAACTTGTTGTGCACTAGCCTGGGCCGCCAAGCGTCTTCGTCACTACATGATTAACCACACCACCTGGTTAATATCCAAGATGGACCCTATCAAGTATATCTTTGAGAAACCCGCTTTGACAGGAAGGATTGCTCGTTGGCAGATGTTGTTGTCCGAATACGATATTGAATATCGCACTCAGAAGGCAATCAAGGGTAGTGTTCTTGCTGACCATTTGGCTCACCAACCAATTGAAGATTATCAACCCATCAAGTTCGACTTTCCCGATGAAGAGATTATGTACTTGAAGATGAAAGATTGTGATGAACCATTGCCTGGGGAAGGTCCAGATCCCGAGTCTAGATGGGGCTTGATATTTGATGGGGCAGTGAATGTCTTTGGCAACAGAATTGGGGCAGTTATTATCACTCCTGAAGGTAATCATCTTCCTTTCGCTGCAAGGTTACAGTTCGATTGCACCAACAATATGGCAGAGTATGAAGCATGTATCCTGGGCATTGAAGAAGCTATTGACTTAAGAATCAAGAATCTTGATATCTACGGGGATTCAGCACTCGTTATCAATCAGATCAAAGGAGAATGGGAAACTCGCCACCCCGGCTTGATTCCTTACAAAGACTATGCAAGGCGTTTGTTAACTTTCTTCAACAAGGTGGAGCTTCACCACATCCCACGTGATGAGAACCAGATGGCAGATGCGTTAGCAACTTTATCCTCCATGTATGAAATGAGTCACCGGAACAATTTGCCAATGATCAGAATTCAGCGCCTCGAGAGGCCCGCTCATGTGTTTGCAGTCGAAGAAGTCGTGGATGATAAGCCATGGTTCCAGGATATCAAGTGTTTCCTCCAGAGTCTGGAATATCCACCAGGAGCATCCAACAAAGACAAGAGAACATTAAGAAGATTGTCTGGTAACTTCTTTTTGAACGGTGATGTTTTATACAAAAGGAACTTTGACATGGTACTACTCAGGTGCGTAGACAAGCAAGAAGCAGAACTTTTGATGCATGAAATACATGAAGGCTCCTTTGGAACTCACTCCAATGGGCATGCAATGGCTAGGAAGTTGTTGAGAGCAGGTTATTACTGGATGACAATGGAAACAGATTGTTGCAAGCATGCCAGGAAGTGCCACAAATGCCAGATTTACGCTGACAAAATTCATGTACCACCAACTACACTTAACGTTCTTTCTTCTCCATGGCCCTTCTCTATGTGGGGCATCGACATGATTGGAAGAATTGAACCGAAAGCTTCAAACGGGCATCGTTTCATTCTAGTGGCCATTGATTAATTCACCAAGTGGGTTGAAGCAGCGTCCTATGCAAATGTGACCAAGCAAGTGGTGGTCCGCTTTATCAAGAATCAGATCATCTGCCGTTATGGTGTGCCCAACAGAATCATTACAGATAATGGAACAAACTTGAACAACAAGATGATGAAAGATTTGTGTGAAGAGTTCAAGATTGAGCATCACAATTCTTCTCCTAACAGACCTCAGATGAATGGCGCAGTTGAGGCTGCCAACAAAAACATCAAGAAGATAGTGCAGAAGATGGTGGTCACATATAAGGACTGGCACGAGATGCTACCGTATGCTTTACACGGATATCGCACTTCAGTGCGTACCTCAACAGGGGCAACCCCCTTCTCTTTGGTGTATGGTATGGAAGCAGTACTCCCTGTGGAGGTTGAGATCCCATCAATGAGAGTCCTAATGGAGGCCCAGTTGTCAGAGGCTGAATGGTGCCAAAGCAGATATGATCAGTTGAATCTAATCGAAGAAAAGCGCATGAATGCCTTGTGCCACGGACAACTTTATCAACAGAGGATGAAGCAAGCTTTTGACAAGAAGGTTCGTCCTCGTGTGTTCCAAGAGGGAGATCTTGTGCTCAAGAAGGTTTTATCTTTCCAACCAGATTCCAGGGGCAAGTGGACGCCTAACTATGAAGGTCCATACGTCGTCAAGAGGGCTTTCTCTGGTGGCACATTAACTCTTACGACTATGGATGGTGATGAGCTCCCTCGTCCTGTGAATGCGGATGCAGTCAAGAAATACTTTGTCTAAAAAATAAAAGAACAGCTCGGTAAGTCGAAAACCCGAAAGGGCGGCTTAGGCAAAAATGAGCATCTCGGTGGATCGAAAACCCAAAAGGGCGGTCCAGGCAAAAATTAGAGACATAAAACAGAAAATAATCATCCTGATAGGTCGAAAACCCGAAAGGGCGATCTATGCAAAAATTAAGGATCAAAAGACAAAGTAACTGCATTGGTCTGATTTCTACTCACTTGGGGCATTTTAGCGGTCAAAGAGGCTCTGAATCTGAAGCATCTAAACAGTGGAATTCAAAGTTGTCAGGGAGAACAGCGGTTATTGTGTTCAATGTACCTTCAATTTATATTTACCATTTTCCAAACTTTATAAGATCCGTGGAACCATGCCATTGGCGGGTTACCACTCTTTTAAATAAATTTGAGCCTGTTGCCTTCCATTTGGAATTCTCAGTTATTCAGTTTATAAAAAAAAAAAAAAAAACTTCTTCTATTTTTGATGGTAGTGTTTGAAACAAAATATTTTTTCAAAATCATAAATATTTTTCATGTCTTTTTGAAAAGCACAAACAACAAACACATTTTCTTTGAACTCATGAATAAGTGAAGGGTGCGTCAATAACTATCCTGAGAACGGATAAACTTTGCAGGCTGAACATGGTCAATTGCTTAGAGAGAAAATACAAAAAAAAGAACAAAAAGAAAATAAAAAAAAAAGAGAAAAAGAAAAGAGCTCGGTAAGTCGAAAACCCGAAAGGGCGGTCCAGGCAAAAATTAGGGGCATACAAAAGAATATATTCCCGGTGGGCTGAAAACCTGAAAAGACGGTCCAGGCAAAAATTAGGGATTCAAAAAAAACAAAAAAAAAATGAAATTCTGGCCAGGCAATAACAAAGAGTAAACAGGTTCTGAACCAAACAGGTTCTGAACTAAACTTAGCACAATTAACAACAGATAATCAGCAGAAATTAAAAGTGCAGGAAAGCTAAAGAACACAAGGTTTGTTAACCCAGTTCGGAGTAAACACCTCCTACTCTGGGGGATACCAATCCAGGAAGGAATTCCACTATAGGAATTAATCCTTATGACTCAAGACACTGACTCCCAGTTCCCAGCCTAAGCAATTAACTTCGTCCTAGTCTGAATTCTACCCAACACGTTGAGTATTAGAGACCACTAACTTCCTATTCGAGTAACAAACCTGTTACTTAACCCCTTAAACAAAAACTACCCTGTTTTGAAGAACAACTTCAATACATCTGACTGCACTCGTACCTACAGGCTTAGAGTGATTACAACTCAATTAAAAACACTAAACCAACTCAATAGAGTGGTGCACAAACAAAGCTTAAAGCTTACAAACACTAAGACTCAATTCTCTGAATTTTTCTCTCTAATTCGTGTATCTTGAATAATGGCAGCAACTCTCCTTTTATAATCTTCAGCAAGCAACATTAATCTGAAACAAATCTTCTGAATTGATATGATTCTGAATAATGAATGGCTTGAAAAGGAAACAAATAAAACTGCAACATATCTCTCACAGATTGCTTCAGTAAAATAAGAACATTCATAAACACAAGCCAAATCTTCAAAGATCTTCTCTAATTTAATCAGGCCTTCTAGAATCAACATGCTTGAATAAATCCTTGTTAAATCTCGCAAAGATTCGCGCCACAACAATTCAGAAAAACCAGCTTCTGATGACGTCAACGAAAGTCAACGCGGGCATCAGACTCACATTTCCGCTTCTGAAGTGTTACAGTGCGTCTGAAGGAATTTTCAGGTTCTGAAGGTGATTTCAGCTTCTGAATAACTTCAAAATGAAAAACTTGCAACTGAAGACTTGTTCTAGACATTGAGATGCTTCTATTCAACACATTGGATTTGCCAAAACATGCAGCCAACACCAAAATACTCAACAAAAAACAAAATAAGCATGACCATAGAAGCACCAGTTCTTCTATCATGGTTTTTGGATTGGCACGCTCTCCCCAGGAAGTGTCTACTCCCCATCAATTACTGCATATGTCGGGCTTTACCCCATCAATGTTTTGATATGTTCCCAGTGGCATCATCCCCATTGAAGATTGTCGAGTGCTTGTGATGCGACGTCGGGTCACTTTCCATTTTACCTGTCCAATCATGTCTCATCAAGTTTATTAGTCATACAATCATACAAGTCAGTCTTTCATACAATCATACAAGTTAGTCTTTCATTCAATCATACAAGTTAGTCTTCCATACAATCTTACAAGTCAATCCCCCGTACAGTCATGCAAGTTGTGTCGTCATTCATGCATTCATACATTCATGCATATACACATTCATGCATACCCAATAAAGACAATATCATTCATGCATGGCTGCATTAACCACCATGAGTCTTGCTTCAATTATCTTTTCATTTCAATCAATCATGAATAATTTGTAACCGTCTTCCCCAGGAAGTGATTACTCCCCATCAATTGTTGCATATGGCGGGCCTTACCCCGTCAATGATTTGATATATCTCCAATGGCATCACCCCCAATGAAGATTGCCGAGTACTTGTACTGCGTCGTCGGTCCGCTCCCCATCATACTTGACCAATCTTGTCTCATCAAATTCATCAATTACACTATCACACAAATTAATCCTTCGTATAGTCATACAGTCACATAAATCATACATGCATTCATACATTCATGCATATACACATTCATGCATACAAACAACATCATGGTTGCGTTAACCACCCTGAGTCTTGTTTTGAATATCTTTCTATGCCAATCAATCATGACTAATTTGTGACTGTCTTGCCCCAAGTGTCATCCCCAATGTGTCTGGTCCCAAGATGTCACCCTCTCTCCGCCAAGTGGCAGTTCTTTATTGAAAAGTTTGTGCACCATTCACATTTATCTCTTGTCGTCAATGGCAGGTCGTCAATAATCCGGACAGTTGACATTTACCTTTATTTCTTGTCGCCAATGGCCGTTCGGCAATAATCCGAACAGTTGGCATTTACTTTTTCCTCGTCGTCAATGGCCGTTCGGCAATAATCCGGACAGTTGACATTTACCTTTCTCCTTGTCGTCAATGGCAGTTCGGCAATAATCCGAACAGTTGACATTTACCTTTATTTCTTGTCGTCAATGGCAATTCGGCAATAATCCGAACAGTTGACATTTACCTTTTTATCTTTAATCCTTTGTTGTCAGTGGCAGTTCGGCATTAACCTGAACAGCTGACTTTTTATCTTTAATCCTTTGTTGTCAGTGGCAGTTCGGTATTAACCCGAACAGCTGTCATTTATCCCCTAGTGAAACCGTGTTATCCCCAGTGGAGTCGAACCCCGCTTCTTTAACAGGCTCGGGTATCATTTGTTTTGTTATCCCCAGTCGAGCCATTTTCGCCGTCTTGCATTCATACTTGCATCGCAAGCATTCGCAACATTACATGCATAACATATCGTGCACAGCATCACATGCATAGCATTGCATTCATAGCATTTTGCAGTTGAAATTGGTCAAAAATGGTGTACTTTGTATTTAAGTCTCTTCGACCCGTCGATTTAAAAATTTCACTTTTAAATCTCCGTAACGAAGAAACTTAAATAGGGGCATCTGTCATACCCCATTTTTGACCCGTTTTTAATTCATTTTTTCTCGTCTTTTTCCGTCGTTTCAGACGAAATTTCGGCAGGGAGATATTTTAAAATACCTCATTTTTGTTCCGAAGGCGACCGTTTTTATTTTACTCGTTATTATTTTTAATTAGTTATTATTATTATTTTTTTATTTATTCTATTATTTTTATTTTATTCTTTTTCATTTTCTCTTTTACTTTTAGTGTTTTCTGTTTTTATTTTTTTTATTTTCGTTTTTACTATTAATATTTTTATTTTATTGTTAGTGTTTTTTTTTAGTTAGTTTTTATCCAATTTGCAGTCCAGACCCCAGGAGGGGTAATTTTGTCCATTTGATCCACAGTCCTTTTTTTACTATAAATAGTGCACTGAGTGTGTAACACCCATACTAAATTATCTAGAATATTTAGCATGTGTATTAATCTGATACTGGGTACATTAAAATTTTCAATAATAATAACAATAATACATACAACTGAATGAGTACACATTTGCTCGTTATACAATTATCCAAATATTATAACATACACTTCTATATACATATACAATCTGACAGCCTCCTGAGCGTGTCCTTGACGAGCAACTGCACTCCATCCAGCATCTCCCTGAAGATCTTCATCTGAAAACCACGTGGCTACCTGAAAACCTGCACCAGAAGGATAGGGATGAGACATAATGTCTCAGTGAGCTCCTACCCTACCTACTGTTGGCAACCACAGGGAACCTAGGGTCACCGTGCCTACCTCGGCAATCTTGGGGATACCTATGATCGCCAAGTCTTAACCTTACCCATAGAGGGCTACCTGACTGTTCCTGCTAAACTAGTGATCAAGGGGAAACCTAGGATCACTGCCTGAATCTGATACTGAATAGTCATGAGATCTAGACTATATCCTGATAACTGGGTGATCGAGGGGAAACCTAGGATCACCGCCTGATAACTGACACCTGATATCTGATACTTGTCTGATAATTATTCTCTGTCTGATAACATGAATAAATATTAACTGTTGCATGTCTTTATGTTAGCTGTTAGCGTTGAACAAGCAATATTATCTGGGTTCATTTTACGGAATGCCCCCGGGTGGAGTAACCCCGAAGCACATTCCCCTGATAACCGGTGAAAATTCCTATCATATCAGGCTAACACCGGACTCCTCTTGTCGTCGTGCGGTTATCCTTGCGGAATAACACGTCCCACTGGCGTGAACCTCCTGTGTCCCACTGGCGTGAACAACAGAAGACACGACTTAACATTAGTCTTAACTGATGCGTATACCTCCCGTGTCCCACTGGCGTGAACGACGGAAGACGCGAATTAATAATCTTTAACTTATGCATGAAACTTTCATGTCCCACTGGCGTGAACGATGAAAGTCACGACTTAACAGTATTAATCTTATTCTTAACTTTGCGTGAACCATTCGTGTCCCACAGGCGTGAACGTCGAAGGCCACGACTTAATATCTGATTAATTCTTGTTCTTACTCTTCTTATACTTATAACTTATGTTTATTGCATATCTAATGCATTCTTGAATGCTTAACCTATTAAAGGTTCTTAACTATGACTATAGTTCCATTCTAGTGCTTAATACATGATAAATCTCATTCTAAATCTCTTTAACCTATAAAGGTTCTTGACTTATCGTTCTCATAAGCCATTATCTAAAGGTTGGGAACTAAGCCCCTACACCTTACTTGATAACTTAGGGTTTAATCTACCCATTGTCATAATGACACTTGATTCTCATGAGGTTAAACCTCAATGTTATGTGAAGTTTCTAACCCCACTCTCATGCTAATACAAGGTATACTATGATCCATTTTTCCATTACTAAACGTATAAAGGCATACTGGCACTGTGCGGATGGTTTCTGGCCTTAAAAACACATTTCAAAAATGGGGTGGCATTCTGCCTCTGTCGTGGCACGACAGGATTCTCTAGTGGCACGATGGCTGATCGTGGCACGATGGGTGCCATCGTGGCACGACAGAACCAGAACTGCCAGGCCCTGTAACACTTCCAGAAAATTCCAAAACGAGTTTTAAATCAAAACACAACCCAGCAAGCATATATACATCAAAATTAAAGGTTTTCAACATATAAGATCATAGCATATCTAATATTAACAATAGGGAAACTAACTAATATGAATCTAGATAAAATCATCATGATTTCCTTTCCTCTCTAAACCACAAAACTACCCAAAAAGGGGTAAAATTCATAGGGAGCTCACCTTAGTTGTGTTTGATGCTTGACAAGCTCTCAACTTGAAACCCTAGCTTGATCCACTTTCCTTTTCTTTTAATTCTTCCTCAAATCTCCTTGTTTCTTTCTCTTGTACTAGCTTTCCACACAAGCTTGCTAGCATGCTCTTCCTCACATGAATTGGAATGAAATCTTGATGAGTGAAGGAAGGAGGGGTGAGGCGTGTGAGTAGAGTGAAGAGAGGGGAGTGAGCTGATTTTCTTTAGAATAGTGTAGAAGAGTGTAGAGAGAATGAGAGAAAGTGGTAAGAAAATCTTGCCTCTCTTTTTTTTATAATCCTCCTCTTTGAGTTAATTACAATAATGCCATTCCTCTTATTAACAAATTTGCCATGCTTGTTCCACAAGTTTCTAACACAGTTAACCGTTACATATAAACGGGATATTACGCTTACCATATAAATACCCATTAACTGACAATTTACCAAATTGTCCTTTGCTCAAACATTTCTGATACATCGTCCCAATATTAATAAATATTCGAATCTTAGGCGGGATATTACAATCTACCCTCCTTAAAGAAATTTCGTCCTCGAAATTTAGAATCCACTATCATACATGAATAAATCTCTCACCCTACTTCCTCTACTTGCCCGAAACTCCAGTTTGTCTTGCTTATCGGAATCCCTTGGATTTCCAACTCTATACGTCGAATATACTCGACAACTTTTTCCTTAACTAAAATGCTCATGGCGAATTTGCATAATTCTTACGTAGTAGGATGTGAGGTTATCTGAACCGTTATATCCAACTCGCTTGACCATCGTAACCATCGTATCCAATCTGGAGTTGTCCAGCTCTGACACTTGTACTAATTCTTATAAATACCTTCATAGTCCATGTAATCTTACTTTAACGACATTAGATCGTTCTCATTATCCTCAAATATTCCCACTCTTCCGTGGATTTCTTGCACTGCATTTATTTCCCATGGATTATTATCTTTATCTTTCGTCTCATACGACGACATCACTTATCTTAATAACTTAGAAATCATTCTTCATTACTTGGAGTTTACTAATCTCCTATCTTTCTTGTCATTACTATTCTCGAATTCTGGCCGTAGCATAAATATTTTCTATATTGGTAAATCCAAACTCATAGAAGTTTAGTCCGAGTGATGAGTAGTAATCATCTCACATAACACCACATGGTACATTTCATAGCATATAATTTACATACATAAGCGAGCATGTGTACACTACTGACGGGTACACAATACATCATCTCATCCTTGTCCAACTGACGGGACATCATTCTTGATCTTATCATACTCGAGACACTACCACATCAATTGGAAATCTTTTCTTACTCTTAACTCATTTTGTAACATTCGGGATTTGCCTTTCGACTGGCTTGCCAGGTTTGCCCCGCCAATGTTACCCATGTTTAACTCTTGAGTATACAACAACCCATAACATAGATTATGGTTACATTCTCTCAGCATCGTAAACTTATTTCTCATTTTGGACGTCGAGTTCAAGATCCTTGCTTCCAATAGAAAACTCCACTCGATTGCTACCAAAAATAATACGCTTAATCTTTAATTCCTTAATCAAATATTGAACTTACGTAGCCCTTTACTGTAGACTACGAGTGACTTTTAATCTGCATAAAAGTCCTTCTTCCTTTACTAGTGAACATTAAGTACATTCATTTTCGAACTCTTCTGCTAAGATATGGTTGATATCAACAATTCTGTTCTGGTAAAAACCTTCATACTTAAACATTCCTGATTGCGTACCACTATTGCCAAAACACGTCACATAACTGAAAATCTGCTACACTACTATCTGAGTAGTTTAAGTATTGCCTGATAAGTATACATAATACTAACATAACCTGATACATGTGACATGTTGACATAACGGGATACTACATGGATTAAACTCATACGTCACTGCATTGGCGTTTCTCATTAATGCTTCAATTTCAAAGTATCATCTTGCAAGTGCAACCTTTTCTGATGTTGCCTTATGCTTGATCCTTTTGACTAAACTTTACTCTTCAAGTCCACCTAAAGTTACTGAGCTAAAATAGCCAAACTACCATTTTAGCGATAACTTCCATTGATCCCGTCTTAGTGCTAGAATCACATCCTTCTTATTCCTTACCATATATTCCATTTTATAAGAAGTATGCACTTAACATTTTCTTGTTCCTTAAGCTTTAACTTAGAATCGTTCATTAACTCATCCTTGAATCACTTTTCCGCTGCGCAACTCTGATTTAAACAAATCACTTCGGAGGAGGGGTAATACACCATTATAAAATTCTCTGGCTGACTTGTTCCTTAATGACCCGTAGCTATCACAGTAGAATTACCTTACATTTGTTTATTCCCTCGTGGCTTTAACCACCAGTTTAACTTACCGACTGATCGTCATCTGACTTGGTTTTCCTTTCGGACATAAACCGTATACTTAATTTCTCAAAAATACGTCGAAACCTGTAAACAATTTTCATCAACCACTACGGACCAAGCAGTGATTCCGTCAAAACAGCTTATACACTGGTTCTAGCTTATTCTCCATGCTCCAATTTCTGTGACCATCTCATGGTCAATCCAACATGTATTATCGTTTTATCATTGCAGAAACCGACCTAAAAGTATACCTGGAGCAGCTTAAGTCCACACACAATCACTTGTGGCATCTTCTAAAACATTCTATGATTTCTGGAGGTTCACATCTTTCATATACTGAATCTACTGAGGGTTTAAGTCCCATTACTAATCGTTTTATCTCTATCCATAAGGATTTCATACCCAAAATCTTTCCGAGACAATTACGGTCTCTATGGTTTTATCATACCTCTTAGGTTACCTTCGAATCCCTCCAGTTAACTGATCTCGAGCTTCAGAACCTCATCATTACCTTTTAATTCATTCAACAACTCGTTACTGCATTCACAATTCAAATCTTGATCTTAACATCTGAGTAATTCTGCATATAGTTAAACAGTTAGAAATCTGTACCTTATTACCGCCCTCGGAACTTATCAACACGAGGTGATCTCTTTCAGCTTCTAGTATAACTGTGGAAAGAAACTCATCAGTTGAAAACTTAAAACTCATTAACATTAACCACAATCTTAACCTTTTGTATTTAAGGCGATCCTCCGTATAATAAAGTCTCAAATTAATTTCCCGGCTAAAATTCCGATTATCCTTCAAAACTGGTCTACTATAACCATATGTCCTCTTAAACTCGTCTTCTTCACCCAATCATGGGACTTCAACTTATTATTCACTATCCTATTCTGGGAAATCATTACTTGCTGTCGAGCTTGCGTTTCTCGTATAAAACATCTCGATGGCTCATCATAACAAAAATAATCTGATTCACTTCTCTTGGTATAAAACTTTCCATTGAACTTAGCTTATTTCAAATCTGCTTACTCATCCATTTTGGGTCCTAGATTGCATACCATCTTTTCTTCTTAAGGAGTGCTCCACTGCCATTCTCGTGGCACGAGAAGCATGGATCGTGGCACGATAGTTCCAGCAAGTTCAGATCCTGCAGCTTCATCTGTCCCAATTAATCCTCTTAATCAATAATTAAATCTCTTTACTGTTTGGATTTAAAATCTCGTCCGATTCGAGTGCGCGAGTCCTTCGATTCCTCACACTCTGTCCTTATTACCACTACTCAACTACGGTTCCCGTCGTGGTTCCATAATTTCTTACTGTTCGTGTCTCCTCCTATGAGACATCTCTTAATGACGCGTCCAACTGTGTTAGAGTTCTTCACCTTATCCTTAAATATTTCTGACATTCCTGAAACTCTGCCGTAAACAGGCTTAGTCACTTTACAGTTCGATGGCCACCATTTGGCGTTGATTACTTCTTCGCCAACTCCGTCATACAATTCTACCACCTTAATCTTCGCCCTTCATAAACTTCATTCCTCCTTGGTCACATTCAGCTCTCGGACATTTATCCTAACTGTCATATACTAGACTGAGTTGATCAGGCTCAACTAGATGTGACCTTTAGAATAATATCCGGAACCCAATGGTCCCACTACTTTTATTGAATCTTTAATGACCCAAGGCACGGTCTGATTCGACCTGCTCTGATACCAATTGTAACACCCATACTAAATTATCTAGAATATTTAGCATGTGTATTAATCTGATACTGGGTACATTAAAATTTTCAATAATAATAACAATAATACATACAACTGAATGAGTACACATTTGCTCGTTATACAATTATCCAAATATTATAACATACACTTCTATATACATATACAATCTGACAGCCTCCTGAGCGTGTCCTTGACGAGCAACTGCACTCCATCCAGCATCTCCCTGAAGATCTTCATCTGAAAACCACGTGGCTACCTGAAAACCTGCACCTGAAGGATAGGGATGAGACATAATGTCTCAGTGAGCTCCTACCCTACCTACTGTTGGCAACCACAGGGAACCTAGGGTCACCGTGCCTACCTCGGCAATCTTGGGGATACCTATGATCGCCAAGTCTTAACCTTACCCATAGAGGGCTACCTGACTGTTCCTGCTAAACTAGTGATCAAGGGGAAACCTAGGATCACTGCCTGAATCTGATACTGAATAGTCATGAGATCTAGACTATATCCTGATAACTGGGTGATCGAGGGGAAACCTAGGATCACCGCCTGATAACTGACACCTGATATCTGATACTTGTCTGATAATTATTCTCTGTCTGATAACATGAATAAATATTAACTGTTGCATGTCTTTATGTTAGCTGTTAGCGTTGAACAAGCAATATTATCTGGGTTCATTTTACGGAATGCCCCCGGGTGGAGTAACCCCGAAGCACATTCCCCTGATAACCGGTGAAAATTCCTATCATATCAGGCTAACACCGGACTCCTCTTGTCGTCGTGCGGTTATCCTTGCGGAATAACACGTCCCACTGGCGTGAACCTCCTGTGTCCCACTGGCGTGAACAACAGAAGACACGACTTAACATTAGTCTTAACTGATGCGTATACCTCCCGTGTCCCACTGGCGTGAACGACGGAAGACGCGAATTAATAATCTTTAACTTATGCATGAACCTTTCATGTCCCACTGGCGTGAACGATGAAAGTCACGACTTAACAGTATTAATCTTATTCTTAACTTTGCGTGAACCATTCGTGTCCCACTGGCGTGAACGACGAAGGCCACGACTTAATATCTGATTAATTCTTGTTCTTACTCTTCTTATACTTATAACTTATGTTTATTGCATATCTAATGCATTCTTGAATGCTTAACCTATTAAAGGTTCTTAACTATGACTATAGTTCCATTCTTGTGCTTAATACATGATAAATCTCATTATAAATCTCTTTAACCTATAAAGGTTCTTGACTTATCGTTCTCATAAGCCATTATCTAAAGGTTGGGAACTAAGCCCCTACACCTTACTTGATAACTTAGGGTTTAATCTACCCATTGTCATAATGACACTTGATTCTCATGAGGTTAAACCTCAATGTTATGTGAAGTTTCTAACCCCACTCTCATGCTAATACAAGGTATACTATGATCCATTTTTCCATTACTAAACGTATAAAGGCATACTGGCAGTGTGTGGATGGTTTCTGGCCTTAAAAACACATTTCAAAAATGGGGTGGCATTCTGCCTCTGTCGTGGCACGACAGGATTCTCTAGTGGCACGATGGCTGATCGTGGCACGATGGGTGCCATCGTGGCACGACAGAACCAGAACTGCCAGGCCCTGTAACACTTCCAGAAAATTCCAAAACGAGTTTTAAATCAAAACACAACCCAGCAAGCATTTATACATCAAAATTAAAGGTTTTCAACATATAAGATCATAGCATATCTAGTATTAACAATAGGGAAACTAACTAATATGAATCTAGATAAAATCATCATGATTTCCTTTCCTCTCTAAACCACAAAACTACCCAAAAAGGGGTAAAATTCATAGGGAGCTCACCTTAGTTGTGTTTGATGCTTGACAAGCTCTCAACTTGAAACCCTAGCTTGATCCACTTTCCTTTTCTCTTAATTCTTTCTCAAATCTCCTTGTTTCTTTCTCTTGTACTAGCTTTCCACACAAGCTTGCTAGCATGCTCTTCCTCACATGAATTGGAATGAAATCTTGATGAGTGAAGGAAGGAGGGGTGAGGCGTGTGAGTAGAGTGAAGAGAGGGGAGTGAGCTGATTTTCTTTAGAATAGTGTAGAGAGAATGAGAGAAAGTGGTAAGAAAATCTTGCCTCTCTTTTTTTATAATCCTCCTCTTTGAGTTAATTACAATAATGCCATTCCTCTTATTAACAAATTTGCCATGCTTGTTCCACAAGTTTCTAACACTGTTAACCGTTACATATAAACGGGATATTACGCTTACCATATAAATACCCATTAACTGACAATTTACCAAATTGTCCTTTGCTCAAACATTTCTGATACATCGTCCCAATATTAATAAATAATCGAATCTTAGGCGGGATATTACAGAGTGTACTATTCACGGATCCCAAGGACACCTGAGTCAGAACAGTAAATCAAAAATCACCACAAACCACCAACACAGCCCTCTCCACCACCGTCTACCACCAACAAAATCCATTTTCCGGCCACAAAAAAAAAACTAAAATTTTTCCTCTTCTCCTTTTCTTTTCCGAACCAACACAGAAAAACCCACAATCACAGAATCAAACGCAACCAAACGCAAACACACAAAAAGCCTCAAAAACAGAAGCCCAGCCAACCGTATATCACAATAGCCAAAGATAAACACAAAAAGCCTCAAAAACAGAAGCCCAGCCGAGTTAACACTACGAAATCAAAACGTAAACCAACCATATTTGACAGTGCAAGAACACACCGTGAGGTAGTTTTTTTTCCGAAAACTTTGAGTTCAAATCTAGGTTTCATGAGGGTTTATCTTTAAAAAATACTTTGATTTTCGAAATCCAGAGGTGAAAGGGATCCAAAATCCGTTTTTTTTTTAAAAGGAGTGAAGGTTTCGCTCCGGCACGGTGGCGCCGCCGGCGGCCGCCGCGCCGAAGGGATTTCCGGTAACTGAGGAAAGAAGAAAAAGAAGAGAGAAAATGAGGGAAAGAGAGAGAAAGAGTCTTTAAAAATGAAATAAACCGGATGTTGGACATATAAATAGGCAGCTGAACCGGCCCGGTTCTTCCGGACCGAACCGGTCCGGCTTTCCCCTGTCTAAGCCCTTTGGACCCCTGCCACGGCCCAGCTTCCTTTTCCTTTCTGTTTTGCAGTTTACTTTTCGTACCCCCCTCTTCTACTTTCTGCACCCCCCTTCTTCTTCTCTATTCCTTTTTATTTTTATTTCTTTTTTTTTTCCTTGCACTTTTATTTTTTTTTTTACTTCTTTTATTTTTTCATGCACTTTATTTATTGTCTTTAATTTCCAGTATCCATGCATTTTTTTTTTATTATTTTATGCACCATATTTACTTTATGTCTTGCATTTTTATTTTATGTCTCATATTTAATTTTATGTCTTGCATTTTATTTTCTTTATTTATTTTCCAGCTCCATATTTATTTTTATGCCTTGCATTTTACTTTCCAGTACCATATTTATTTTATGTCTTGCATTTTATTTTCCATTTTTTATTTTATGCATCATATTTATTTTATGTATTGCATTTTTATTTTCTTTTAGCATCATATTTATTTTATGTTTTTGCATTTTTATTTCCTTTATTTTATTTTCAGCATCATATTTATTTTATGTCTTGCATTTTTACTTTCTCTATTTATTTTATGCACCATATTTATTTATTGTTTTGCATTTCATGCATTTTTATTTCCTTTTTAGCATATTCACTTTTAATGCAATTGCAATTTTTATTTTTGTCATTTATTTTATTGCCATTAGAATGTATCTAGGTCCAATGTAAATAATAATAAATGAGAATATGCACCGACACTCACATTTATTTTTATGCTTTATGCCGAGGATGATATCGTAATAATGACCGTATCCGAGGAAAAGGACCCTCACTTGATCCAACGTCATTTTGAGGGATCCGGCGCGCTTCAGTTTATCTTAGCTTACTCTAGTTTTGGACCTTGGGACCTAATCAAAATTTTCTCAAAAAAAAAAAAAAAGTCAAAACCCAAAAACATTTTATAATCAAAATCTTCAAAAAAATCAATCTTTTCTTTTCTTTTCTTAATCAAATTTCAATCAACTTTTAATCAATCCAAACATTTTTCTTCAATTTAAAATCAATCAAACTTACTTCTCTTTTTATTCTTCTATGCCTTTACGGCCTCCTATCTTTCTCAAAACTTTTTTTTTTCAAACTTTAAAATCAATCAAAACCAATCACTCGGCTTTTTACCCCGAACTACGTGATTTTGATCCCGCTCGGGTATGTAGGCAAAAGACTTTGTCTTTCCAAATCAACAAAATAACAAAAACATTTTCCTTTCTTTCATTTTCATCACTTTAATCTTTTCACACTTAAGCATTTATTTTACAAACAAATAATCAATTTAGCATAAAGATAAAAATAAGCAAGAGGTTCCTATAGAGTACTATAGACGTTTAGGGTGCTAATACCTTCCCTTTGCGTAACCAACCCCCGGACCTTTGATCTCTAAAAAATAGGGTTTTTCGAACTTTCTCCCTTTTCCTCGGAAAAATAAAAGATCGGTGGTGAACCTTAAAATTGCGAGTCAACGCTAATTAATAGCTTGATATCCAAAAATCACCACGACAATCGATATCATATATGTGATATATGATTCTGATATGACATCAGTATATGTGATATATTGATTGTGTCATTCGTTCAATAGGTTTTATATGATTGATTGTGAATTTGTAGACAATTCGTGAGATTGAGCTTCGATATCCGATTCTGGTGAAGCATCAAAGATCCGGTTGTCCATACTAAGCAAACAATTGTTAAAACTATTGATGTTTGATCGTCGTATTAGGTTGCCTAACTATACAAGAGTTGTATTATTATGGTTGTATCATTCGTCAATTGTTTTCAAAAGATTGTTGTGAATTTGAACAATTCGTGAGATTGAGCTTCGATATCCGAATCTGGTGAAGCATCAAAGATCCGATTGTTCATGCTAAACAAACAATCCTTGAAACTATTGATGTAGTGTGACCTGCGTAGTGTGATCAATCATAATGTTTAATTAATTTATTCAATTGGAGAAAGGTAGTAAATTTAAAAGGATCATGATTTTGAAAGGGTTTCAATATCAGATATGATCTTTTTAATTTGGTAATTAAATATTTTCATATCTTTAGTTTAATGTATTTTCAATTTAAAAGGATCATGATTTTGAAAAAGTTTCAATATCAGATATGATCTTTTTAATTTGGTAATTAAAGATTTTCAAATCATTAGTTTAATTTATTTTCAATTTAAAAGGATCATGATTTTGAAAAAGTTTCAATATCAGATATGATCTTTTGAATTTGGTAGTAAAATATTTGCATAATGTTAGCACCATAATTTGTTTTGGAAACAGATTGATTGCCTAAATAAAGCAGATTTAATTATAATAATTATTGAGTGTCAATATTACTATAATTAAATAAATAAAAATTCTACCTTTTTGGATTGTTTTTCAAAAGTTGTTTGAAATGGTAGTAAACGATCCTTATTTGATAGTAAATTTAAGATGTCATGATTTGAAATAGTTTCAATGTCATGTATGATTTTGAATTTATTTAAAAGATTTGCACGATGTTAACATAATTTGTTTCTAATTTAAAAGAATCATGATATTGAAAGAGTTTCAATATCGGATATGATCTTTTAGATTTGGTCATAATATTTGCATATTTTATTTTTATTTATGACCCGATTGACTTTGAAAATAGTTTCAAAGTATATGTATATATATATGAATCAATTTTATATGGCATATATCTCGGTCAAAATATTATTTCCAAATCTTGATTGACTCTAAAACTATTTAATGATAATAATAATAAATAGTTATTATTATTTATCATTAAGTTTAAGGTATATGGTTATGACCTTAGTTTATTTTGGCGTTTATTCATTTAAATTAAATATGACCTGCATGTCATAGTTTATTTTATTTAAATACGGCCTGCGTGTCGTGATTTATTTTATTTAAATACGACCTGCGTGTCGTTTCATTTTTTTTTTTTTTTAAGAGTTAAATATTGTAATTGCTTCAAGAGTTGAAGAGAAGACGACGCCAAAAGATGATTCAGATGGAGAAACTTTTGAAGCTTGCTCGTGGGTCAAAGAATTGGAATAAAGTAGTTTATTTAATTCTTTCACGTTAGGAGGTCATAACCATACTACCAAATTTATTTTATGTATGTGATGCATAAAATGTATGTTTAGTTAGCGCATGTATGAGATGTGTGCTTAACAAGTTTTAGATGTATGTTAGCATGTATATTTTAAATGTTTTATATACTTGCTATATATGAGCATGAATGTCATGCATATCAAGACACGCGTATATAGATACACATGTCGGTGAGAACAAACTAATTAAAATCCTTCAAATAGAATATTAAGTTAAATGCTTTCCAAAGGATAACACCATTCAAGACTAGTCTCGAATAGTGTGGGTTCGCCCTAGCGAAGTGCACTTTCTATACTAGTAAGTTGCGGTGAGGTAATTCCATTTACCCGACGGTTATTCTTTGGGTCTAACTTAACTAAATTATTTTAATAAGATTAAAATATATTTAGAAGCAATGTTTGGGAACATCTATATGATAGTTTAGAGTAAGGAGTTACTCGCCCAAATGGTTTGAAAGTTGTATGAGATACAATTGGAAGGAGTTCCTACCTAAATAGCTAAGTTTTGGGGGATCAGCCCTCGCTGACTCAAAACGAAGTGAAATATGGATTTCAACCCACTAGAAAATCTCCCAATGAGATTTTCCGAATCAAATGTTGAAGGTCATTTGTTTTGAGTAAAATAGTGGGAGCATATTTAATTAAAGACCTAATTAAATATGTTTTTAAATCATGATACATTTATTTATTTTCTGTATTTAGAATTTCTTTGGCATATGCATTTTATTATACTGTTAAATATTCATATAAAGAACAAAATCATCAGAAAGGAGTTTCTGAATTGGTACAAGAATTGAGAATTGTTCTCAAGTACGAGAAAAATTGTTAATGTTTTGAAAAGAGTCAAAATATAAGAAAGAGGTATGACTTCTTCTTTGCCCATATAGTTATAGAAAGTTAAATTTCTACTTCTGCATCATAAGTATATGATACTTGATGATTGATCTCATATTTGTTGAAATATAGAGAATTTTTAAAGAAGCAAGACATTAACTATAAGTGAAGTCCACCTATGTCTAGAATGGAACAAATTGTTTCATTGACATAGAAGCTAATGTTTGGACTTAAATTTAACTTGATATGGAACCAAATAATTGTTATTAAATTCCATAAAATAGAAGCATTAAATCATATATCTTGTATCGACAAGAGAATGATTGTGTACTTGAATAAAAGACAAATGTTGTCCTATTATCCAAATAATGTTTGCTATACAAGTGTGCTAATCAAGTAATGGATTTGAGTTCCATGATCTTGATAAGCTGGTCTATAACATATGAGGAAAGGATCAAATGAGATTTGGACCTTTTGTATATCATCGGCATTATTGTTGCATAGAAGTGTGATTCACAATTCCAGATTCCATGAATATGGACTATTGGACTCATTTGATATTATATCATTTAAAGGATGTGAGTTCCACCTTTAAAATATTTCAGTGTTAGAGAACATCCGATTTATTCGAATCAATGTACATATGATATGGATCACCAAAAACTTTTGCTAGAGATATTTATTTCGCTTACTTCATTTACACTACTGATTAGATTAGTAAATGTAAATGTGTGTTTGACACTAGTTAGAAATCTTTGAATTGGTTCAAAGAGTTCAACGATGGAGTAAAGGAATAATTTTGAAAAGTATAAAGATCATATGAGTATGTCATGATGGTTAGTACTTAATTAAGGAGTAAATTGATAATTTATATCGCTTCATGTTTGACTTGACTCGATCTAAAATAGTTTGATTATAACTCCTTGACTCTTGAAATTGATTAAATTACAGTTATTTTTCACCCACAATAAGTTCCAATCGAGGTAATCATGGAGACACCATATTAGATATGGAGGAAGAGTACCTAGTTTGACTTTGTGATAATCTGGGGTTATGATGTTTATTAGATAAATAAAATTCCAAACTAGATGAATGTATACTTGTGGAGGTATCCTTAGGAAGTTAAAGGATACTAATTCTACATCACATGACAAAAGTTGTCTGTCGCTAGAACTGGAGTATTCCTCTTGAAGGAGTATATCTCTGCAGGAGCCAGCGGGAGTGATGTAGAACTTGAATTAAGTCAAGTACCACAAAATACATGTTTCTCTAAGAATGGAACATGAACTGATTCAACAAAGGGTTGTTGTTAAATCACCAGTTCGACACAAGATCTAGATGAGTCTGACATGTCATATCACTAGGATGAGAAACATGATTTTGTCATGGCTTAACAAGGTGATATGATGCTAATGGAAGATGAGCGCATGACTTACTAGAATGCCGTAAATGGCTTGGATTCTGAGAAGTGGCTAGATGCCATGGGATCTTATATAGAGTTCATGTACACAAACCATATATGGATATTGGTTATATCATCTAATGAGTACGACTCATAAGATGAATGTGGGTTTTCTTATATAAAATTGACATGGATGGTATTATGAATACCTTTAAGATGTGATTGGCTGTAGAAGGTTTCATGCAACTCATGATGCAAATCATGACGAATGTAACATCCCGCCTAAGATTCGAATATTTATTAATATTTAGACGATGTATCGGAATGTTTTAAGCAAAGGACAATTTGGTAAATTGTCAGTTAATGGGTTTAGGTTTATGGCAAGCGTAATATCCCGCTTATATGTAGCGTTTATTTGTGCTAGAAACTTGAGAAGCAAGCAAGAAAATAAGTGTTTAAGTGAGGTGGCAATTTTGTAAATAAGGCAAAGAGGGAGATTAGTTTGGATTATGGAACAAGATATTTATTTGTGTTCCTTTCCATTCCTTCATTTCTATACCAAAATTCAGATTTCCTTTCTCCATTCCTCATCTCTCACGCCCTCCCTCACTCACCAATATTCATCTAAACTTCAATCTAAACCCTAGTGAGAAAAATATTTGCAAGGAAGCTTGAGTAAGAAGCTAGAACAAGAGGAAGAAAGAGGAACAAGGAAGAACAAGGAAAGAGTTAGAGTTGGAGAGACTTAGGGCTTTGGTAATCAAGCTTAACCAGCACCATTTGAGGACTAAGGTGAGCTCCATAGGGTTTTATAACCCGATTGAGTAAGTTTATAAGTTTTAGCTTTTTAAGCAAGTTATGAACTTTGAAACCCTAAGTTAATTTAGATAGCAATTCTTGATCATTGTGTGTTGTATCCTGTTGATATGTCTTTGAATTTATCATTTAAGTTGCTATGATGTCTGGGTATGTTTGAATAAGCTGAATTGGTGAAAATCACGTTTTAAACTTGCCAAAAACTGTCCAACTGCAGGTAAAATCGTGTCACGATTTATCAACCGTGTCACGATTTCACAGGCAGTGCCAAACACGATTTCTGGGTAAGAAATCGTGACACGATTGCCCAATCGTGTCACGATTTTGGGCTGGACAGGATGACCTAATTTTTCATCTTTTTCTTGCTCCGTTTCGGCTATTCAAAACTGCTTCGGACTTAAGGATCGACGTGTAATGATCAAGCATTGTTAGAGAGCATATAAAGACCTATCCTTAAGAGGTTTAAACCAACATTATAGGGTGAGGATAGGCATAAGTTTGAGAGGATACATAGCTTAATCCTCAAGTCATTATAGAGATTATAAGAATTAGTTTTGGGAATTATCCCTTACTAAGCAATTTACCATACACTATTAAGTGCAAGCAAGTTCGAGAATGATATAGGCTTAATGTCTAGAACCTTATATAGGTTAAGAGTACAAGAATTAGCAAGTTAAGCCGTGGCCTTCGGTGTTCACGCCAGTGGGACACGAATGGTACACGTAGAGTTCAGATTAAGATTATTACCCTAAAGTCGTGACTTTCATCGTTCACGCCAGTGGGACATGAAAGGTTCATGCATAAGATTAAAGATTATTATTCGCGTCTTCCGTTGTTCACGCCAGTGGGATACGGGAGGTATACGCATCAGTTAAGATTAATAATGATATATAATAATTCGCGTCTTCCGTCGTTCACGCCAGTGGGACACGGGGGGGTATACGCGTAAGTTAAGTCGTGTCTTCTGCTGTTCACGCCAGTGGGACACAGGAGGTTCACGCCAGTGGGACGTGTTATTCCGCAAGGATAGCCGCACGACGACAAGAGGAGTCCGGTGTTAGCCTGATATGATAGGAATTTTCACCGGTTATCAGGGGAATGTGCTTCGGGGTTACTCCACCCGGGGGCATTCCGTAAAATGAACCCAGATAATAATGTTTGTTCAACGCTAACAGCTGACATAAGACATTTATCAGTTAATTATTTTATTATGTTATTAGACAGAGAATAGTTATCAGAAAAGTATCAGATATCAGATAATCAGTTATCAGGCGGTGATCCTAGATTCCCCTCGATCACCCAATTATCAGGATATAGTCTAGATCTCAGGACTATTCAGTATCAGACTCAGATAGTGATCCTAGGTTTCCCCTTGATCACTAGTTTAGCAGGATGTAGTTCAGTTCATAACTACCCAGTTTAGCAGGATCAGACAGATAGCCCTCTATGGGTAAGATTAAGACTTGGCGATCATAGGTATCCCCAGGATTGCCGAGGTAGGCACGGCGACCCTAGGTTCCCCGAGGTTGCCAGCAGTAGGTAGGGTAGGAGCTCACTGAGACATTATGTCTCATCCCTATCCTTCTGGTGCAGGTTTTCAGGTAGCCAAGCGGTTTACAGATGAAGATCTTCAGGAAGATGCTGGATGGAGTGCAGATGCTCGTCAAGGTCAAGCTCAGGAGGTTGATAGACTATTTATGTATATGAGAATGTAATTGTAAATGAAATTTGGATATTAGTATAAACGAGCTATTTGTACTCATTCAGTAGTTTTATATTGTATTTATTATTGAAAATTTTAATGTACCCAGTATCAGATTAATACACATGCTAAATATTCTAGATAATTTAGTATGGGTGTTACAATTGGTATCAGAGCAGGTCGATTCAGACCGTGCATTGGGTCATTAAAGTTTCAATAAAAGTAGTGGGACCATTGGGTTCCGGATATTGTACTAAAGGTCACATCTAGTTGAGCCTGATCAACTCAGTCTAGTATATGACAGTTAGGATAAATGTCCGAGAGCTGAATGTGACCAAGGAGGAATGAAGTGTATGAAAGACGAAGTTTAAGGTGTCGGATCCTAAGACGGATTTAGCGAAGAAGTAATCAACGCCAAATGGTGGCCATCGAACGGTGAAGTGACTAAGTCTGTTTAGGGCAGAGTTTCAGGAAGGTCAGAAATATTTAAGGATAAGGTGAAGAGCCTTAACCTAGTTGGGCGCATCATTGGGCGATGCCTCGTCTGCGGAAGACATAAGAATTAAGGAATCATGGAATGCTCTAGGGAATGACGTAGAACCTAGACGGGAACCGCAGATTGAGAATTTAAAGCGAAGCGTGGATTAAGTAACGATTCTAAGTACTGAGTTGAAGAAACGAATTTGAATCGGATGAGATTTTAATGTCCGGACAGTTAAGAGAATTAATTATGGATTGCGTGGGTTATTTGGATAGATGAAACTAAACACTCAAGAGTGGTTATTGAGTATGAATTACAAGTAAGTTTGGCCCCATCAGATCAGCCACGTTTACTGAATCAAATTGTGAAATAAGAAGAAGAGGAGATGATATGCAGCCTAAGAACTAAGATGGATGAGTAAGTTGAAATGATAATACCTGTTGCACATCGAAGCGTGTTTCAGGATATGTTCTGTTGACAAGCAGATTTGAAATAAGCTAAGTTCAAAGAAAAGTTTTATACCAAGAGAAGTGAATCAGATTATTTTTTGTATGATGAGCCATCGGGATGTTTTATACGAGAAACGCAAGCTCAACAGCAAGTAAATGATTTCTCAGAACAGGATATTGAATAACAAGTTGGAGTCTTTTGATTGGATGAAGAAGACGAATTTAAGAGGTCATATGGTTATAGTAGACCAGTTTTGAAGGATAATCGGAATATTCAACTATATGCAGAATTACTCAGATGGTAAGATCAAGATTTGAATGGTGAATGCACTAACGAGTTGCTGAATGCATCAAAAGGGTGATGATGAGGTTTTGAAGCTCAAGATCAATTAATTGGAGGAATTCAAAGGTAACCTAAGAGATATAGTAAGATCTTAGAGACCGTAATTGTCTCGGAAAGATTATGGGTATGAAATCCTTATGGCTAGATATAGAATGATTAGTAATGGGACTCAGATCCTCAGTGGATCCAGTGAATGAAAAACGGGAATCTTCCGAAACCATAAGTCATTTTAGAAGTTGCCACAAGTGAATTAAGTTTGAAATTTAAACTACTCCAGGTGTACCTTAGGTCGGTATCTATAATGTTAAAACGATAATACAAGTTGGATGGACCATGAGATGGTCACAGGAATCAGGACATGGAGAATAAGTAAGAATCAGAGTATGAGCCGTTAATAGGAGTTTTGTTAGGCTCGTAACAGTTGCCGAAAATCGTTTACAAGTTTTGGCGTATTATCGTGGAGGTAAGTATTTGGGTTATGTCCAAAAGGAAACACAGTGTCGAATGACGACCAATCAGTAAGTTCAACAGGCGATTTAAGCCATAAAAGAATCAGCAAATATAAGATGATTTTGATGTGATAGCTATAAGTCATTAAGGAACAAGTCAGCCGGGGAATTTGAGCAGGGAGTATTATTCCTACTCTGAAGTGAATTCTTTAAATCAGAGTTGCGCAGCGGAAAGGTGATTTAAGGATGAGTTAATGAACGATTCTAAGCTGAAGCTTAAAGAACAAGGATGCTTGCGAAGTCCTTGTCAGATGAACCACGGAATATCAGTAAGCAGTGACGACTTGAACTTGTTATAAGTTCTAGGAGGAAATTTTAAGGGTTATTCCGAGGGATATTTTAAACCTCGAAATACAAGAGAAACGGAAATCGAAGCAATTTAGGGTTATGTGATAAGAATGAGAAGAATATGCTTTTAGCACGATGAGTGTAGATCAAGGAAAGTCACCACTAATACGGTAAACTAGCTAATTTAGCCCAGTAACTTTAGGTGGACTTGAAGAGTAATGTTTAATCAACAGGATCAAGTATAAGGCAATATCAGTAAAGGTTGCACTTGCAAGATGATACTTTGAAATTGAAGCGTTGATGAGAAACCTCAATGCGGTGGCATATGAGTTTAATCCATGTTGTATTCCGTTATGTCAACATGTCACATGTATCAGGTTATGCTAGTATTACGTATACTTGTCAGGCAAAACTTAAACTACTCAGATAGTAGTGTAGTAGATTTTCAGCTATGGGACGTGTTTTGGGCATTAGTGGTACGCAATCAGGAATGTTTAAGTATGAAGGTTTTTACCGGAACGGAGTTGTTGATGTTACCATATCTTAGCAGAAGAGTTCGGAAATAATGTGTTTAATGCTCACTAGTAAAGAGAGAATAACTTTTATGCAGATTAAAAGTCACTCGTAGTCTGCAGTAAAAGGCTACGTAAGTTCAAGTTGTGATTAAAGAATTAAGTGTACTAATTTTTGGTAGCAATCAAGTAGAGCTTTCTTTTGAAAATAAGGATCTTGGACCTGATGTTCATAAATGAGAAATGAGTTCATTATATCGATAAGTGTAATCATGATCTATGTTAGGTGATATTGTATGTTCAAGAAATAAATATGAGTAACATTGGCGGGGCAAACCTGGCAAGCCAGTTGAAAGGCAAATCCCGGATGTTACAAGATGAGTTAAAAGTAAGAAAGATTCCCAATTGATGTGGTAATGTCTTGAATATGTTAAGATTAAGAATGACACCCCGTTAGTCGGACAATGATGGTATGATGTATTGTGTACCCGTCAGTAGTGTACACGTGCTCGCTTATATACAAACTATATGTTATGAATTATGATATGTGATAAAATGTGAGACGACTTGTGCCCCTCACCATTTGGGCTATTGACGCAGAATTGTTTACGCTACGGTTAGAACTCGAGATAGTTGACGATTATGATTGCGATAAGAAGCACATTGGGATGTTAGAAAGAAAGGAGCAGGTGTTAAAGGTGAAACTTCCTGCTTATACTTGGAATATTAAACGAAGTTAGAATACTTCTTACTTTTGCATGTGCGTGTATGATATCAGATGTTTCGGTGTAAGGATAATTCTATATGGAATGGTGATATAAGTCTATTAGTAAGTTGTCGTAGTATGAGGCGAAAGTTAAAGATAATAATTCATGGGAATTAGATGCAGTGCAGTAAACCCCTTAAGAGTGAAAATATTTGAGGAGGATAGGATTATCCAGTAAAGTATTTGAGATTTAGTGACCTTAAGTTGGTTTGCAAGAAGTGTTTGAACCAGGATCAAAGTCAAGTGAGTTGGATATAATGATTTAGATAACCTCGCATCCTACTACGTAAAGATTATACAAATTTGCCATGAGCATTGTGGTTAAGGGAAAGTTGTAGAGTATATTTGACGTATAGAGTTGGAAATCCAAGGGATTCTGATAAGCAAGACAAATTGGAGTTTCGGGCAAGTAGAGAAAGTAGTGTGAGAAATTCATTCATGTATGATAGTGGATTCTAAATTTCGAGGACGAAATTTCTTTAAGGGGGGTAGATTGTAACATCCCGCCTAAGATTCGAATATTTATTAATATTTAGACGATGTATCGGAATGTTTTAAGCAAAGGACAATTTGGTAAATTGTCAGTTAATGGGTTTAGGTTTATGGCAAGCGTAATATCCCGCTTATATGTAGCGTTTATTTGTGCTAGAAACTTGAGAAGCAAGCAAGAAAATAAGTGTTTAAGTGAGGTGGCAATTTTGTAAATAAGGCAAAGAGGGAGATTAGTTTGGATTATGGAACAAGATATTTATTTGTGTTCCTTTCCATTCCTTCATTTCTATACCAAAATTCAGATTTCCTTTCTCCATTCCTCATCTCTCACGCCCTCCCTCACTCACCAATATTCATCTAAACTTCAATCTAAACCCTAGTGAGAAAAATATTTGCAAGGAAGCTTGAGTAAGAAGCTAGAACAAGAGGAAGAAAGAGGAACAAGGAAGAACAAGGAAAGAGTTAGAGTTGGAGAGACTTAGGGCTTTGGTAATCAAGCTTAACCAGCACCATTTGAGGACTAAGGTGAGCTCCACAGGGTTTTATAACCCGATTGAGTAAGTTTATAAGTTTTAGCTTTTTAAGCAAGTTATGAACTTTGAAACCCTAAGTTAATTTAGATAGCAATTCTTGATCATTGTGTGTTGTATCCTGTTGATATGTCTTTGAATTTATCATTTAAGTTGCTATGATGTCTGGGTATGTTTGAATAAGCTGAATTGGTGAAAATCACGTTTTAAACTTGCCAAAAACTGTCCAACTGCAGGTAAAATCGTGTCACGATTTATCAACCGTGTCACGATTTCACAGGCAGTGCCAAACACGATTTCTGGGTAAGAAATCATGACACGATTGCCCAATCGTGTCACGATTTTGGGCTGGACAGGATGACCTAATTTTTCATCTTTTTCTTGCTCCGTTTCGGCTATTCAAAACTGCTTCGGACTTAAGGATCGACGTGTAATGATCAAGCATTGTTAGAGAGCATATAAAGACCTATCCTTAAGAGGTTTAAACCAACATTATAGGGTGAGGATAGACATAAGTTTGAGAGGATACATAACTTAATCCTCAAGTCATTATAGAGATTATAAGAACTAGTTTTGGGAATTATCCCTTACTAAGCAGTTTACCATACACGACTAGATGCAAGCAAGTTCAAGAATGATATAGGCTTTAAGTCTAGAACCTTATATAGGTTAAGAGTACAAGAATTAGCAAGTTAAGCCGTGGCCTTCGGTGTTCACGCCAGTGGGACACGAATGGTACACGTAGAGTTCAGATTAAGATTATTACCCTAAAGTCGTGACTTTCATCGTTCACGCCAGTGGGACATGAAAGGTTCATGCATAAGATTAAAGATTATTATTCGCGTCTTCCGTTGTTCACGCCAGTGGGACACGGGAGGTATACGCATCAGTTAAGATTAATAATGATATATAATAATTCGCGTCTTCCGTCGTTCACACCAGTGGGACACGGGGGGGTATACGCGTAAGTTAAGTCGTGTCTTCTGCTGTTCACGCCAGTGGGACACAGGAGGTTCACGCCAGTGGGACGTGTTATTCCGCAAGGATAGCCGCACGACGACAAGAGGAGTCCGGTGTTAGCCTGATATGATAGGAATTTTCACCGGTTATCAGGGGAATGTGCTTCGGGGTTACTCCACCCGGGGGCATTCCGTAAAATGAACCCAGATAATAATGTTTGTTCAACGCTAACAGCTGACATAAGACATTTATCAGTTAATTATTTTATTATGTTATTAGACAGAGAATAGTTATCATAAAAGTATCAGATATCAGATAATCAGTTATCAGGCGGTGATCCTAGATTCCCCTCGATCACCCAATTATCAGGATATAGTCTAGATCTCAGGACTATTCAGTATCAGACTCAGATAGTGATCCTAGGTTTCCCCTTGATCACTAGTTTAGCAGGATGTAGTTCAGTTCATAACTACCCAGTTTAGCAGGATCAGACAGATAGCCCTCTATGGGTAAGATTAAGACTTGGCGATCATAGGTATCCCCAGGATTGCCGAGGTAGGCACGGCGACCCTAGGTTCCCCGAGGTTGCCAGCAGTAGGTAGGGTAGGAGCTCACTGAGACATTATGTCTCATCCCTATCCTTCTGGTGCAGGTTTTCAGGTAGCCAAGCGGTTTACAGATGAAGATCTTCAGGAAGATGCTGGATGGAGTGCAGATGCTCGTCAAGGTCAAGCTCAGGAGGTTGATAGACTATTTATGTATATGAGAATGTAATCGTAAATGAAATTTGGATATTAGTATAAACGAGCTATTTGTACTCATTCAGTAGTTTTATATTGTATTTATTATTGAAAATTTTAATGTACCCAGTATCAGATTAATACACATGCTAAATATTCTAGATAATTTAGTATGGGTGTTACAACGAAACCATTACATCATCGCAATGCTTATATCTAGCGATCCCGCTTGTCATTGTTGTCTAATACGTGTTCTGAAAGATGGATAACGAGGTTGTATTCCTTACTTGGAATAACCTTATATATGTATTTGACATATGTAGGATATTGTTAATCCAAATGATACTAGAAAGGTACATGTATTACAAAATTTGTTTATGAATTAAAGCAAGCTTCTTGAAGTTGAATTGTTTATTTTATTAATAGAGTTTATGAAAACTTAGATTAATAAAAGAACAAATTTAAATCTTGTGCACACAAGGAGATTAGTGGGAGCATTGATATTAGTTTGGTGGAGTATGTGGATGACATACTAGTCACCAAAACAATTTATCTACACATGTGAGACATGGTTAGAAAATTATTTCTAATATGTACCAAAATTTATTCTAATGTTCGACACTAGAATACTTTCAAGAATATCCTTGGATGTCTTAAAGGACTTAGGATTGTTTCTTGAACACGGATGAAAAGGAACATCGTAAAAGAGTTACAATGATGACAACTTTCATATCAGTGTACAGTATATCCAGATCGCAATCTGGAATAAATGTTATGCTTGGATATCAACTATGAAATTTGTGAAAGTACAAGCTGTTGGAACAAAATGTGTTTAACAAGTCTCTCATATAATAAGGGGGAGATTGTTGAAACATTTATGTGTAAACATATCTCTCTTTATGGTTTTGATGATAACAAAGTATCAAAGAGAAAATTGGTTATTTGCTAATGCTTTGCTCAAGTGTTTCAGAACCACATGCTTAAATTAGTATTGATTTATAATGGTTATGAAGAACAAGCTAAAGAGCAAGAAGGAAAGCCAAGAAGGAAGGTTGCAAGGCTAGAAAGAAACTGGTCCTGAAGAAGTGCTCCTGAAGTAAGAGCTTCTGAAGAGGTCCTGAAGAAGTGCAGCTTCTGAAGTCTGGGTGCCTCTGAAGAAGTCAATGCAAGTCAACATCTGAAGACCAGCTTCTGATCCGTACAACTAAGCCAGCTTCTGATCCGTACAAAGGGAGCTTCTGATCACTGTTCACTAAGAAGCTTCTGAAGCTGATATGGCATGGAAAAGCAACCAGTACTGTGCGCATTTAATGCCTGGAAGTGTCAGAACAACTCAATGGAACAGTTGTCTCCCTGACCCAAACATTCTCCAGGATTAAAGGTGGGCCAATTCAAAAATGGCACCTGCCCTGTTCTGACAGAAAAAGTGCAGCACACATTTGCAGCAACCTAGCCCAATTGCAACGGCTAAATTCCTGATTTCCAGCAAATCTCCAACAGCTCTATTTTCATCTATAAAAGGAGGGAGATTTGAAGAAGAAATTGAAAAAAGACTCTTTGAAACACATTGCTGAAACTTTGCCCTGTTTTTCTGTGTAAAAACTGTCATAGTTCAAAACTCTTAGAAATTCTTCAGTCTTTGTAACTTAGGAATTTCTTAAGGTTAAGAGTCTTAACCTGTGTTGTATTTAGAGAACACCTCTGATATTTGATCAAGTGTTCATCCCAAACTTCTTTACGTGTAAACCAGTTTGGTCCCTCAAAGTCTTAGTCTGAACACTAAGCAATTGTAACCTCACTCCTTAGTGGTCTGAGTCAGAAGCCTCTTGTCTTAGTGACTTGAGCATTGGGAAGTCTCTTGTCTTAGTGACTTGAGCATTGGAAGCCTCTTCCTTGGTGGTTGAGCATAGAAGTCTCTTTCTTTGTGATTGAGCAACTGGAAGTCTCTTTCTTAGTGATTGAGCAATTGTAATCAGAACCTGATTATAGTGAAACTCTCTTGTTGGACACAAGGGGACAGGACTACTTCTCACATTGAGAAGGAACCTGTATAATTTGCTGTGTCTTCTCTTTCCCTTATCTCTTAACTTGTTTTAATCCGCTGCATTCAACTTCTGATATCTGTTCAGTACTGATCATATCAGCTTCTGAACTGTACCTTAAGCCTTAAAAAGAAAAAGAATAAGTTTTAGAGTCACACAATTCAACCCCCCCCTTCTTGTGTGTCTGTTTTTCTCACCTTCAGTTGGTATCAGAGCTCCGGTTCTGATATTAACACTTAACAGTGTGTCAGTAGGATCCTGAGAAAAACATGGCCTCAACAAGTGAGTCACCTCCACCCTCTCCCAGAAATCAAAGAAATGTCCAATATGACTATAATACTGAAGAAAAGAAGTCTAGGTCACACAATAAACCTCCTATGTTTACTGGTGACCCAGAAAAATTCTCTTGGTGGAAGAGCAAAATGTATAGTCACATTATTGGGATTGATGATACTCTATGGGATATTATTGAAGATGGAATCTCAATACCTGTAGATGAAGAAGGTGTTGCTGTCAACAGAAGAACTCTGAGTGATGCAGAAAGAAAGATCTATAGGAAGCATCATCATGTCAGAGGTATCATTGTGGACTCCTTACCTCACACTGAGTATCAGAAGCTGAGTGACAAGTCCACTGCAAAGGCAATATTCACATCCCTCTGCTCTAACTATGAAGGTAATCAGAAGGTTAGAGAAGCTAAGGCAAACATACTTGTTCAGCAATATGAATTGTTCAGAATGAAAGAGGATGAAAATATTGAGACTATGTTCTCAAGATTTCAGACTCTGGTTTCTGGACTTCAGATTCTGAAGAAGAGTTATACCACAGCTGACCATGTGAATAAAATCCTTAGAAGCCTGCCATCCAAGTGGAGACCAAAGGTGACTGCCATTGAGGAAGCTAAGGATCTGAATACTTTAAGTATTGAGGATCTTATAAGCTCCCTCAAAGTGCATGAACTGGGACTCAATGAGGATGAGCCTGTTAGAGAACCAAAAACATTGGCTCTGAAGTCTAAAAGAAAACCTGCTAAAGCTTTGAAAGCTATTGAATCTGAAGAAGAGTTTCCTGAGGGAAATTCTGATGAAGATTCAGATGCTGATGAGCTTGCAATGATTTCTAAAAGACTTCAGTATCTGATGAACAGAAAGAAAAAGTTCTCTAACAGAAGCAGTAGCTTCAGAGGATCTGGTTCAAATTCAAAGAGGGATACCCAGAAAGAAAGCTGCTACAATTGCAAAAAGCCTGGCCACTTCATTGCTGATTGTCCTGATCTTCAGAAGGAAAAATCAAAGGAAAAAGCAAAGAAGTCCAGCTCAAAGTCCAGCAACTTCAGAAATAAGCTCAAGAAGAGTCTCATGGCTACATGGGATGATCTGGATAATGAGTCAGAATCTGATGAGGAAGAAGCCAACCTGGCCCTGATGGCAATTGCATCTTCTGATGCAGAATCATGCTCAGATTCTGATGAAGAAGATGAGGTATATTCTGAACTCTCTAGATCTGATTTAATTGAAACAGTTAATGATCTTATGAGTCATCTTAAAAGCAAGTTAAAAGAAATTAAGATTTTGAAAAATCAAACAAACTTGCTGTCTGAGGAGAACCTTAAACTTCAGAATCAGATTTTTGAATATGATGAGGAAGTTGAGGAACTCAGAAAAGAGGCTCATAAGAAATCTGAAGAGGTTCCTAATGATCAGGAAATAGCTCTTCAGGATTTTATGTTAACTGGATTCAATAGAACAAAAATTGCCTCCATGATGTATAATATGATCAGAAACAAAGGTGAAGGCATTGGCTATGATTTATTCAAACCTTCAAATGATTTAAACTCACCTTCATGTTCTGAAAATATTTTAAAAGGCAATGGTATTTGCTTTGTGCCTGCTTCTGATAATTCTGAGAAATTGAAGGTATCAGAATCTGAGACTAAGTCAGAAGTTCTGAACAACTCAGACTCTGAAGCTTCTGAGCCTAAGGGTAGGATGAAGGCAACTGTTAAAACCTTGCCTAAATCTAATCCAAAAGGTCCTAAGTCTAAGAGTAAGAGGAAATCAGACTCTGAACTTAAACCTGTTCAGAATCTGAAGTGTTCAGAACCTGGAACTAGTAAGTCTCAGAATCTGAATAAATCTGATTCTAATAATTCTAAGACTGAGTTTATTAAAACTTCAAAATCTGTTAAACCAGTCAACACAAAACATTTTCAATCTCAGAATGATAAGAGAAGCAAGCCAAAGCAAACTAATCAGTTTTCTGCTTCAAACTGTTCTAAGAAAGGCAAAACTGAAGCTTGCCTTGTGCCTGAAGTAAACAAAGTCAGAATACTGAAGAGATCAGAACCAAAGCACTCAAAAGGTCAGACTCTGAACAAATCAGAACCAAAGACTTTCAAGTCTCAGGTTCTGAAGAAGTCTGAGTCCAAACCTTTGAGAACTCAGGTTCTGAAGCACTCAGGTTCTGAAACTCAGACTTATTCCAAATACAAGGATTCATATCCAAAGTATCAGAACAAGTCTGAATACCATAACTTCAGACACAAGAAGCCAAAACCTTTCAAGACTAACCCCAAAGGACCCATGAAAATCTGGGTACCTAAGTCTGAAATTATTACAATTGCAGATATGCTTGTCATCCAAAGAAAAGGAAAGGTCCTGGTACCTGGACAGTGGATGCTCGCATCATATGACAGGGGACAAGTCTATGTTCCAAACCCTGACTCTGAAAGAGGGAGGAACTGTGGGATTTGGAGGAAGTCAGAAAGGAAAGATCATTGGTACTGGTAAGATAGGTAATTCTTCCCTGTACATTGATAATGTTTGGCTGGTAGATGGACTTAGACATAATTTACTTAGCATAAGTCAATTATGTGATAGTAATTATGAAGTCCTGTTCAATAAGAACACTTGCACTGTAATCAGTAGCAAAGACAAGTCTGTAGTGTTCAGAGGCAGCAGGAAAAACAATGTTTATAAAATTAATTTTTCTGAATTGGTTCAGCAGAAGGTAGTTTGCCTTCTGTCTGTGAGTGATGAGAAGTGGGTCTGGCACAAAAGGCTGGGACATGCTAACTGGAGACTCATCTCCAAGCTTAGCAAGTTACAGCTGGTCAGAGGCTTGCCCCAAATTGATTATCACTCAGATGCACTATGCAGTGCATGCCAAATTGGAAAGTTTTCTAAAACTTCTTTTAAACCAAAGAACATTGTTTCCACCTCTAAACCTCTAGAACTCCTTCACATTGATTTGTTTGGTCCTGTTGGAACTGCTTCAATCAATGGGAAGAAGTATGGACTTGTTATTGTTGATGATTATAGTAGGTGGACTTGGGTTAAATTCCTCAGAACCAAAAATGAAACATATGATGTGTTTTTCAAATTCTGCAAACAAGTACAAACAGAAACTGATTTGAAAATTTTGAAAATCAGAAGTGATCATGGTGGTGAATTTGAAAATGAACCTTTTGAAAACTTTTGTGAAGACCATGGAATTTTCCATGAGTTCTCATCTCCTAGAACTCCACAACAAAATGGAGTTGTAGAGAGAAAGAACAGGTCTTTACAAGAGATGGCCAGAACCATGATCCATGAGTCAAAAATTGCTAAGTACTTTTGGGCAGAAGCTGTAAACACAGCATGTTATATTCAGAACAGGATCTATATCAGACCAATTCTGAATAAAACTTCATATGAATTATTTAAAGGAAGAAAACCAAGTATTTCTTATTTTCATCAGTTTGGTTGTACATGTTACATACTAAACAATAAGGTCTACCTAAAGAAATTTGATGCCAAGGCTCAAAAGGGTACCTTTTTAGGTTACTCAGAGAGATCCAAGGCATACAGAGTGTATAATTCTGAAACCCATGTTGTTGAAGAAGCTATACACATTAGATTTGATGATAAGAAGCCTGGTAGTGAAATACCAGAGCTGGTTGAGAGTTTTGCAGATGTCAGAATCTCAGAAGAGCCTTCAGAAGCTGAACCTAGTTCAGGTTCTGATGAAGGTTCAGAAGCTGAAATCAATGAAGACTCTGAAAAACTCTCCAGCAATGACACTACTCCTGATGCTAATCAAGAACAGCATGGTTCTGAACAAATCCCTGGTGGCCCTTCAGAAGCTAATCCACCCAAAACCTCATTTAAATACAAGTCTTCACATCCTGAGGAGTTGATCATTGGAAACAAGAACAGTCCAAGAAAGACAAGATCAGCATTCACTCAGAATGAGTCCATGCTTGGCCTGCTATCCATGATTGAACCCACAACTGCTGATGAAGCGCTTGCTGATGATGGTTGGATTGTAGCAATGCAAGAAGAGCTGAATCAGTTCCAAAGGAATGATGTATGGGATCTTGTTGCAAAACCTGATCAGAAGAACATCATTGGAACAAAATGGGTGTTCAGGAACAAGCTCAATGAACAAGGAGAAGTGATCAGAAACAAGGCTAGGTTAGTAGCTCAAGGGTACAGCCAGCAAGAAGGAATAGACTACACTGAAACTTTTGCTCCAGTAGCTAGACTGGAAGCAATCAGGTTACTTCTTTCTTATGCTATTAATCATGATATCATCTTATATCAAATGGATGTTAAGAGTGCCTTCTTAAATGGTGTGATTTCTGAAGAAGTGTATGTCAAACAACCTCCTGGTTTTGAAGATGTTAAATATCCAAATCATGTTTTTAAACTAAAGAAGTCTTTGTATGGTCTGAAACAAGCTCCCAGAGCTTGGTATGAGAGGCTAAGCAACTTCTTAATTAAAAATGGTTTTGTAAGAGGTCAAGTTGACAATACACTCTTTAGAAAAACTGTTAAGGAAGAAATCTTAATTGTACAAATCTATGTTGATGATATCATATTTGGTTCTACTAATGCCTCCCTTTGCAAGGAATTTTCTAAGTTAATGCAGGATGAATTTGAAATGAGCATGATGGGTGAGCTGAAATTCTTCTTGGGAATTCAAATCAACCAATGCAAAGAAGGTGTTTATGTCCATCAGTCCAAATACACCAAGGAGCTTCTGAAGAAGTTCCAGTTGGATGATTGCAAGCTGATGACAACACCAATGCATCCTACCTGCACTTTAAGCAAAGAGGACAATGGCACTAAGGTAGATCAGAAGCTGTACAGAGGTATGATAGGTTCTCTCCTATACTTAACTGCTTCTAGGCCAGATATTTTATTTAGTGTATGTCTGTGTGCTAGATTCCAATCAGATCCTAGAGAATCTCATATGACTGCTGTCAAGAGAATCTTCAGGTATCTGAAAGGAACAACTAATTTGGGACTTCTGTATAAGAAATCTCTAAATTATAAGCTAGTTGGATTCTGTGATGCTGACTATGCTGGGGACAGGATTGAAAGAAAGTCCACCAGTGGAAACTGTCAGTTTCTTGGTGAGAATCTGATATCCTGGGCCAGCAAGAGACAAGCAACAATTGCTTTGTCAACAGCAGAAGCAGAATACATCTCAGCTGCAAGTTGTAGCACACAACTGCTCTGGATGAAACATCAATTAGAGGATTATCAGATTCATGCAGACAATATTCCAATTTACTGTGATAATACTGCTGCTATATGTCTGTCTAAAAATCCAATTCTGCATTCTAGAGCCAAGCACATAGAAATAAAACATCATTTTATAAGAGATTATGTTCAGAAGGGTGTTTTAGATATTCAGTTCATTGATACTGATCATCAATGGGCTGACATATTCACAAAACCCTTAACAGAAGATAGATTCAATTTTATTAAAAAGAATCTGAACATGCATTTTATCTCTTGAAAAATGTGCTTGAATCTGAATGTATTCCTTGATTCTGAGTTTATCATAAGCTAAGACTTATCAAACACTCACCTTCTGAGAGTTTGACTAAAGTTAAGCCTGAAAAACTTCAGAGTCTGAAGGATCAGAACCTGGATTTTCTGACCTCTGAATCTGATAAAAATCTAATGTTGGTCAGAATCTGATAAGTACAGTTATGGGCAATGATGATTAAAGCTTTGAAAGTTTATGCTATAATCCTCCCAAAGTCATCAAGTAAAAATGTGTTTTTATGCTCTGATACTCATTGTTAAAATTGCCTAACAAACAATTTTCAGTTGGTATCAGTTTATTTTCAAAATGTTTAGCACAGACACATTTTAAAAGCCCAAAGTGTTTCAGACATGTTCAGTTTCAAGAACTCTTTTCATCTTGGTATCAGTCTTATAGAAATGTTTTTATTTGGTATCAGACTCTGAATTAAAATCTTTAGCTGGTATCAGACTCTGAGATAAATCCTCAATTGGTATCAGATTCTGATATTTTAAAAAGCAAACTCAGCTTTGCTCTGATACTGAACAAAACTGGTTGTTTCTGCTCTGATGCTGAACCAGTTTGTACTGAACAAGTAATGTCTGAACACAGAATGACCTGATCAGAAGCTCCAAACTTTTTCTGCTTCTGAACAGCATTCTATTTTTATTGCAAGTCATATACTCATTATAAATCAAGTAGGCTCTGATGATTATCCTTGCTACTTGGTTATCCATATGATTGCACCAATATCTCACAATCTTGGCTAGTTCAATCCCTCTCAAATTCTGAATCCTTTTCAAAAATTTTCAAACTTGATGTCAGAATTGCTTTAAAATACTTTTAAAAAGGGGAAACTGAACTGCTTTGATACCTGCTTTCAAACTCTTTTCAAATCCTTTTCTGCTCTGATTCAGATATTTTCAAACTCTCTTGACAAAGAGGGAGAAATTTTTCTGTCTTAAGGGGAGTAAGTAGTACTTTTTGTTGATGACAAAAGGGGGAGAGAAGTAAAACAAGTATTAAAGCACCTGAGCTCAAATAAGTTAAAATTGTCAAAAGATAAGCCTATTAAAGCTCTGATACATTTGTTAGGATTAAGTTCTGATACAATTGGTAAGCTAGCTCTGATACTGATCAGTTAAGCTAAGTTAAGCTCTGATATATTGTTTGACTAGCTCTGATACATTTCTGACAATATTTAACTTATGAGAACTGCTTTTTAATTCTTAGCCTCTGAAGTGAATTTCTGGCTATGATACATTCTGTGAGATATATATAACTCTAAGTGAGTTAAGATGAATTTAAAATAACTTGGATAAGACTCAGGGAGCTTACAAAACTCATCCTGTGGATTATCAGACTTAGGGGGAGAGCTTACAAACCTCAGAACCTGAAGTCAACAAGTCATTTTAAATTCTGAGTGTAAATTTCACCATTTTGTTTTAAGTTAAGGTTAATTAACATGGATAAGAATCAAGGGGAGCTTACAAACAAGCCTAACCTTGAGGATTGTCAGACCTAAGGGGAGCTTACAAACCTCTCCTGAAGTCAGATTGTTAATTACACTTAACAACTATTCTGAAATTTTCACATTTGTGTTTTTAACTGAACTTAATTAACTTGGATCAGACTCAGGGGGAGCTTACAAACCTCACCCTGCAGTTAACTTGTTAATTAAGTTAACAACAATTTTCTGTTTTAATACTTATGTTTGTCATCATCAAAAAGGGGGAGATTGTTGGAACAAAATGTGTTTAACAAGTCTCTCATATAATAAGGGGGAGATTGTTGAAACATTTATGTGTAAACATATCTCTCTTTATGGTTTTGATGATAACAAAGTATCAAAGAGAAAATTGGTTATTTGCTAATGCTTTGCTCAAGTGTTTCAGAACCACATGCTTAAATTAGTATTGATTTATAATGGTTATGAAGAACAAGCTAAAGAGCAAGAAGGAAAGCCAAGAAGGAAGGTTGCAAGGCTAGAAAGAAACTGGTCCTGAAGAAGTGCTCCTGAAGTAAGAGCTTCTGAAGAGGTCCTGAAGAAGTGCAGCTTCTGAAGTCTGGGTGCCTCTGAAGAAGTCAATGCAAGTCAACATCTGAAGACCAGCTTCTGATCCGTACAACTAAGCCAGCTTCTGATCCGTACAAAGGGAGCTTCTGATCACTGTTCACTAAGAAGCTTCTGAAGCTGATATGGCATGGAAAAGCAACCAGTACTGTGCGCATTTAATGCCTGGAAGTGTCAGAACAACTCAATGGAACAGTTGTCTCCCTGACCCAAACATTCTCCAGGATTAAAGGTGGGCCAATTCAAAAATGGCACCTGCCCTGTTCTGACAGAAAAAGTGCAGCACACATTTGCAGCAACCTAGCCCAATTGCAACGGCTAAATTCCTGATTTCCAGCAAATCTCCAACAGCTCTATTTTCATCTATAAAAGGAGGGAGATTTGAAGAAGAAATTGAAAAAAGACTCTTTGAAACACATTGCTGAAACTTTGCCCTGTTTTCTGTGTAAAAACTGTCATAGTTCAAAACTCTTAGAAATTCTTCAGTCTTTGTAACTTAGGAATTTCTTAAGGTTAAGAGTCTTAACCTGTGTTGTATTTAGAGAACACCTCTGATATTTGATCAAGTGTTCATCCCAAACTTCTTTACGTGTAAACCAGTTTGGTCCCTCAAAGTCTTAGTCTGAACACTAAGCAATTGTAACCTCACTCCTTAGTGGTCTGAGTCAGAAGCCTCTTGTCTTAGTGACTTGAGCATTGGGAAGTCTCTTGTCTTAGTGACTTGAGCATTGGAAGCCTCTTCCTTGGTGGTTGAGCATAGAAGTCTCTTTCTTTGTGATTGAGCAACTGGAAGTCTCTTTCTTAGTGATTGAGCAATTGTAATCAGAACCTGATTATAGTGAAACTCTCTTGTTGGACACAAGGGGACAGGACTACTTCTCACATTGAGAAGGAACCTGTATAATTTGCTGTGTCTTCTCTTTCCCTTATCTCTTAACTTGTTTTAATCCGCTGCATTCAACTTCTGATATCTGTTCAGTACTGATCATATCAGCTTCTGAACTGTACCTTAAGCCTTAAAAAGAAAAAGAATAAGTTTTAGAGTCACACAATTCAACCCCCCCTTCTTGTGTGTCTGTTTTTCTCACCTTCACAAGCTTCAGATAGTTGTTGCTTCTATTACAGATGTCAAATATATGATTTGGATTGTTTAGCTCATAGCTGAGCGAAAACATGTGTTTTTTTTTTGCGTTGTGGATTCCATTGATCCCGTCTGAGGTGAAATTGGTTTAATCTTGCGAGCAATGAAAACTAGATCTCACCAATGATTCAAATGTATATGTTGACACTTCAATTTCCTTTTAATAGAGGATCAAAAGTGGAAATTGAAAGAAGTACAACCGACCAACATAGGAAAGGTTTCTTATCTGCTAGTAGAGTATCTTGCCTATAGTGTGCTTGATGCTAACACTTGACCAATAGATATTGAGATAATATTTGATTGGCTTTTAGTGCTAGTGGGAGATTGTTGGAATAAGCCCTAATAACCAATCTATTTTGATTGGATTTGGTCTTGTATCATGACTTTGATATATATTTTTGAATATATATATATATAAGGCATTATATTTATTCTTTTGTTTAGTTTCAAAATAATAAATTCCATAGAATAATTAGTCCATTTAATGGAGCATTAAGTGTGACTTAATCGTGAGATCCATTAAACGAAAGGACATTATTCTTAAAGTATCCGTAGTCAAGCTTTATTGTGAAATGTGATAACATTAAAGCATAGAGACTATTATGTGGGTAGACTGATGATCACATCTCACATATCATAGATAAAGAGTTATCAAGTCTTCACATAGGTATAAATATTAGGAGTAATATTTATACTGGATTGACCCGCCATGAGAATACTACATAGTAAAAGTTATGAAAAGTGTCATAAGATATTCTCATAGTGATAGTGGTGTATTCCACCCTTCGACCTGAAACCACTATGTTCCCTAGATGTAGGAGTCGAGTGCTTTATCACCATTCAAACGTTGTCTGTAATAGGATGACTATAAAGTTGGTTGATGGGTACTCCATGAATCATGCTAAGGGACATGAGTGACCTAGATGGAATTTGCCTTTCCTACATAACAGGAGAAATGTCTATGGGCCCAATATTAAACTAGATAAGGATGACACAGTCTATGCCTTGTGTTCAATATAGACATGAGGGCAAAGGGGTAATTATACACATGATCATTATCACAGAAAGGTTTCGTCAGATCACATGACATTCTCGTCACTTGGGTAGCAGTGATGTGTTGCTAGATACCGCTCACTGTTTATAATATTAAATAGGTGATTTAATATTATTGCCAACGTTACGGGAACCTATAGGGGTCACACACAAAGAACAGATAGATGAGAGAAATAAATAAGTAAGACTTATTTATAAAATATTAAGTAGGACTTATTAGTAATTAAATAACTAAGTATGACTTATTATTTAATTTATGAAATAGAGAAACGCGGTCCACCGTAAGGTACGGTGTGTTTAAGTGAAATATGGTGCACTGTAAGGTATGGTGTATTTAAGTGCTTGGCTTGCTGACCACACAAGAGGTTCTATAAATAGAGCTCTTGTGGTAAAGCATTACAGACTTTTGTTGAAACACTTAACCTAATTCACAAAAGTTGTGAAACCCTAGTCGCCGCTCTCTAAACCCTGTTTTCTCTGAATCTTCGTTTGAATTGGCTAGCACCGGTCATCGGAGAAGTTCTGTTCGTGTGGACTGAATAGAGGCATCGCTACGTTGCTTTGCTCGTGATCAGAAACAATTCTGTCACAAAGGTTCTGCTCTTCAAGAGGTAAACACATGAATCCTTAAAGTGTTTAAGTATGTGTTTGATTTGTGATTAATGATTTAATCAAGATCCGTTTCAATGGGATTTGTTCCGCTAAGAGGATTAAATTTTTTGAATAACCCCTCCTTAAATCCCTTCATTTAGAACCCGTTTGAGTAAGTTTGAGAGTTATTTATACTTTGAGCAATTTTTAGGAATTGTGCCCTATTCTATGTTATTGGCTAAATCCTTGTTGTAACTATGTTTAAATTGTTTATATGCTTAAGAAAGTCCTTTTAATACCTTTGGGAAAGCTTGGGTTATTTGGAATGGTTTGGAATGATGAAAAATGCTGTTTTTGAGATTTCTGGACCTGTCATGGTCGCTACAGCGACCAGGCCATCGCTTCAAGCGACCAGCCCCAGAACAGCCATGACAGCTTAGCTGTTTTGGGTGTTCTGGAGCGCGTAGGCATGGTTTTTCGCATCCGTTTTCTCCATAAACATTTTAGAAACAATAACTATCATTCTAACTCATTCAAGAGGCTCCCAAAAATGATGAAAATGTAAGGAACAAGGATTGAGCAATGACTTAGAATAGTTTAGAATTGTAAGGGCAAAGTCTAGACGAATACGGGAACATTTCCAATAACCAAGCAGTGGCTTATGAGAACGATAAGCCCATGTTTATAGATTCCTATGATATGTATTGGGAGATTAGTTCCCATAAGGAACACATTAATTATGCAAAGGCTCATAGCAAATTATTAGACGTACTTTCAAGTACATAAGTTAAGAATTAATGAGAATAAGAATGATCCAATGATCAAAGTTAAGAGCCTATTTATAGGTTAAGCTTTTAAGAATGATTACTTAGGAATGCATTAGATATGCACAAGAATATGAAAAGTATTAGATATACATATGAACTTAAGTTAAGAACTTAATGATAAAGATTATACGTGTTCATCAGACTCCGGATTATGCCGGATGGGTTTTCTCCGAAAGGGCTATCCACACGTAAGTTAAAAGACTATGTTAAACGTGTCCATCAGGCTCCGGGATACGCCAGATGGGACCTGTAACACCCTAACCCTTAACCGCCGATTATTAACTTTAATAAAGAAAACGTTAAGGACATAGGAAGTTACAACATGAAGAAATCTCATTTTTCATAAACATCAACACATAATCAAAATATATTTGATTCTCAAACAGCAGCGGAAAAATAACAACAATTGCTTATAACCAAGCACTGCATATATTACACAAAAATATATACATAAGATTTTCAAAAGAGGCAATTCAACAACAAAGACTATTTGCCAAATCTATACACAAACGTTCAGATACCCCAAAATGGTGTTACAAATATCAGAGCCCTAGACTCTAACTAGGATACAACACCTAGTACCAAAAATGTAAGGATAGCTAAGCTATGCCCTCACCACTACGCAGCTTCTAAACAGCAAGCTACTCCTCTACGATAACCTCGTCAACCTGATGATCTGGATCCCCAAAGATCCAGCACATAACACAAAACAGAGAGTGTTAGCATCACAAACAATAAACATGTGTAAATAACACATTATAATACATAACCAAAACTCAGCACGTAATTGGCAACACACCAAACTCATCAAATACAAATACCACTCACAACCATTATGCTCACATAATATCACTCAATATACACACTAATGTCAATTAGGATGCATGCCTCAAAATACATTCTCTAATGCATGTGGTACCAAATCATTTCGGATAAACTTATATCCTTATCAAGCTCTCTTGATAACCACGCTCTCATGGATTTCATATCCGCTCCGGATACCATCAAATAATGAAATGCATGATGTTTCACTTAGCAAATATATGATACTCTTATCACTATACTTACTAACACAACTACTTATCAGCTCTCCGATAATTATCACAACATCAACAACAACAACAAACACCACTACTAGGCTCTCATGGCCAAATCATAAGACACAACATGAATATACTCACCAAGTTCAACAATCTCAACTTTACTTGAACAATTACTCTTTAGGAAGCACTAAGAATAAGTTAAAATGGTGGGCAAGGTTTCCAAAACATATATTAAGAATGCAATAGCAAAAAGCCATCCCCGCGCGCACCAGGACCCTCAAAACAGCTCAACGAAGTTGGCAAGTACAGGGCTGGTCGCTACAAGCGAGCCCTTGGTCGCTACAAGCGAGCATAGGCAGGGAATTATCCTGCTTGATCGCTACCAGCGAACCTTCGGTCGCTACAAGCGCCCGTGTGGTCGCTACAAGCGCGGATAGGCAGGGAATCATCCTGCCTGGTCGCTACAAGCGATGCTCCGTCGCTACAAGCGACCGTATCAGTACACAGTCATAAAAATGTGATTTTTCCACCATTTTAGCCCATTCAAGGTTACCCAACTTCCAGAACTTGTTAAAAACAACATTCCATCATAAAACATCATTTATAAACCATCACAAACAAGGATTACATCCATCAAGAAATTAGGGTTCAAAAACAATAACTTTTCATAACTTTTCTTATGAATTCACAACACAATAACTCTCAATCAAACATACTAGCATCATCACTTAGCATTCAAGCAAGTAAAACATAATCATCAACAACTTTTAAACCATAAAACTTTCTAACAAAACCTAGACAAAGTGAGGAGAAGTTTGGGATGGAGAAATAGACATTCTCCCCTTCTCAATCACTTGTAATCAAGTAATACTAACTCTCTTACCTTGAAATCAAAGAATCTACAGAAACCCCAAGCTCTTCTTCACAAAATCCCTTGCCCTAGCTCTCTTGCTCTTCTCCTTCTCTTCTCCCACGTTTTCTCACAAAGAAAAGAGAAAAAATGGCACTATTCATGTTCTCACAAAATCTTATATCCCTACCAAATAATCCTAGCCATCCATTTCCTTACTAACTATCATGGACTAATCCTAGCCATACAATCTAACAAGGCTTACTACATTCATCCACATAGGATTATTACTACTCAAAAGCCCAAAAGCCCAAAACTATTCACCCTCTAGGCCCAAAACCTTAAAAACTCGGTTACGAACTTATCTTCGCGCTAAATAATTATTCCTCGATTACTAGAAAATATTTTTAAATACCAAACCATAAAATAAAATATATAAAAATATAATATACGAAAATAGGGTCGTTACAACTCTACCCCCCTAAAAAGAATTTTCGCCCTCGAAAATACCTGAAAACAACTCTGGATAGGAATCCCGCATCTTACTCTCGAGCTCCCACGTCGCATATTCACCGGCTGGGCCTCCCCAAACGACTTTCACCGATGAAATCTCTTTGTTCCTGAGCCTCTTCATCTCTTGTCCTTCAATCCTTAAGGGTACCGTTGCAACCGTCAAATTCTCTCTCACTTGTATCTCGTCCGACTCAATCACATGTGACGGATCCGATACGTATTTCCTTAATTGAGACACGTGAAAAACATCATGTAGATTCGACAACGACGGCGGTAACGCAATCCTATATGCCACCTTCCCAATCCTCTTCAAAATCTGATACGGACCAATGAACCTTGATGCTAACTTCTTCGATTTCAAAGCTCTTCCAATACCCGTAGTCGATGTAACTCTTAGAAACACATGATCTCCTTCTTGAAATTCTATATCCTTCCTTCTTTTGTCGGCATAACTCTTCTGGCGACTCTGCGACGCTCTCATCTTCTCTTGGATCATCTTGATCTTCTCGGTCGTTTGCTGCACAATTTCAGGTCCAAGCATCACACTTTCTCCCGATTCAAACCAACACAAAGGTGTTCTACATCTTCTCCCATACAACGCTTCAAAAGGTGCCATACCAATGCTCGAATGGAAACTGTTGTTATACGTAAACTCAATCAATGGTAAGCAAGCTTCCCAACTCACTCCTTGTTCCAAAATACACGATCTTAACAAATCCTCCAATGATTGAATTGTCCTCTCCGACTGACCATCCGTCTGCGGGTGATAAGCAGAACTCATCCGCAACTTAGTCCCCAACGCCTCTTGCAAACTCTCCCAAAACCTTGAAGTAAAACGGGGATCTCGATCTGATACAATACTCGACGGTATTCCATGCAATCTCACGATTTGCTCGACATAAATCTCAGCCAACTTCGGTACTAGCATACCGGTCTTGATAGCTATGAAATGAGCAGACTTTGTTAATCTGTCGACAACTACCCAAATCATATTGTTACCTTTCGACGTCTTCGGCAAACCGCTTACAAAATCCATCGCAATACTATCCCATTTCCACTCTGGAATAAACATAGGTTGCAATAGCCCCGACGGCTTCTGATGCTCCACCTTGGACTTCTGACAAGTCAAACACGCGAAAACAAACTCGGCGATCTCTTTCTTCATCCCTTGCCACCAAAACATTTTCCTCAGATCTTGATACATCTTAGTAACACCAGGATGAATACTTAAGTTGCTTCTGTGACCTTCCTCCAAGATCATCCGCTTCAACTCAGGCACATCAGGTACACATAACCTTCCTTGACACCTCATCACACCTTTCTCATCGATCTCAATGTTTACCTTTTTCCCTTGCTCGATGAGCGTCTTAAGCTTCGTCAATCTCACATCCGACTTTTGCTTCTCCACAACCTCTTCAAGAAAATCATTCGTCAACTTCAGCATTCCTAGCTTCACGCTTCTGGTTGTCCTTTCAAAAACCAAACTGAGATCTCTAAACTCTTCAATCAATATCAGTTCCTTCGCCATCAGAGACGACATATGCAAAGACTTCCTACTCAACGCATCGGCTACCACATTAGCCTTACCCGGGTGATAACTCAACTCGAAATCATAATCCTTAAGAAACTCTAACCATCTTCTTTGCCTCATGTTGAGCTCCTTCTGATCAAACAAGTACTTCAGACTCTTGTGATCGCTGAAAACCTCGAACCTTGATCCATACAAGTAGTGCCTCCAAATCTTGAGAACAAACACAACAGCAGCTAGCTCCAAATCATGCGTAGGATAGTTCCTCTCATGAATCTTCAGCTGTCTTGATGCATAAGCAACAACTTGTCCCCTCTGCATCAACACACCACCTAGACCCATCTTCGACGCATCACAATAAACCACGAACGGTTCCTTCGGATGTGGCAGAATTAGCACAGGTGCAGATGTCAACCTCCTCTTCAGCTCTTGGAAACTCTGCTCACACTTGTCATCCCAAATGAAAGCTTGACCCTTCCTAGTCAACTGCGTCAACGGCAACGCCAACTTTGAAAATCCTTCAATGAACCTCCGATAGTAACCGGCCAAACCAAGAAAACTTCGGATCTCAGTAACAGACTCCGGCGTTCCCCAATCTTGCACGGCTTCTACCTTAGCAGGATCCACTGCTATACCACCACTTGAAATGACGTGACCCAAAAAGCTAACTTCATGCAACCAAAATTCACACTTAGAAAATTTTGCATGAAGCTTCTTCTCGCGCAACACTTCCAACACAATCCTCAAATGCTCGGCATGCTCTTCTTCCGTCTTCGAGTATACCAAAATATCGTCTATGAAGACCACCACGAATCGATCCAAAATGGAATGAAATATACGATTCATATATTCCATAAACACTCCAGGTGCATTAGTAACTCCAAAAGGCATAACGGCGTACTCGTAGTGACCATACCTTGTCCTGAAAGCAGTCTTCGGTATATCCTCCGCCTTAACTCTTATCTGGTGGTATCCCGATCTCAAATCAATCTTGCTGAACACACAGGCTCCCACTAACTGATCCATCAAATCATCTATCCTCGGAAGTGGATACTTATTCTTGATAGTTGCTTTATTCAACTGACGATAATCGATGCACAGACGCATACTACCATCTTTCTTCTTCACCAACAGAACCGGCGCACCCCACGGTGATACACTCGGTCTTACAAACTTCTTCTCTAACAATTCCTCCAATTGTTCCTTCAACTTTTCTAGTTCAGCAGCTGACATACGATACGGCGCCATTGAAATTGGACTAGTGCCAGGTACGATGTCAATTGCGAATTCAACCTCTCTCTCGGGTGGTAAATCCAAAATGTCATCTGGAAAAACATCTGGGAAATCACGCACCACCGGCAACGCATCAACCTCAATCTCCTCTTCCACTCTCAACGAAGCAAACATAGCAAACACATCCTCTTGAGCCTTCACTGATCTTACCACTTCTCGACAACACATGAGCTTCGAACACAACTCTGGCTCCGGTCTTGGAAATGTAACCGTTCTCTTACCGCAGTTGATATGAACCCGATTAAATTCTAACCAGTTCATACCAAAGATAACATCTATTCCGCTCAACGGAATGCAGACTAAATCCATACCAAAGAGTCGATCATACATAATGACTGAACAATCAACACAAACTAGAGTAGTCGATACTGAACCACTCGCAGGCGTTTCAATAACCATGCGTCCCATCATATTTTCTACTTTAAGACCCAACCTCTCAACACAATCCATAGAAATAAACGAATGGGTAGCACCCGTATCAATAATAGCAGACAAAGGAGTATTATTGATAAAGCATGTACCTCTGATCAAGTTGTCCGCCTTCGCATCACCACCATCTAAAGCAAACACTTTTCCTCCAGCCGCTCTAGGCTTCTTACACACGTTGCTCTTATGACCCGCTTCTTTGCAGTTGAAGCAAACTAGACCTTTCTTGCATTGATCAGCCATGTGGCCAGGATCTCCACACTTGAAACATTTTCCATCACTTTTTGGGCACTCAAAGAAACGATGCCCCGGTTGTCCACACTTAAAGCAATTCCTATTACCTCCAAACTTGTTGCCACTACTCCCACCTTCATCTGGTTTCTTTCCACCTCTGCCATACGGTTTACCTCTAGCCATGTCCTTTCCCCTCTTCTCATTCGCGGCTTTGTAGTAATTAGCTTTAGCTTTACCATCCTTATCACATATCCGGCTCTTATTCACCAACATCGGAAAATTTCTGATTTCGCTAAACCCAATCAACTGCTTGATATCCGGCCTCAGCCCATTTTCAAACTTTACACACTTGTCTTCCTCAGCTTCCACCGTGTTGTAATGAGGAGCAAAACGACACAAATCTTCAAACTTGGCCGCATATTCAGAAACAGATAAACTTCCTTGCTTGAGCTCCATGAACTCAATCACCTTACGGTTCCTCTCGTCTGCCGGAAAATACTTGGTTAAAAACTCTCTCCGGAAACGAGCCCAAGTAACTAAAGCTCCACCAGCTCCCAACCTCTGACTAGCATTTCCCCACCAATGATCAGCCTCATCATGGAGAACATACGCTCCCAGCAATACCTTATGCGCATCCAGACAACGCATAGCTCCAAAAATTCTCTCAATCCCTTCCAACCAAGTCTGCGCTCCATCTGGATCGTATCCTCCCTTGAAGATAGGCGGTTTGTTGTTCATAAACCTCTCGAGTCTCAGCTCATCTTCTCCGCCTCCTCTAGCTTGTTGTGCGGCTCTATCCGCAGTCCTACTAGCAGCATCCTGAGCCATGGCATCCGCCATCCGCTCCATCGCATCCGCAAGTGCTCGTTGCGCCATATCCACACACTACCAAACATCACATAACACAAGTGAGAACAAAGTGTTTAAGAAAACACATGTTACACAAAGGGTATACTAAACTTAATTGATCCAATGGATCGACCTGCTCTGATACCAACTATTGTAACACCCTAACCCTTAACCGCCGATTATTAACTTTAATAAAGAAAACGTTAAGGACATAGGAAGTTACAACATGAAGAAATCTCATTTTTCATAAACATCAACACATAATCAAAATATATTTGATTCTCAAACAGCAGCGGAAAAATAACAACAATTGCTTATAACCAAGCACTGCATATATTACACAAAAATATATACATAAGATTTTCAAAAGAGGCAATTCAACAACAAAGACTATTTGCCAAATCTATACACAAACGTTCAGATACCCCAAAATGGTGTTACAAATATCAGAGCCCTAGACTCTAACTAGGATACAACACCTAGTACCAAAAATGTAAGGATAGCTAAGCTATGCCCTCACCACTACGCAGCTTCTAAACAGCAAGCTACTCCTCTACGATAACCTCGTCAACCTGATGATCTGGATCCCCAAAGATCCAGCACATAACACAAAACAGAGAGTGTTAGCATCACAAACAATAAACATGTGTAAATAACACATTATAATACATAACCAAAACTCAGCACGTAATTGGCAACACACCAAACTCATCAAATACAAATACCACTCACAACCATTATGCTCACATAATATCACTCAATATACACACTAATGTCAATTAGGATGCATGCCTCAAAATACATTCTCTAATGCATGTGGTACCAAATCATTTCGGATAAACTTATATCCTTATCAAGCTCTCTTGATAACCACGCTCTCATGGATTTCATATCCGCTCCGGATACCATCAAATAATGAAATGCATGATGTTTCACTTAGCAAATATATGATACTCTTATCACTATACTTACTAACACAACTACTTATCAGCTCTCCGATAATTATCACAACATCAACAACAACAACAAACACCACTACTAGGCTCTCATGGCCAAATCATAAGACACAACATGAATATACTCACCAAGTTCAACAATCTCAACTTTACTTGAACAATTACTCTTTAGGAAGCACTAAGAATAAGTTAAAATGGTGGGCAAGGTTTCCAAAACATATATTAAGAATGCAATAGCAAAAAGCCATCCCCGCGCGCACCAGGACCCTCAAAACAGCTCAACGAAGTTGGCAAGTACAGGGCTGGTCGCTACAAGCGAGCCCTTGGTCGCTACAAGCGAGCATAGGCAGGGAATTATCCTGCTTGATCGCTACCAGCGAACCTTCGGTCGCTACAAGCGAGCCTGGTCGCTACAAGCGCCCGTGTGGTCGCTACAAGCGCGGATAGGCAGGGAATCATCCTGCCTGGTCGCTACAAGCGATGCTCCGTCGCTACAAGCGACCGTATCAGTACACAGTCATAAAAATGTGATTTTTCCACCATTTTAGCCCATTCAAGGTTACCCAACTTCCAGAACTTGTTAAAAACAACATTCCATCATAAAACATCATTTATAAACCATCACAAACAAGGATTACATCCATCAAGAAATTAGGGTTCAAAAACAATAACTTTTCATAACTTTTCTTATGAATTCACAACACAATAACTCTCAATCAAACATACTAGCATCATCACTTAGCATTCAAGCAAGTAAAACATAATCATCAACAACTTTTAAACCATAAAACTTTCTAACAAAACCTAGACAAAGTGAGGAGAAGTTTGGGATGGAGAAATAGACATTCTCCCCTTCTCAATCACTTGTAATCAAGTAATACTAACTCTCTTACCTTGAAATCAAAGAATCTACAGAAACCCCAAGCTCTTCTTCACAAAATCCCTTGCCCTAGCTCTCTTGCTCTTCTCCTTCTCTTCTCCCACGTTTTCTCACAAAGAAAAGAGAAAAAATGGCACTATTCATGTTCTCACAAAATCTTATATCCCTACCAAATAATCCTAGCCATCCATTTCCTTACTAACTATCATGGACTAATCCTAGCCATACAATCTAACAAGGCTTACTACATTCATCCACATAGGATTATTACTACTCAAAAGCCCAAAAGCCCAAAACTATTCACCCTCTAGGCCCAAAACCTTAAAAACTCGGTTACGAACTTATCTTCGCGCTAAATAATTATTCCTCGATTACTAGAAAATATTTTTAAATACCAAACCATAAAATAAAATATATAAAAATATAATATACGAAAATAGGGTCGTTACAGGACCTCTCTGAGAGGATTGTCCACACGTATGTTAAAAGATTAAGCATGTCCAGCAGGCTCCGGGATACGCCGGATGGGACTTCTCTGAGAGGGTTGTCTACATGCAAAGTTAAGTTGTGTTCAGCAGACTCCGGGATTTGCCGGATGGGACTTCATCGAGAGAGTTGTCCACACAACGATAAGAGGAGTCCGGTGTTAGCCTGATATGATAGGAGTTTCACCGGTATGATGGGAGATGTACTTCTGGGTTACTCCACCCGGATGCACTCCGTAAAATGAACCAAGATAATGATTGTTTGTTCAACGCTAACTTCTAACTTAATGTTATAAGAAAGATGAATATGAATATGTATATATATTACATACTAAGAGATAAGACCAGTAGTCATCAGAAAGTGATCTAAGACTCCCCCTAGATCACTAAGCATAAGATTAAGTATATGGTAAAGACATGTAGCGATCCTAGGTTTCCCCTTGATCGCGAAATATGTAGAGAATGACGGGGATCGTAGGTATCCCCAAGATTGCCAAGAGTAGGCACGGCGACCCTAGGTTTCCCCCGTGGTTGCCAACAGTAGGTTGGGCTGGAGCTCACTGAGACATTATGTCTCATCCCAATCCTTCTGGTGCAGGTTTACAGGTAAGCAAGAAGATTTCAGATGATGTACTTCAGGGAGACACTGGATGGAGTGCAGTTGCTCGGCATGGACAAGCTCAGAAGTTTATCAGTATATGTTTAAGTATTTGTATATGATGTTTGGATAAATGTATATACGAGCAAACTCGTACTCATTCAGCTGTATGTATTATTATTATTATTATTGAAAATTTTAATGTATCCGGTATCAGACTAATACACATGCTAAATATTCTAGATAATTTAGTATGGGTGTTACAATTGGTATCAGAGCAGGTTGATTCAGACCGTGCCTTGGGTCATTAAAGTTTCAATAAAAGTAGTGGGACCATTGGGTTTCGGATGTTGTTCTAAATGTCACATCTAGTTGAGCCTGATCAACTCAGTCTAGTATATGACAGTTAGGATAAATGTCCGAGAGCTGAATGTGACCAAGGAGGAATGAAGTTTATGAAGGGCGAAGATTAAGGTGACAAAATTTTAAGACGGAATTGGCGAAGAAGTATTCATGCCAAATGATGGCCATCAACAACGAAGTAACGAAGCCTGTTAGTGGCAAGATTTCAGAAACATAAGAGATATTTAAAAGGTAAGGTGAAGCACCTCAACCCAGTTGGACGCATTGTTGGACGATGCTTCGTCTGCGGAAGAAATAAGGATTAAGGAATCATGGGATACTCTAAGGAATGACTTGGAACCTCAGTTTGAGAAGTTAAAGTGAAGTGTGGATTAAGTAACCATTTTGAGTACAGAGTTAAGGAATTGCAGTACCAAACCTAGAGACTCGAAATGAGGAATTATCGGTCGGTTTTTGAAACCTCTAGACTACCAGCAAGGATAGAGTGTGTAAGAATCGGAGGACTCGCACACTCGAACCGGATAAGATTTTAGTCTCCAAACAGTTAAGAGAATTAATTACGGATTAAGCGGATTCTTTGGACAAATGAAGCTAACCACTTAAGTGTGGTCATTGGCCGCGAATTGCAAGTAAGTTTAACCCCATCAGATCAGCCGCATCTCCCGAACCATAAATACTAGATTTGGGAATTAAGAAGAGAAGATGGTATGCAACCTAAGAACTAAGATGGATGAATAAGTGGTAATAATAAGACCTGTTGCATATCGAAGCGTGAATCAGATGTTCAGAGGTGTCCTATTAGTAAGAAGATTGGAAGCAAGCTAAGCTTAACTGGAATTTTACCCAATGAAAGGTGGATATTGAATAATAAGTTATTGGAATTTAGTGAACTAATGGACGAACAAAGTTGGACTTCCTTGATTGGATAAAGAAGACAAGTTCAAGATAACACAAGATTATAGTAGACCAGTGTTGAAGGATGATCGGAATTTCAGCCGAGAAATTATGTTGAGATTTTTAATATACGGAGGATCGTCTTGAATTTGAAAGGTTAGGATTGAGGTTAGTGTTAAGGAGTTATATGTTCTCAACTGAAGAGTTTCCTTCCACAAATAATCTAGAAGCTGAGAGAGATCACCTCGTGTCGATAAGTTTCCGAGGGCGATAATAAGGTATAGATTTCAGATTGTTTAACTATAGGCAGAATTATTCAGATGTTAAGAACAAGATTTGAATTGTGAATACGGTAACAAGTTACTGGAGGAATCCAATAGATTATGATAAGTGCAGAAGTTTAAGATCGATTAATCGGGTACTCGAAGAGACGTAACCTATGTTTGGGCGTACAAGAGAACCCGTAAGAGTTTGAATCTTTTCCAAGACGGATTGTTCCGAAGGAACTCGAGGGGTAACCTAAGAGGTATGGTAAGACAATAGAGACCGAAGTTGTCTCGGAAAAGAGTATAAGTATGAAATCCTTGCGGATAAAGATGGAACGAGTAGTAATGGGACTTGAACCCTCAGTGGATCCAACATATGAAAGTTGTGAACCTCCAGAAACCATAAGTCGTTTTAGAAGTTGCCACAAGTGTTTGTGTGTGAATTTAAGTTGTCTCAAGCATGATTTTAATTGGGTTTCCGCAATGTTTAATGACTATATATGATGTGCTGACCAAGAGCTGGTTACACAAATTCAGAATATGGAGAGTAAAGTTAGAACCAGAGTATAAGCCGTTTGACAGGAGCATTGTTAGGCTCGTGACAGTTGCTGAAAACTGTTTACAGGTTTTGGCGTATTATCGTGAAAGTAAATATATGGTTTAAGTCCGAAAGGAAACACAAGTCAGGTGATGACCAATCCGTAAGCTAAGCAGATGGTTTAAGCCACAAGAATAACAATAATGTCAGATGGTTTTGTTACGGTAACTACAAAGTGATAAAGTAAAAGGATTGGTTAGGAAAATTTTATTTGGCAATAGTGGGGTATTGCTCCAATTCTAACTCAAGTTGTTAAGAATCAGAGTTGCGCAGCAGAGTAGTAATCCAAGAATGAATTAATGAACAATGCTAACTGAAGCTTAGAGAATGAGAAGATGTTAAGTGCTTAATTCTTATTATATGGCATAGCAGTAAGTATAGACGACATGAACATATCATAAGTTTTAATAGAAATTTTTGGAAGTTGAGTTGAGGAATACTTCAAACCTCGAAACCCATGAGAAATGGAATATTGGAATAGTTTAAGAATATATGGTAAGGAATAAGAAGGATGTGATTCTAGCACGTTAAGTCTTAATCAATGGAAGTCACCGCTAGAAAGGTAACCAAGCTATTTTAGCTCCATAATTTCAAGTAGGCTTGAAGAATAAGTTCAGCCAAGAAAGAATTATCCATGAGGTAACAACAGTAAAGGTTGTGGTTGCGAAGTAATATATTTGAAATCGAAGCATTGGTCAGAAGCGACAATGCAGTGGCGAATGAGTTTAATTTCACGTTGTACCAATGTCATGTCAACATATATTAACTGAAGAGTTCAGAAAGTCTTGAACTTAATGTTCACCAGTAAAGGAAGGAGAACTTTTATGCAGATTAAAAGTTATTCGTAGTCCATAGTAAAGGGCTACGTAGTTTTAGGTTATGACTAAAGGATTAAAGATTAAGTGTGCTATTTTGGTAGCAATCAAGTAGAGTTTTCCATTGAAAACAAGGATTTTGAATTCGACGTCCAGAATGAGAAATAAGTTTGAGACGCCGGTAGAATGTAACCATAAATTTACATTATAGGTTGTTGTATACCCAAGAAATAACCATGAGTAACATTGGCGGGGCAAACCTGGCAAGCCAGTTGAAAGGCAAATCCTGGATGTTACGAAATGAGTTAAGAGTAAGAAAAGATTCCCAATTGATGTGGTAGTGTCTCAGATATGTTAAGATCAAGAATGATGTCCTGTTAGTCGGACAAAGATGAGGTGATGTATTGTGTACCCGTCAGTAGTGTACACGTGCTCGCTTATGTATGTTGAAGGTGAGAAAAACACACACACAAGAAGGGGGGGGGGTTGAATTGTGTGACTCAAAAACTATGATCTTTTCTTTTCAAAACATAAGGTTAAGTTCATAAGCTGATATGAATCAGTTCTGAACTATTATCAAGAGTTATGCAGCGGTTTCAATAATGAAAAGACAAAGGTAAAGGGAGACACACATAATTTATACTGGTTCCTTCTCAATGTGAGAAGTAGTCCAGTCCCCTTGTTTTCCAACAAGAGAGTTTCACTATAATCAGAAGATTACACTTTGCTCAACCACTAAGGAAGAGACTTTCAGTTGCTCAGTCACAAAGAAAGAGGCTTCCAATTGCTCAACCACAAAGGAAGAGGCTTCTAGTGCTCAACCACAAAGGAAGAGGCTTCCAATGCTCAAGACACTAAGTCAAGAGACTTCTGACTCAGACCACAAAGGAATGAGGTTACAATTGTTCAGTATACAGACTGAGACTTTAGGGACCAAACTGGTTTACAAATAAATGAGTTTGGGTTGAACACTTGATAAAATATCAGAGGTGTTCTCTTAATACAACACAGGTTAAGACACTTAACCTTAAGAAATTCTAAGTTACGGAAACTAAAAGAATTTCTAAGAGTTTTATGAACTTGACAGTTTTGACAAAGAAAACAGGAGCACTTTTCCAGCTTTGCAACTTGCTTCTTAGCTTTCATTTCTTGCTCTAACTTTGTTCTTCCATAACCATTCTTAATTTCCAATCACTAAATACATGGTTCTGAAATCACTTGAACAAAGCATTAGGAAATAACCAATTTTCTCTTTAACACTTTGTTATCATCAAAACCATAAAGAGAGATATGTTTACACATAATGTTTCAACAATCTCCCCTTTAATTCATAAGAGAGTTGTTAAACACATTTTGTTCCAACAATCTCCCCCTTTTTGATGATGACAAACATAAGTATTAAATCAGAAAATTGTTGTTGACTTAATTAACAAGTTAACTGCAGGGTGTGAGGTTTGTAAGCTCGCCCTGAGTTTGATCCATGTTAATTAAGTTCAGTTTAAATCACAAATGTGAAAATTTCAGAATTGTTGTTAAGTTTAATTAACAATCTGACTTCAAGAGAGGTTTGTAAGCTCCCCCTAGGTCTGACAGTCCTCAAGGTTAGGTTTGTAAGCTCCCCTTGATTCTTATCCATGTTAATTAAACTCAACTATAAAACAATATAGTGAAATTAACACTCAGAATTGTAAATAACTTGCTGACTTCAGGTTTTGAGGTTTGTAAGCTCTCTCCCTAAGTCTGATAATCCACAGGATGAGTTTTGTAAGCTCCCTGAGTCTTATCCAAGTTATTTTAAATTCATTATAACTCATAAGAGTTATCTCACATAATTAAATTTAGAGGCTAAGATTTAAAAACAGTTCTCATAAGTTAAGTTTAATCAGTATCAGAGCTTTAATACCTCAGAGCTTTAACTTATGTTCAGAGCCTCAGGCTTTAATACCTTTTACTCCCCTTTCATAAGTTAATATATTGTATTGACTGAATTTAACTTATATTTTGAGCTCAGGTGCTTTAATACTTGTTTTACCTTACTCCCCCTTTTGTCTTCAACAAAAAGGAGTTTGAAAACATGTGTATCAGAGCATTTTAAACTCCCCCTTTTTTAAAAAAGTTTGAAAACATTTCAAAAGGTTCAGAATTGGGGGGGTGTGTGAAAAAATATGTGAGATATTTATGCAATCATATGGATAATCAAGCAGCAAAGATGAGCATCAGAGCATACTTGATTTTCAGTTACTATATGACTTTGCATTAAAGATAGAATGTTGTTCAGAAGCAGAAAAAGTTTAGAGCTTCTGATCAGAGCATTCTGTGTTCAGACATGGTTGTTCAGTGTATATTGTTCAGTATCAGAGCAAAACATACAAGAAGGTATCAGAGTTGGTCTAACTCATTTGGAAAATAAAATAGTTCAGATCATAGACCAATTGAAAAGTTATATCAGAGTCTGATACCTAATGACAGTTTTAATACTGCTGAACTTATATCAGAACCTGATACCAAAATATGAAGGTTTATCTCAGAGTTTGATACCAAATTAAAACATTTCTAAAAACTGAACATGTCTAATACACTTTGAGCATTTGAAAAATGTGTCTGTGCTAAACAGTTTGAAAACAGACTGATACCAACTGAAAATTGTTTGTCAAGCAATTTTAACATTTAATATCAGAGCAGAAAATCACATTTTTAAATTGATGACTTTGGGAGGATTAGAGTATAAACTTTCAAAGCTTTAATCATCATTGCCCAGGGTTATACTTATCAGATTCTGACCAAACATTAGATTCCTATCAGATTCAGAAGTCAGAAAATCCAGGTTCTGATCCTTCAGACTCTGAAGTTTTTCAGGCTTAACTTTATTCAAACTCTCAGAAAATGAGTGTTGATAAGTCTTAGCTTATGATAAACTCAGAATCAAGGTTTTCATTCAGATTCAAGCACATTTTCAAGAGATAAAGTGCATGTTCAGATTCTTTTTAATAAAATTGAATCTTTCTTCTGTTAGGGGTTTTGTGAATATGTCAGCCCATTGATGATCAGTATCAATGAACTGAATATCTAAAACACCCTTCTGAACATAATCTCTTAAAAAATGATGTTTAATTTCTATGTGCTTGGCTCTAGAATGCAGAATTGGATTTTTAGACAGACATATTGCAGCTGTATTATCACAATAAATAGGAATATTATCTGCATGAATCTGATAATCCTCTAATTGATGTTTCATCCAGAGCAGTTGTGTGCTACAACTTGCAGCTGAGATGTATTATGCTTCTGCTGTGGACAAAGCAATAGTTGCTTGTCTCTTGCTGGCCCAGGATATCAGATTCTCACCAAGAAACTGACAGTTTCCACTGGTGGATTTTCTTTCAATCCTGTCCCCAGCATAGTCAGCATCACAAAATCCAACTAGCTTATAATTTAGAGATTTCTTGTACATAAGTCCCAAATTAGTTATTCCTTTCAGATACCTAAAGATTCTCTTTACAGCAGTCATATGAGATTCTCTAGGATCTGACTGGAATCTAGCACACAGACATACACTAAATAAAATATCTGGCCTAGAAGCAGTTAAGTATAAGAGAGAACCTATCATACCTCTGTACAGCTTCTGATCTACTTTAGAGCCATTGTCCTATTTGCTTAAGGTGCAGGTGGGATGCATAGTGTAACACCCTAACCCTTAACCGCCGATTATTAGCTTTAATAAAGAAAACGTTAAGGACATAGGAAGTTACAACATGAAGAAAATTCTTTTACCAAAAACATCAGCAGAAATCAAAACATATTTGATTCACAAACACAGCAGCGGAAAACAACAAACACAGCTTATAAGCAAGCATGTATATAATATACAAAAATATATACATAAGATTTTCAAAAGAGGCAATTCTACACAGAGACCATTGCCAAAACTATACATAAACGTTCAGATACCCCAAAATAGTGTTACAAATATCAGAGCACTAGACTCTAACTAGGATACAACACCTAGTACCAAAAATGTAAGGATAGCTAAGCTATGCCCTTACCACTACCAAAGCTCCTAAACAGCAAAGGGCTATTCCTCAACGATAGCCTCGCCAACTTGATAATCTGGATCCCCAAAGATCCAGCACATAACACAAAACAGAGAGTGTTAGTATCACAACCAATAAACAGGTATAATAACACATTATTATACATAACCAAAACACAACACATAATTGACAACGCACAAGCTCATCAATAACAATTATCACTTAACAACCATTATGCACACATAATGTCACAAAGGATGCATGCCTCAAAATGCATTCACTAATGCATGTGGTACCAAATCATTTTGGATAAACTTATATCCTTATCAAGCACTCTTGATAATATCAAGCACTCTTGATAACCAAGCACTCTTGGATTTCTTATCCGCACACGGATATCATACAATCATGAAATGCATGATGATTCACTTAGTAAATATATAATACTTACTAACACAACTAATTATCAGCACTCTGATAATTATCACATCAACAACAACAAACACAACACTAAATTATCAGCACTCTGATAATTATCACAACAACAACAACAAGCACAAACACTAGGCACTTATGGCCACATCATAATATACGACATGTATACACTCAACCTTGATTAACAATTTCAAATAAACCAAGCAAATCATATCAAAATCTCACACATAAGGGTTTCAAAGGGAAACCCACACACTTTGATAACCCACACACATATTAGGGTTTTACACAAAACTTTTCTTGAAAACAAATAATCTTTAGAAAACATTAAGAATAAGTTAAAATGGTGGGCAAGGTTTCCAAAAATATATTATAAAAAAAAACAGTAGCAAAAGACATCCCCGCGCGCACCAGGACCTCCAGAACAACTCAACAAAGTTGGCCTGTCCAGGGTTGGTCGCTACAAGCGAACCCTTGGTCGCTACAAGCGAGCATAGGCAGGGAATTATCCTGCTTGGTCGCTACCAGCGAACCTTCGGTCGCTACAAGCGAGCCTGGTCGCTACAAGCGCCAGTGTGGTCGCTACAAGCGCAGATAGGCAGGGAATTATCCTGCCTGGTCGCTACAAGCGATGTACCGTCGCTACAAGCGACCGTATCAGTACACAGTCATAAAAATGTGATTTTTCCACCATTTTAGCCCATTCAAGGTTACCCAACTTCCAGAACTTGTTAAAAACAACTTTCCATCATAAAACATCATTTATAAACCATCACAAACAAGGATTGCATCTAGCATAGAAATTAGGGTTCAAAACACTATTTTTCCAAAACTTTCCCTTTGCATTCAAAACACTATAACTTCAACAAATCATGCTAGCAACATTACTTAGCATTCAAGCAAGCACAACATAATCATTAACAACTTTAAACCATAAAAACTTTCTAACAAAACCTAGACAAAGTGAGGAGAAGTTTGGGATGGAGAAATAGACATTCTCCCCTTCTCAATCACTTGTAATCAAGTAATACTAACTCTCTTACCTTGAAATCAAAGTTCTCTAGCAAACTCAAGCTTCAAATCACAAGCCCTAGGTTTTCTCCTCTTGCTTTCTCCTTCTCTTCTCCTCTTCCACGTTTTCTTCCTCTCCAAAAAGAAATGAATAGTGATTCAAAAAGTTGTAGTGTTATTATCTTATAATCCAATCCAATCAATCTTGGCCATCCATTCTTACTAACTCTCAAGGACTCATCCTAGCCTTTCAATCCAATCCAAGCTTACTACTATCATAACCACTTGATCATTACTACTCATAAACTTAAAAGCCCAACACTATTCACCCTCTAGGCCCAAAACCTTAAAAACTCGGTTACGAACTTATCTTCGCGCTAAATAATTATTCCTCGATTACTAGAAAATATTTTTAAATACCAAACCATAAAATAAAACATATAAAAATATAACATACGAAAATAGGGTCGTTACAACTCTACCCCCCTAAAAAGAATTTTCGCCCTCGAAAATACCTGAAAACAACTCTGGATAGGAGTCCCGCATCTTGCTCTCGAGCTCCCACGTCGCATATTCACCGGCTGGGCCTCCCCAAACGACTTTCACCGATGAAATCTCTTTATTCCTAAGCCTCTTCATCTCTTGTCCTTCAATCCTTAAGGGTACCGTTGCAACCGTCAAATTCTCTCACTTGTATCTCGTCCGACTCAATCACATGTGACGGATCCGATACGTATTTCCTTAATTGAGACACGTGAAAAACATCATGTAGATTCGACAACGACGGCGGTAACGCAATCCTATACGCCACCTTCCCAATCCTCTTCAGAATCTGATACGGACCAATGAACCTCGATGCTAACTTCTTCGATTTCAAAGCCCGTCCAATACCCGTAGTCGATGTAACTCTTAGAAACACATGATCTCCTTCTTGAAATTCTATATCCTTCCTTCTCTTGTCGGCATAGCTTTTCTGGCGACTCTGCGACGCTCTCATCTTTTCTTGGATCATCTTGATCTTCTCGGTCGTTTGTTGCACAATCTCAGGTCCAAGCACCACACTTCTCCCCGATTCAAACCAACACAAAGGTGTTCTACATCTTCCTCCCATACAACGCTTCAAAAGGTGCCATACCAATGCTCGAATGAAAACTGTTGTTATACGTAAACTCAATCAATGGTAAGCAAGCTTCCCAACTCACTCCTTGTTCCAAAATGCACGATCTTAACAAATCCTCCAATGATTGAATTGTCCTCTCCGACTGACCATCCGTCTGCGGGTGATAAGCAGAACTCATCCGCAACTTAGTCCCCAACGCTTCTTGCAAACTCTCCCAAAACCTTGAAGTAAAACGGGGATCTCGATCTGATACAATACTCGACGGTATTCCATGTAATCTCACGATTTGCTCGACATAAATCTCAGCCAACTTCGGTACTAGCATACCGGTCTTGATAGCTATGAAATGAGCAGACTTTGTTAACCTGTCGACAACTACCCAAATCATATTGTTACCTTTCGACGTCTTCGGCAAACCGCTTACAAAATCCATCGCAATACTATCCCATTTCCATTCCGGAATAAACATAGGTTGCAATAGCCCCGACGGCTTCTGATGCTCCACCTTGGACTTCTGACAAGTCAAACAAGCGAAAACAAACTCGGCGATCTCTTTCTTCATCCCTTGCCACCAAAACATTTTCCTCAGATCTTGATACATCTTAGTAACACCAGGATGAATACTTAAGTTGCTTCTGTGACCTTCCTCCAAGATCATCCGCTTCAATTCAGGCACATCAGGTACACATAACCTTCCTTGACACCTCATCACGCCTTTCTCATCGATCTCAACGTTTACCTTTTTCCCTTGCTCGATGAGCGTCTTAAGCTTCATCAATCTCACATCATACTTTTGCTTTTCCACAACCTCTTCAAGAAAATCATTCGTCAACTTCAACATTCCTAGCTTCACGCTTCTGGTTGTCCTTTCAAAAACCAAACTGAGGTCTCTAAACTCTTCAATCAATCTCAGTTCCTTCGCCATCAGAGAAGACATATGCAGTGATTTCCTACTCAACGCATCGGCTACCACATTAGCCTTACCCGGGTGATAAGTTCAACTCAAAATCATAATCCTTAAGAAACTCTAACCATCTTCTTTGCCTCATGTTGAGCTCCTTCTGATCAAACAAGTACTTCAGACTCTTGTGATCGCTGAAAACCTCGAATCTTGACCCATACAAATAGTGCCTCCAAATCTTGAGAACAAACACGACAGCAGCTAGCTCCAAATCATGCGTAGGATAGTTCCTCTCATGAATCTTCAGCTGTCTCGATGCATAAGCAACGACTTGTCCCCTCTGCATCAACACACCACCTAGACCCATCTTCGACGCATCACAATAAACCACGAACGGTTCCTTCGGATGTGGCAGAATTAGCACAGGTGCAGATGTCAACCTCCTCTTCAGCTCTTGGAAACTCTGCTCACACTTGTCATCCCAAATGAAAGCTTGACCCTTCCTAGTCAACTGCGTCAACGGCAACGCCAACTTTGAAAATCCTTCGATGAACCTCCGATAGTAACCGGCCAAACCAAGAAAACTTCGGATCTCAGTAACAGACTCCGGCGTTCCCCAATCTTGCACGGCTTCTACCTTAGCAGGATCCACTGCTATACCACCACTTGAAATGACGTGACCCAAAAAGCTAACTTCATGCAACCAAAATTCACACTTAGAAAATTTTGCATAAAGCTTCTTCTCGCGCAACACCTCCAACACAATCCTCAAATGCTCGGCATGTTCCTTCTTCCGTCTTCGAGTATACCAAAATATCGTCTATGAAGACCACCACGAATCGATCCAAAAAGGAATGAAATATACGATTCATATATTCCATAAACACTCCAGGTGCATTAGTAACTCCAAAAGGCATAACGGCGTACTCGTAGTGACCATACCTTGTCCTGAAAGCAGTCTTCGGTATATCCTCCGCCTTAACTCTTATCTGGTGATATCCCGATCTCAAATCAATCTTGCTGAACACACAGGCTCCCACTAACTGATCCATCAAATCATCTATCCTCGGAAGTGGATACTTGTTCTTGATAGTTGCTTTATTCAACTGACGATAATCGATGCACAGACGCATACTACCATCTTTCTTCTTCACCAACAGAACCGGCGCACCCCATGGCGATACACTCGGTCTTACAAACTTCTTCTCTAACAATTCCTCCAATTGTTCCTTCAACTTTTCTAGCTCAGCAGCTGACATACGATACGGCGCCATTGATATTGGACTAGTGCCAGGTACGATGTCAATTGCGAATTCAACCTCTCTCTCGGGTGGTAAATCCAAAATGTCATCTGGAAAAACATCTGGGAAATCACGCACCACCGGCAACGCATCAACCTCAATCTTCTCTTCCACTCTCAACGAAGCAAACATAGCAAACACATCCTCTTGAGCCTTCACTGATCTTACCACTTCTCGACAACACATGAGCTTCGAACACAACTCTGGCTCCGGTCTTGGAAATGTAACCGTCCTCTCACCGCAGTTGATATGAACCCGATTAAATTCTAACCAGTTCATACCAAAGATAACATCTATTCCGCTCAACGGAATGCAGACTAAATCCATACCAAAGAGTCGATCATACATAATGACTGAACAATCAACACAAACTAGAGTAGTCGATACTGAACCACTCGCAGGCGTTTCAATAACCATGCGTCCCATCATATTTTCTACTTTAAGACCCAACCTCTTAACACAATCCATAGAAATAAACGAATGGGTAGCACCCGTATCAATAATAGCAGACAAAGGAGTATTATTGATAAAGCATGTACCTCTGATCAAGTTGTCCGCCTTCGCATCACCACCATCTAAAGCAAACACTTTTCCTCCAGCCGCTCTAGGCTTCTTACACATGTTGCTCTTATGACCCTCTTCTTTGCAATTGAAGCACACAACACCTTTCTTGCACTGATCAGCTTTGTGGTTAGGATCACCACACTTGAAACATTTTCCCATCATTCTTCGGGCACTCAAACATACGATGTCCCGGTTGTCCACACTTAAAGCAATTCCTATTACCTCCAAACTTGTTACCACTACTCCCACCTTCATCTGGTTTCTTTCCACCTCTACCATATGGTTTACCTCTAGCCATGTCCTTTCCCCTCTTCTCATTCGCGGCCTTGTAGTAATTAGCCTTTAGCTTTACCATCCTTATCACATATCCGGCTCTTATTCACCAACATCGGAAAATTTCTGATCTCGCTAAACCCAATTAACTGCTTGATATCTGGCCTCAGTCCATTTTCAAACTTTACACACTTGTCTTCCTCAGCTTCCACCGTGTTGTAATGAGGAGCAAAACGACACAAATCTTCAAACTTGGCCGCATATTCAGAAACAGATAAACTCCCCTGCTTGAGCTCCATGAACTCAATCACCTTACGATTCCTCTCGTCTGCCGGAAAATACTTGGTTAAAAACTCTCTCCGGAAACGAGCCCAAGTAACTAAAGCTCCACCAGCTCCCAACCTCTGACTAGCATTTCCCCACCAATGATCAGCCTCATCATGGAGAACATACGCTCCTAGCAATACCTTATGCGCATCCAGACAACGCATAGCCCCAAAAATTCTCTCAATCCCTTCCAACCAAGTCTGAGCTCCATCTGGATCGTATCCTCCCTTGAAGATAGGCGGTTTGTTGTTCATAAACCTCTCGAGTCTCAACTCATCTTCTCCGCCTCCTCTAGCTTGTTGTGCGGCTCTATCCGCAGTCCTACTAGCAGCATCCTGAGCCATGGCATCAGCCATCCGCTCCATCGCGTCCGCAAGTGCTCGTTGCGTCATATCCACACACTACCAAACATCACATAACACAAGTGAGAACAAAGTGTTTAAGAAAACACATGTTACACAAAGGGTATACTAAACTTAATTGATCCAATGGATCGACCAGGCTCTGATACCAACTATTGTAACACCCTAACCCTTAACCGCCGATTATTAGCTTTAATAAAGAAAACGTTAAGGACATAGGAAGTTACAACATCATGGAAAACAATTTCTAATAAACATCAGCAGAAATCAAAACATATTTGATTCACAAACACAGCAGCGGAAAACAACAAACACAGCTTATAAGCAAGCATGTATATAATATACAAAAATATATACATAAGATTTTCAAAAGAGGCAATTCCTACACAGAGGCCATTGCCAAATCTATACATAAACGTTCAGATACCCCAAAAGTAGTGTTACAAATATCAGAGCACTAGACTCTAACTAGGATACAACACCTAGTACCAAAAATGTAAGGATAGCTAAGCTATGCCCTTACCACTACAAAAGCTCCTAAACAGCAAAGGGCTATTCCTCAACGATAGCCTCGCCAACCTGATAATCTGGATCCCCAAAGATCCAGCACATAACACAAAACAGAGAGTGTTAGTATCACAACCAATAAACAGGTATAATAACACATTATTATACATAACCAAAACACAACACATAATTGACAACACACAAGCTCATCAATAACAATTACCACTTAACAACCATTATGCACACATAATGTCACAAAGGATGCATGCCTCAAAATGCATTCACTAATGCATGTGGTACCAAATCATTTTGGATAAACTTATATCCTTATCAAGCACTCTTGATAATATCAAGCACTCTTGATAACCAAGCACTCTTGGATTTCTTATCCGCACACGGATATCATACAATCATGAAATGCATGATGATTCACTTAGTAAATATATAATACTTACTAACACCACTAATTATCAGCACTCTGATAATTATCACATCAACAACAACAAACACAATACTAAATTATCAGCACTCTGATAATTATCACAACAATGACAACAAACACAAACACTAGGCGCTCATGGCCACATCATAATATACGACATGTATATACTCAACCTTGGTTAACAATTTCAAATAAACCAATCAAATCATATCAAAATCTCACACATAAGGGTTTCAAAGGAAAACCCACACACTTTGATAATCCCACACACATGCTAGGGTTTTACTCAAGCTTTTCTTGAAAACAAATAATCTTTAGAAAACATTAAGAATAAGTTAAAATGGTGGGCAAGGTTTCCAAAAATATATTATAAAAATACAGTAGCAAAAGACATCCCCCGCGCACCAGGACCTCCAGAACAACTCAACAAAGTTGTCCTGTCCAGGGTTGGTCGCTACAAGCGAACCCTTGGTCGCTACAAGCGAGCATAGGCAGGGAATTATCCTGCTTGGTCGCTACCAGCGAACCATTGGTCGCTACAAGCGAGCCTGGTCGCTACAAGCGCCCGTGTGGTCGCTTCAAGCGCAGATAGGCAGGGAATTATCCTGCCTGGTCGCTACAAGCGATGTTCCGTCGCTACAAGCGACCGTATCAGTACACAGTCATAAAAATGTGATTTTTCCACCATTTTAGCCCATTCAAGGTTACCCAACTTCCAGAACTTGTTAAAAACAACTTTCCATCATAAAACATCATTTATAACCCATCACCAACAAGGATTGCATCTAGCATAAAAATTAGGGTTCAAAACAATAACTTTTCATAACTTTTCTTATGAATTCACAACACAATAACTTCAACAAAACATGCTAGCATCATCACTTAGCATTCAAGCAAGCACAACATAAACATTAACAACTTTAAACCATAAAAACTTTCTAACAAAACCTAGACAAAGTGAGGAGAAGTTTGGGATGGAGAAATAGACATTCTCCCCTTCTCAATCACTTGTGAAGAAGTAATACTAACTCTCTTACCTTGAAATCAAAGTTCTCTAGCAAACTCAAGCTTCAAATCACAAGCCCTAGGTTTTTCCTCTTGCTTTCTCCTTCTCTTCTCCTCTTCCACGTTTTCTTCCTCTCCAAAAAGAAATGAATAGTGATTCCAAAAAGTCTTAGTGTTATTCTCTTATAATCCAATCCAATCAATCTTGGCCATCCATTCTTACTAACTCTCAAGGACTCATCCTAGCCTTTCAATCCAATCCAAGCTCACTACTATCATAACCACTTGATCATTACTACTCATAAACTTAAAAGCCCAACACTATTCACCCTCTAGGCCCAAAACCTTAAAAACTCGGTTACGAACTTATCTTCGCGCTAAATAATTATTCCTCGATTACTAGAAAATATATATATAAATGCAAATCCATAAAATAAAATATATAAAAATATAATATACGAAAATAGGGTCGTTACAACTCTACCCCCCTAAAAAGAATTTTCGCCCACGAAAATACCTGAAAACAACTCTGGATAGGAGTCCCGCATCTTGCTCTCGAGCTCCCACGTCGCATATTCACCGGCTGGGCCTCCCCAAACGACTTTCACCGATGAAATCTCTTTATTCCTGAGCCTCTTCATCTCTTGTCCTTCAATCCTTAAGGGTACCGTTGTAACCGTCAAATTCTCTCTCACTTGTATCTCATCCGACTCAATCACATGTGACGGATCCGATACGTATTTCCTTAATTGAGACACGTGAAAAACATCATGTAGATTCGACAACGACGGCGGTAACGCAATCCTATACGCCACCTTCCCAATCCTCTTCAAAATCTGATACGGACCAATGAATCCTCGATGCTAACTTCTTCGATTTCAAAGCCCGTCCAATACCCGTAGTCGATGTAACTCTTAGAAACACATGATCTCCTTCTTGAAATTCTATATCCTTCCTTCTCTTGTCGGCATAGCTTTTCTGGCGACTCTGCGACGCTCTCATCTTTTCTTGGATCATCTTGATCTTCTCGGTCGTTTGTTGCACAATCTCAGGTCCAAGCATCACACTTTCTCCCGATTCAAACCAACACAAAGGTGTTCTACATCTTCTCCCATACAACGCTTCAAAAGGTGCCATACCAATGCTCGAATGAAAACTGTTGTTATACGTAAACTCAATCAATGGTAAGCAAGCTTCCCAACTCACTCCTTGTTCCAAAATACACGATCTTAACAAATCCTCCAATGATTGAATTGTCCTCTCCGACTGACCATCCGTCTGCGGGTGATAAGCAGAACTCATCCGCAACTTAGTCCCCAACGCTTCTTGCAAACTCTCCCAAAACCTTGAAGTAAAACGGGGATCTCGATCTGATACAATACTCGACGGAATCCCATGCAATCTCACGATTTGCTCGACATAAATCTCAGCCAACTTTGGTACTAGCATACCGGTCTTGATAGCTATGAAATGAGCAGACTTTGTTAACCTGTCGACAACTACCCAAATCATATTGTTACCTTTCGACGTCTTCGGCAAACCGCTTACAAAATCCATCGCAATACTATCCCATTTCCACTCTGGAATAAACATAGGTTGCAATAGCCCCGACGGCTTCTGATGCTCCACCTTGGACTTCTGACAAGTCAAACACGCGAAAACAAACTCGGCGATCTCTTTCTTCATCCCTTGCCACCAAAACATTTTCCTCAGATCTTGATACATCTTAGTAACACCAGGATGAATACTTAAGTTGCTTCTGTGACCTTCCTCCAAGATCATCCGCTTCAACTCAGGCACATCAGGTACACATAACCTTCCTTGACACCTCATCACGCCTTTCTCATCGATCTCAACGTTTACCTTTTTCCCTTGCTCGATGAGCGTCTTAAGCTTCATCAATCTCACATCATACTTTTGCTTTTCCACAACCTCTTCAAGAAAATCATTCATCAACTTCAACATTCCTAGCTTCACGCTTCTGGTTGTCCTTTCAAAAACCAAACTGAGGTCTCTAAACTCTTCAATCAATCTCAGTTCCTTCGCCATCAGAGAAGACATATGCAGTGATTTCCTACTCAACGCATCGGCTACCACATTAGCCTTACCCGGATGATAACTCAACTCGAAATCATAATCCTTAAGAAACTCTAACCATCTTCTTTGCCTCATGTTGAGCTCCTTCTGATCAAACAAGTACTTCAGACTCTTGTGATCGCTGAAAACCTCGAATCTTGACCCATACAAATAGTGCCTCCAAATCTTGAGAACAAACACGACAGCAGCTAGCTCCAAATCATGCGTAGGATAGTTCCTCTCATGAATCTTCAGCTGTCTCGATGCATAAGCAACGACTTGTCCCCTCTGCATCAACACACCACCTAGACCCATCTTCGACGCATCACAATAAACCACGAACGGTTCCTTCGGATGTGGCAGAATTAGCACAGGTGCAGATGTCAACCTTCTCTTCAGCTCTTGGAAACTCTGCTCACACTTGTCATCCCAAATGAAAGCTTGACCCTTCCTAGTCAACTGCGTCAACGGCAACGCCAACTTTGAAAATCCTTCGATGAACCTCCGATAGTAACCGGCCAAACCAAGAAAACTTCGGATCTCAGTAACAGACTCCGGCGTTCCCCAATCTTGCACGGCTTCTACCTTAGCAGGATCCACTGCTATACCACCACTTGAAATGACGTGACCCAAAAAGCTAACTTCATGCAACCAAAATTCACACTTAGAAAATTTTGCATAAAGCTTCTTCTCGCGCAACACCTCCAACACAATCCTCAAATGATCGGCATGTTCTTCTTCCGTCTTTGAGTATACCAAAATATCGTCTATGAAGACCACCACGAATCGATCCAAAAAGGAATGAAATATACGATTCATATATTCCATAAACACTCCAGGTGCATTCGTAACTCCAAAAGGCATAACAGCGTACTCGTAGTGACCATACCTTGTCCTGAAAGCAGTCTTTGGTATATCTTCCGCCTTAACTCTTATCTGGTGATATCCCGATCTCAAATCAATCTTGCTGAACACACAGGCTCCCACTAACTGATCCATCAAATCATCTATCCTCGGAAGTGGATACTTGTTCTTGATAGTTGCTTTATTCAACTGACGATAATCAATGCACAGACGCATACTACCATCTTTCTTCTTCACCAACAGAACCGGCGCACCCCATGGCGATACACTCGGTCTTACAAACTTCTTCTCTAACAATTCCTCCAATTGTTCCTTCAACTTTTCTAGCTCAGCAGCTGACATACGATACGGCGCCATTGATATTGGACTAGTGCCAGGTACGATGTCAATTGCGAATTCAACCTCTCTCTCGGGTGGTAAATCCAAAATGTCATCTGGAAAAACATCTGGGAAATCACGCACCACCGGCAACGCATCAACCTCAATCTTCTCTTCCACTCTCAACGAAGCAAACATAGCAAACACATCCTCTTGAGCCTTCACTGATCTTACCACTTCTCGACAACACATGAGCTTCGAACACAACTCTGGCTCCGGTCTTGGAAATGTAACCGTCCTCTCACCGCAGTTGATATGAACCCGATTAAATTCTAACCAGTTCATACCAAAGATAACATCTATTCCGCTCAACGGAATGCAGACTAAATCCATACCAAAGAGTCGATCATACATAATGACTGAACAATCAACACAAACTAGAGTAGTCGATACTGAACCACTCGCAGGCGTTTCAATAACCATGCGTCCCATCATATTTTCTACTTTAAGACCCAACCTCTTAACACAATCCATAGAAATAAACGAATGGGTAGCACCCGTATCAATAATAGCAGACAAAGGAGTATTATTGATAAAGCATGTACCTCTGATCAAGTTGTCCGCCTTCGCATCACCACCATCTAAAGCAAACACTTTTCCTCCAGCCGCTCTAGGCTTCTTACACATGTTGCTCTTATGACCCTCTTCTTTGCAATTGAAGCACACAACACCTTTCTTGCACTGATCAGCTTTGTGGTTAGGATCACCACACTTGAAACATTTCCCATCATTCTTCGGGCACTCAAACATACGATGTCCCGGTTGTCCACACTTAAAGCAATTCCTATTACCTCCAAACTTGTTACCACTACTCCCACCTTCATCTGGTTTCTTTCCACCTCTACCATATGGTTTACCTCTAGCCATGTCCTTTCCCCTCTTCTCATTCGCGGCCTTGTAGTAATTAGCTTTAGCCTTACCATCCTTATCACATATCCGGCTCTTATTCACCAACATCGGAAAATTTCTGATCTCGCTAAACCCAATTAGTTGCTTGATATCCGGCCTCAGCCCATTTTCAAACTTTACACATTTGTCTTCCTCAGCTTCCACCGTGTTGTAATGAGGAGCAAAACGACACAAATCTTCAAACTTGGCCGCATATTCAGAAACAGATAAACTCCCCTGCTTGAGCTCCATGAACTCAATCACCTTACGATTCCTCTCGTCTGCCGGAAAATACTTGGCTAAAAACTCTCTCCGGAAACGAGCCCAAGTAACTAAAGCTCCACCAGCTCCCAACCTCTGACTAGCATTTCCCCACCAATGATCAGCCTCATCATGGAGAACATACGCTCCTAGCAACACCTTATGCGCATCCAGACAACGCATAGCCCCAAAAATTCTCTCAATCCCTTCCAACCAAGTCTGAGCTCCATCTGGATCGTATCCTCCCTTGAAGATAGGCGGTTTGTTGTTCATAAACCTCTCGAGTCTCAACTCATCTTCTCCGCCTCCTCTAGCTTGTTGTGCGGCTCTATCCGCAGTCCTACTAGCAGCATCCTGAGCCATGGCATCAGCCATCCGCTCCATCGCGTCCGCAAGTGCTCGTTGCGTCATATCCACACACTACCAAACATCACATAACACAAGTGAGAACAAAGTGTTTAAGAAAACACATGTTACACAAAGGGTATACTAAACTTAATTGATCCAATGGATCAACCAGGCTCTGATACCAACTATTGTAACACCCTAACCCTTAACCGCCGATTATTAGCTTTAATAAAGAAAACGTTAAGGACATAGGAAGTTACAACATCATGGAAAACAATTTCTAATAAACATCAGCAGAAATCAAAACATATTTGATTCACAAACACAGCAGCGGAAAACAACAAACACAGCTTATAAGCAAGCATGTATATAATATACAAAAATATATACATAAGATTTTCAAAAGAGGCAATTCCACACAGAGGCCATTGCCAAATCTATACATAAACGTCCAGATACCCCAAAGTAGTGTTACAAATATCAGAGCACTAGACTCTAACTAGGATACAACACCTAGTACCAAAAATGTAAGGATAGCTAAGCTATGCCCTTACCACTACAAAAGCTCCTAAACAGCAAAGGGCTATTCCTCAACGATAGCCTCGCCAACCTGATAATCTGGATCCCCAAAGATCCAGCACATAACACAAAACAGAGAGTGTTAGTATCACAACCAATAAACAGGTATAATAACACATTATTATACATAACCAAAACACAACACATAATTGACAACACACAGGCTCATCAATAACAATTACCACTTAACAACCATTATGCACACATAATGTCACAAAGGATGCATGCCTCAAAATGCATTCACTAATGCATGTGGTACCAAATCATTTTGGATAAACTTATATCCTTATCAAGCACTCTTGATAATATCAAGCACTCTTGATAACCAAGCACTCTTGGATTTCTTATCCGCACACGGATATCATACAATCATGAAATGCATGATGATTCACTTAGTAAATATATAATACTTACTAACACCACTAATTATCAGCACTCTGATAATTATCACATCAACAACAACAAACACAATACTAAATTATCAGCACTCTGATAATTATCACAACAATGACAACAAACACAAACACTAGGCGCTCATGGCCACATCATAATATACGACATGTATATACTCAACCTTGGTTAACAATTTCAAATAAACCAATCAAATCATATCAAAATCTCACACATAAGGGTTTCAAAGGAAAACCCACACACTTTGATAATCCCACACACATGCTAGGGTTTTACTCAAGCTTTTCTTGAAAACAAATAATCTTTAGAAAACATTAAGAATAAGTTAAAATGGTGGGCAAGGTTTCCAAAAATATATTATAAAAATACAGTAGCAAAAGACATCCCCCGCGCACCAGGACCTCCAGAACAACTCAACAAAGTTGTCCTGTCCAGGGTTGGTCGCTACAAGCGAACCCTTGGTCGCTACAAGCGAGCATAGGCAGGGAATTATCCTGCTTGGTCGCTACCAGCGAACCATTGGTCGCTACAAGCGAGCCTGGTCGCTACAAGCGCCCGTGTGGTCGCTTCAAGCGCAGATAGGCAGGGAATTATCCTGCCTGGTCGCTACAAGCGATGTTCCGTCGCTACAAGCGACCGTATTAGTACACAGTCATAAAAATGTGATTTTTCCACCATTTTAGCCCATTCAAGGTTACCCAACTTCCAGAACTTGTTAAAAACAACTTTCCATCATAAAACATCATTTATAACCCATCACCAACAAGGATTGCATCTAGCATAAAAATTAGGGTTCAAAACAATAACTTTTCATAACTTTTCTTATGAATTCACAACACAATAACTTCAACAAAACATGCTAGCATCATCACTTAGCATTCAAGCAAGCACAACATAAACATTAACAACTTTAAACCATAAAAACTTTCTAACAAAACCTAGACAAAGTGAGGAGAAGTTTGGGATGGAGAAATAGACATTCTCCCCTTCTCAATCACTTGTGAAGAAGTAATACTAACTCTCTTACCTTGAAATCAAAGTTCTCTAGCAAACTCAAGCTTCAAATCACAAGCCCTAGGTTTTTCCTCTTGCTTTCTCCTTCTCTTCTCCTCTTCCACGTTTTCTTCCTCTCCAAAAAGAAATGAATAGTGATTCCAAAAAGTCTTAGTGTTATTCTCTTATAATCCAATCCAATCAATCTTGGCCATCCATTCTTACTAACTCTCAAGGACTCATCCTAGCCTTTCAATCCAATCCAAGCTCACTACTATCATAACCACTTGATCATTACTACTCATAAACTTAAAAGCCCAACACTATTCACCCTCTAGGCCCAAAACCTTAAAAACTCGGTTACGAACTTATCTTCGCGCTAAATAATTATTCCTCGATTACTAGAAAATATATATATAAATGCAAATCCATAAAATAAAATATATAAAAATATAATATACGAAAATAGGGTCGTTACACCCTTCCCCAGTGGAACCATGTTCTCCAATAGAGTCAGATCCCGTTTCTGTAACGAACCCGGGTATCCTTTTGTCTTTTCTTTTATCCCCAATGTGGTCATTTTTATCATCTTTGCATTCATATTTACATTACAAGCATTCATAACATTTGCATACATGCATTCATAACATTTACAATTCGAAAAAATATTTAGTCAAAAAAATGGTGTACTCTATATTTAAGTCTCTTCGACCCGTCCATTTCAAATTTCACTTTCAATCTCCGGGGCGAAGAAACTTAAATAGGGGCATCTGTCATACCCCATTTTTTGACTCATATTTTTCTTTGTTTTAATATTTTATTATTTCATCATTTATGACTTTTTGTTATTACTTTTTGTTATTATATTTTATTTTACACTTTTCACCACTTTTATTACTATCATTTTATTATTATTAAATATTAATAATATCATCATCCTTATTATTATTAGTATTATTGTTATTCTATTTTCATTAATAATATCATTATTATCTATTATTATTATTATTGAGGTTTTATTAATTAATAATATTAAGCTTTTCATCATTTTTATTATTATTATCATCATTTTCATTCTCATTTTTTTATTCTTTTTTATTTTTATTTGCATTATCATTTTATTATTATCATTTTCATTATCCTTATTATTATTATTGCTATTATTTATTATTCATTTCCACCTTTTATTTTATTTTAAAATACAAAATAATTCAAAAAAAGGGAAGTTCGCAGTGCGAAGTGACCTTCGCACTGCGACCTCTGCGATTTTCTGCAGAATTTTTATTTTCTTTGATTTATCTGTTTTGTTTTCATTTGTAATTGTTATTATTAGTATTATTACTATTGTTATTGCTATTTGTGACTGATTTAGTGCAGCAAGGCAAGAATTAATGTGTGACATTAAAGGTAAAAGGAAAGAAGGATTTTCTTCCAACCTAACATGTGCTCAAACAAATTGGCTGCCCTTGGTCAGCTCTTGTCCCTCCAAATTGACCCATCATCCAACCTGAGCTTGCCAGCCAGCTACTTGATCCCTTTCCTTCCCTTTTTCTCTACCAAAACCAGTCAAACTTAAGTGGTTTTTGCTTGCAAAAAGCTGTTTGTGCTGCCCTGTTTTGAGCTGGATTTCTCCTCCCACACACCAGCCCACATGCTCATTTTGCTTCCCCCAATCTCCCTGTACATGGCAGTACACGTTTTCATTGCTTGGCCTTCCAAGATTGCAAGGATTGATCCCAAGAATCACCCCTTTTTGCAGCTGCCCTGTTTTGCAGTTTTTCTCATCATTACCTTCTAGAACAAGCTGCATTTGTGGCTGAGATCAGTCAAGGTCTTGCCCCTTGGCACAAGGCAAAGCAACTTCTATCCATTAGCATTAAATGCAAAGTGTTCTAGCTTGAATTTAGCCCAAAATCAGCTAGGTTCTAAGATTTTATTCATCATTGCAAGGATTGCATTTTTAGCCTATAAAAGGAATGCCAAGGCCCAAGGATCAGACACATTGAAAAAACCAGTTGCACACACAATCAATAGACCAAATAAACAGCCTTACACACACGAAATTCATACCAAGATCCATTGCATTGCAGCACCAAATCAGTTCATACACAAAGCAAAAACCAATTAGAGCATTGTCCATAAACTCTAATCAATCAAGCAAGCCACTTCCAACCTTTTGCTCAAGCATTGCTAGGAGTTCTGTAAGTCTCCTTTAATCTTTGTCTTTCATTGTGTTTGCTGTTTCCATCATTTGCTTTGTTCAATTTCATTTTGTGCACAAAAACCCCTTTTGAAGCTCAAAAGGGATCTCAAAGGGGCCAAGCCTTAAAACTGAGTTTTTACCCTCCTTTTTCTTCAATTTTGCAAAGCTTTTTAACCCCCTTTAGGTTCTGAAGCTTGCTTAGAAGCAGTTTCTGAACTTCTGTTCAGAAACAGCTTCTGAGTTTGAAATTTCGCATACTTCGCAGAGCAAAGTATTGCTCGCACTGCGAACATATCAGAACCTGACTTCGCAGAGCCAAGTTCTGGTTGCTCTACGAAGTATGTGAAACTCAGAACATGAATCAGGCATCCAAATGCCAAATTATTGGGGTTCCAGCCCTTGATTCAGAACCTAAAGAGTGTTAAAATCATTTTTGTCCAAACCCAATTCATAATCATGCACAACTTTGGAAATTTCACAAGTTCGTGCGATAAATTTTGAGTAACTTGTGAAACAAGTTATGTTCTTCAATTTCCAAAACCAAACTTGAGCAATATGCTAAGTTCGTTTATTTTCAAAACAAACTTGAACAACCATGTTGTTCATGATTTTCAATCCAAACCAGAACTTAAGCCGAGCTTGCTCACTCTTTTAAACCAAGCTCGAATTTAGCCGAACTAGTGAACTTTCCAAATTTGTGTATGTTTGTTTTATGATTTTGTTCATCGTTCAAACTTGAACAAACGCTTGTTCTTGAGTTTCGATAGCTTAAGCAACAAGTAATGTTCATGATTTTAATAAACTCGAACAAACAAATTTGTTCGTGATTCCCTTTTTTTTTCTAACTTTCCCGATAAGGCATTTTGGTTCCCTTTGAGATTCCTTAGAGTTCCAACAAAACCAAACTTGAATGAAACGGGAATGGCTTGACGTATGTCTCCCCAAACCTCGGTTGCACGAATGCGTGACATATGTCTCGTCGCTCGGGCAACCGTCATTCCACCCTTTGACGTGTCTCGCACGCTCAACCTTCCCTTGGCCCCCTTTGGACCATTTTTTAACCCTTTTCTTGGCCCTCGTGGTCAATCCGAACCTTTCGCGCCTTTGCGCGTTTATTTTCAACCATTTACACCTTGCGCGAATTTATCGCCTTGATGTGCGTCTGTCTTTTTTTCTTAAAACATTTACGCCTTGCGCGAGTTTATCGCCTTAGCGTTTGTCTTCATCATTTAAAACCTTTTACGCTTTCGTGCATTTTAAAACCTTTGTTCAAGTCCGAGTGCAAATCTTTTTTATCCAATCATTTACCTTTATGCATTGTCGTCAATGGCCAGTTCGGCAACAACCCGAACAGTTGACATTTACTTTCATTACTTTCTCTTTTTTCAAACTTTTTTCGCTCGGACGCGATCAAATCTTTTTTAACTAAAACAAACCAACATACAAACTTTTTCTACCCAGAGAACTACGTACGCTTTGAATTCTCCGACTACCGGGAGATACGTAGGAGCAAGATCGACATCTTGTCAAGCCCATTAATAAAACTTTCTTTTTTCCCTTTCGTTTGTTTTTATCTCTTTTTCCCTCTATATTATTATATTTTTTATATGTTTAAACACGCAAGTAAAACATCGAAACATTTTAAGCCTAAGCCGACTAAGAGGTTCCCGTTGAGTACAACGGATGTGAGGGGTGCTAATACCTTCCCCTCGCATAATCGACTTTCGAACCTAAAATCTTTTTCAAGGTAATTTCGAACTTTTTTCCTTTTCTCCCCGGAAAATTAAAAGTTCAGTCGTGGTTTAACATTAGTGATTCAATGCTTCCCAATAGCTTGACATTCGAAGTGCGACGCGACAGGAGGCAATTTGTTAGCCCATATTTTTGATAAGCTAAAAATATGCTCTAAACACGCATTAAATGCTGAAGAGAATCTTGTCAGATTCTTTCGAATCGAAGAGCAAGAAGATTCTAATGGAAACGTTCATAGGTTCAAGAGAATATTTACAAACACAAGGCTAAGGCAGGAAAGAGGGCTTCGAACCATTGGGCAAATCGACCTAGCGTATGATCGAATCGAAGCAACAGATTTCTGGACTTAGCACAATTCTGACAAACTTCACAAATTAAGTTCGACTTCGAGCGATACAGACAACCGTTCTAAGGAGCAGTTAGGTGCATGTAGGGTGTACGTGGCAGGACATTTGGCAGTAGGGTAGTGTTCGACCGTTAGGACAGTTTATTTTCGAAAGTCTATATATAGTAGTTTTTTAGTCAGAAACAAGGTCGCAATTCATTTATACAAAAATCCTTGTAAAACTCAAAGTATCCATGCTATCGAGAGAAACGAGTGAAATGGGATCCAAGTATGAATCTGTGAACCATTCTTTTCTGTAAAGCACATTTTACAATTCTATGCAATTTACTTTTCATGTAAATTTACCTTTCAAGCACTTTAAATTTCATGCAAAGTTTACTGCCTTTCATTTAAATTCTCGTCATTTACCTGTTTCGATCGAAACAAAGCGTTTGTTTATTAAAATTTATTTTCCTTGTTGCTTGTAATCCAAGTGACTTGTATATTTAATTCTCCCAAAACTACAATAAATGTTTATGCCTAATGAACATTCAAACAATTTAAAGAATTCAAACAAAGTACTATGCTCCTGAGATTCACTAGTTGGTCTCGCAAGCAATTAACCCAGACTAGCGGTTGTTTACCAAACTTCAGCGTAAACAACAGTTTAACAGGAACAAACAGGTAGCCCTCTATGGGTAAGGTTAAAGCTTGGCGATCATAGGTATCCCCAAGATTGCCAAAGTAGGCATGACGACCCTAGGTTCCCCGAGGTTGCCAACAGTAGGATGACTGGAGCTCACTGAGACATTATGTCTCATCCCAATCCTTCTGGTGCAGGTTTTCAGGTTAGCAGGACGATCGTGATGAAGTTCTTCAGGAAAACGCTGGATGGAGTGCAGTTGCTCATCAAGTATCAGCTCAGGAGCTTAATGGACTTTTCTATAAGTATATATTATGGTACTTGAACGGTTGTGTAACGAGAAAATTGTACTTATTCAGTTGTATTATTTGTAATTATTATTGAAAAGTTTAATGTATCTTGTATCAGTTTAATGCACATGCTAATATTCTAGATAACATTAGTATGGGTGTTACGAAATCAAGACATCAGTCACAAACTTGACAGTCTTCAAACTCAACATTAGAAGTTGCTTAGTCTTCATCAGACACAACATTAGATGTTGCTCAGTTGATGTGTGCCTCAGGCACATTCAGACTCTTCTTCCTAGCAATCCTCTTCTGAGTTTCAGCAATCCTCTTCTGAAGAGAGAGCATGATGTCAGCATCATCCTCAGATTCACTAGGATCCACATCCTTTCCTTTTGGTGCCTTCTTCTTAGCAATGGGAGTGGGCCTGCTGACAGCACCAACAACCTTTGCTTTCCTAGATTTCAGTCTCTTTGCTACACTTTGTTCAAGCCTAATAGATTCATCATCAGACTTCATATCAGAACCTACATCAGAACCTCCATCAGACTTAGATGGGGTAGAATCAGGATTATCAACAACAACCTTAGAGAAGGACACAGTTGCATCATCAACACCCACATGTGATCTGTTGGTAATTTCATCATTCAGATTCCCTATGATCAGGTCCTTAGGATGATCCTTTTGGATTTTGCTGCCTTCAACAATCTTAAGTTTGGGTCTCCATTCCTTTTTCACATTGACTTTGTTTACAATGGATTCCACTTTTCTTTGTTGAAAGTGCTTGGGATATCCATGCAACTTGAAACAGTATGGATTTATGTGCCCCTTTTTGCCACAGTGATGACATATCCAAGGATGAGAATCCCTTCTGCTCTTAGATCCTTGTGGTTGGTTCTGATGTTCCATCTTAGGTTTTCCTTGATTCTGACTCTTCAGTGTCTCCTTTGGCCTCCTCATATGTTCAAGTTGACAGTTCAATTGGGTTACCTCATCATGCAAACCAGAGATGGTTGATAGGAGTTTTTCTTTTTTAATGCGTAAATTAGCAATGATTTTCTTCTGCTTTTCTCCTACTTGACAAGCCTCTTCAAATTGAACCTGCAATTTCTTGAATTGCCTAAGCACAGTTGCATCTGAGAACCTTTCTTCACATTGAACAACTTCCTTGTCCATTCTGCCAGAAAATACCTTCCCTGGAGCTCACCCAATAACAAGCAGGGTGCCTGCTCTGATGGCAATTGAAAAATGTGGCAGGTACTGAGTCTGAACTTGTAAAACAGAGTATGAAAACAATGGTTCAGAAGCAGAAAATAAACAGGACAGAAAGTAAATAACACAACTGATTTGTTAACCCAGTTCGGTGCAAACTTCACCTACGTCTGGAGGATACCAATCCAGGAAGGAAATCCTCTAAGTAGAATCAATTCAAAGACTCAAGACACAACCCCTGTTCCCAGCCTTATCACTTAATCTCTACCCGTATAGACTTCTACCTAGGAACACACCTAGATATAAGAACCCACTTACTTCCTATCCAAGCAATCACAGTCCCAGTGATCGTAAATTCTAAACAATTATGAAGACACTCTTCAAACATAAAAACAGTCACTTTTCCTTAAAAGCTTTAAGTGATTACAACTAAAAAAACAACAACCAACTCTAAACACTTGAGTGGTGCACATAAACAAAGCACAAGGCCAACAGACTCAAAAAACTAAGACTCTTTTAATTCTTGAGATGAGCAAGTTCTTCAATAGCAAAGCCTTCTATTTATAATCTTCAGCTGCTCATAAAATTAGTAATAAATCTTCAAAGATATGATCTTAGAATTCTTTTAGAAGCAAATAGAAGCACATAAATTTCCATAAATATCTTTTCCAAAGATTTCTTTGAAAAAATATTCTCAAATAATTGAATCCAATCTTCAACAAATATCTCACGCAAAAATACTTCCTTCTGGAAACAAGCTTGGATAAATCTTCAATTAAATCTTCAAAAGATATTGTGAGAGATTTAATAGAATTCAGACGCAAAAACCAGCTTCTGAAATGCAGCTTCTGAAGTGCACAAAATGAGATTTTCAGCTTCTGAAGACACAATGCTTGTACATTTTGATTTTAGCAAACATGTAGCCAACATCCAAATATCCAACACTTGTCGCTCTGCGACCATAGCAGAATTCAGCTTCTGAGTTTAAACTTTTGAAGCTAACTTCTGAGGTTCTGAAGTGAGGTTTTAGAGTCTGAGAAGGGGCTGTTTTACTCATTTTTTTCCAAAGTATAACAAGTGTTTTTGCTTTTATTTGTAATTTCATAATTTTCAATAATAAGCTTGAATGAAAAAGGAGTGGTTTGACGTATGTCTTCCCATTCCCCGATTGCACAAGCACTTGACGTATGTCTCGTTGTTTGGACGATCATCATTCCTTTTCAAAAATACAAAAAAAATACATTTACTTTCAACAATAAACTTGATTGAAAAAGGAGTGGTTTGGCGTATGTCTTTTCATTCCCCGGTTGCACGAGCACTTGATGTATGTCTCGTTGTTCGGACAATCGTCATTCTATTTTCAAAATACAAAAAACATAAAAAACAAATCCAACACATCAAACTAATTCTTGGCCCCCCGTGGTCAATTAAAAATCAAACCTTTTTTCACAAACGGATGATGTTTTTATCAATTCTAACACGATACAAACAAACGCTTAAGCCTCCCACGCGTGAGCATACAAGCTATGTTTAACCGCTAGAATACGATCAACAACATCGTTCTTTAAAATCAACCAACAAACAAACATTTTCTAACAAAGAACTACGTAGCTATGAATTCTCCATCGCACCAGGAGATATGTAGGAGCAAGATCCCACTCTTGTCAAGCACACTAATGTAAAAAACCTTTTTTCCCCTTTGAAGTATTAAAACATAGCAAACAAACCTTTAAAACACTTTTAACCCTAACTAACTAGGAGGTTACCGTTGAGTACAACAGATGTGAGGGGTGCTAAAACCTTCCCCTTGCATAATCGACTCCCGAACCCGTTAATGGTTGCGATGACCATCCTTTCACATCGTCAAGGGTTTTATCAACGTTTCCCTTTAAAAATAAAACTTTGGTGGCGACTCCGCAGTCTTTCCGAGTGTTGGTACGCTCGAGCATTTTTTTAGAGAGCGCACAGCTGGCGACTCCGCTGGGGATCCTTCTCACTAGCGAGTCAGGCCTATCCTTGTTAGCTCTTAGGCTAAGTGTTTTTTCTTTGCTTGCATGTTTTTGTTTTATGTCTTTGTCTTCTTTTTCTCTTGCCTCTATATCTATGCTTCATTATACCTTATGTTCATATTGATATGTCAACTGTGGGTTGTCACATGAGTGAAGCTCTATACCCGAGCTTTGAGAAAAACTTAAGATAAGATGGTGGTTGCATAGTGTTGCTAGTTTCATCTCACACATGACGGCCACTTGTGAACCAATTTTCAAAAAATTGCTAAGGAAAAATCAAACTGTTCAGTGGAATGAGGACTGCCAAGAGGTGTTCGATAAGATCAAACAATACCTGCAAGAGCCACCAATTTTGATACCTCCAGTTCCTGGTAGACCCCTCATCTTATACTTGACAGTGCTTGATGGATCAATGGGTTGTGTGCTAGGACAACAGGATGAAACGGGAAGAAAAGAGCACGCCATCTACTATCTAAGCAAGAAGTTCACCGAGTGCGAATCAAGGTATACCTCGCTTGAAAAGACTTGCTGCGCCTTAGCATGGGCTGCCCGACGTTTAAGACAGTACATGTTGACTCACACCACTTGGTTGATATCAAAGATGGATCCCATCAAATACATCTTCGAAAAGCCCGCTCTCACAGGAAAGACAGCCCGTTGGCAAATGCTGCTATCCGAGTATGACATCCAATATGTTGCTCAAAAGGCTATAAAAGGGAGTGTTTTATCCGAGCACCTTGCTCACCAACCATTGGAAGACTATCAATCCATACAATTTGATTTCCCCGATGAAGACGTTGTAGCCTTGAATGACGAAAAGATCATAAGTGATGATGAAGGGCCTGAACCAGGAACCCGTTGGAAACTCGCTTTCGATGGTGCCTCAAATGCCATGGGGCATAGGATTAGGGCTGTCCTAATATCACCAAGAAATGGGTATCAACCCTTCACAGCAAGGTTATGCTTTGACTGCACCAATAACATGGCAGAGTATGAAGCGTGCATCTTGGGCCTCGAAGCAGCAATTGACCTAAGGATCACAATCCTTGAAGTATTCGGGGACTCAGCACTAGTCATCTATCAAGTGAAAGGAGAATGGGAAACAAAGCATCACAATTTGATCCCCTACCGTGCCCGTGTTGTAGAATTGATGAAGCATTTCGATGAGATCACCTTTCACCATATACCTCGAGAAGAGAATCAGGTAGCGGATGCTTTAGCTACATTATCATCCATGTACCAAGTGAATTTCCATTACGAGGCACCAATCATAAGGATGGATCGTAGGGATAGACCAGTTGTGTGCGCAGTAGTCGAAGAAGAACTCGACAACAAACCCTAGTTTTAAGACATCAAACGATACCTCGAAGAGCAAAAGTATCCAGAGAATGTCTCACAAATAGACAGGAAAACCCTCAGGAGATTGGCATCACAGTTCTTCCTCAGCGGGGACACACTCTACAAAAGAAATTATGACATGGTCTTACTCAGGTGTGTGGATAAACATGAAGCAAACATGCTCATCAAAGAAATCCATGAGGGATCTTTTGGAACCCATGCCAATGGACATGCAATGGCAAAGAAGATTCTAAGGGCGGGCTATTACTGGCTAACTATGGAGGCTGACTGTTTCCGCTATGCCAAGACATGTCACAAGTGTCAAATTTACGCCAACAAGGTGCATGTGCCACCAACTCCTCTGAATGTCATTACGACACCCTGGCCATTTTCTATGTGGGGCATAGACATGATTGGAATGATTGAACCAAAGGCTTGAAATGGACACCGGTTCATCCTGGTTGCCATCGACTATTTCACCAAGTGGGTTGAAGCGGCTTCTTATGCAAACGTACAAAACAAGTGGTTGCCCGATTCATCAAGAAGGAAATCATTTGCCGTTACGGCACTCCCCACAAAATCATCACAGATAATGGGGCAAATCTAAACAACAACACAATGAAGGAGTTGTGCAAAGACTTCAAGATTGAGCACCATAATTCCTCACCATATCGGCCAAAGATGAACGGTGCGGTAGAAGCGGCCAACAAGAACATCAAAAAAATCATCCAGAAGATGGTAAAAACCTACAAGGATTGGCATGAGATGCTTCCCTTTGCGCTACACGGCTACAGAACAGCCGTTCGCACTTCCACTGGGGCAACCCCTTTTTCCTTAGTATACAGTATGGAGGCCATGCTTCCCATTGAAGTTGAAATTCCCTCATTAAGGGTCTTGATGGAAACTAAATTAGAAGAAGCCGAATGGGTCCAAACAAGATTCAACCAATTGAACCTCATAGAAGAAAAACGCCTAACAGCATTGTGTCATGGACAGTTGTACCAAAAGAGGCTCAAGAGGGCATTCGACAAAAAAGTTCGTCCTCGAGAATTCAGAGAAGGAGACTTAGTGCTAAAAAAGATATTACCCATCCACAAGGATCCCCGTGGGAAATGGACTCCTACTTATGAAGGACTATACATGGTTAAGAAGGCTTTCTCTGGCGGAGCCTTAATCATCACTACTATGGATGGGGAGGAGTTTCCACTCTCAATAAACTCCGACGCAGTCAAAAAATACTATGCCTAAAAAAAAGAAAAGAAAGAAGAGCTCGCTAAATCAAAAACCCGAAAGGGCGGTTAGGCAATAAAGAGCGTCCTAGTAGATCGAAAACCTGAAAAGGCGGTCTAGGCAAAAATTAAGGACATCAAAAAAGGAAATATACCCCAGTGGACTGAAAAACTCGAAAGAGCGGTCCAGGTAAAAATTAGGGGTTCCAAAACAAACAAGAAAGGCAGAGGGCTGCAACACTCAAGATCCTGACAGAATTCAAGAAGGGAGGAATCAGTTTCGTTATCATCTTCCAGAGGCAAAGGATTTCGAACTCATAGGGAAAATAGAACGTGTTGTATCAAAGCAACACCCAAGCGAATCTCCATTTGTTTTTTGCTTTTTCTTTTCTCTATCTTAGTAATCACTTCCTACAAGGATTACATCTTCATGTATTGTTACCCATTCAAGGGATCAAGTTTTCATTGAATAAAAATCATTTTTAAGCCATTCCATTTATTGTGTTCTCACTTGCTCATAGAATGTTTTTTTATTCATGGTGAATAATGCATTGAAATATGGGAAGTAACATAAAAACTTGCAAAAGAAAATATGTATTTTACTTGAATTTTTAAATGTCGAAAGAATTTCGTTGGTCTCCAGTATTGCATCAAAGGACTCAAAGCCTGAAAATCTTCATCAGTCATTTTAAGGTTTTTACTCTTTAGTAGAAACACAAAGATCCCGGGTGTCGGAGGGACGGAATTCCCCAAATAAAACATACCCCACATTTCTTTCACCCACTTTCAAGACGATCCTCGCCATTTCCAACCAAAGCCCAATCGCCATTGGCACCTAATCACAAATAAAGCCCAATTTTCATTGGCACTCCCAAACACAATTTCCAACCAAAGCCCAATCGTCATTAGCACCTAATCACAACCAAAACCTAATCGTCATTGGCACCTAATCACAAATAAAGCCCAATTTTCATTGGCACTCCCAAGCACAATTTCCAACCAAAGCCCAACCATGCATTGGCACCCGATCATAACCGAAGCTCAGCATGTCATTTGCTTCTCCCACATGTCAGCATAGCGCATGCATCATATCAAACTCATTCATTAGCATGCATCTCATATTCATATCATACTCTCCCTCACAATTTCTCTTGCTCCCCAGCAAACACTCCCCAGTGAATATCCCATATTCACCGACATTCACCAACAAGTTATCCCAGTGTTCCCTAGTGGACCTCTTTCACTAACTTCCCCAGTAGGTTTCTTCAAAAAGAAAACCAACGGGTCCCTTCACAAACGATCCCAATTCTCATTAAACTTACCTACATCCACTAAGTTTCCCCAGCAGAAACTCCTTAGTGAGTCTACCTCATATCATATCATACTGCATAAAGCAACTTAAAGCATATTATGCATCAACAATCATTTTTCCGTTTCAACAATCTAAGTACTAGCCACGTCTAGAAACGAATACATTTATCCCCAGGGTAGTCTAAGCACACCCCGAGGCGACGATTTGTCTTTTAGATCTAAGCACCCCCCGAGGCGACGATCTGTTTATCTTTTAGATCTAAGCACCCCCCGAGGCGACGATCTGTTTTTTTAGATTTAAGCACCCCCCGAGGCGACGATCCGTTTATCTTTTAGATCTAAGCACCCCCCCGAGGCGACGATCTGTTTATTTTTCAGTCTAAGCACCCCCCGAGGCGACGACTTGTTTTTAGATCTAAGCACCCCCCGAGGCGACGATATGTTTTTTTAGATCTAAGCACCCCCCCGAGGCGACGATCTGTTTGTTTTTTAGATCTAAGCACCCCCCGAGGTGACGATCTGTTTATCTTTTAGATCTAAGTACCCCCCGAGGCGACGATCTGTTTATTTTTTAGTCTAAGCACCCCCCGAGGCGACGACTTGTTTTTTAGATCTAAGCACCCCCCGAGGCGACGATATGTTTTTTTAGATCTAAGCACCCCCCCCCGAGGCGACGATCTGTTTGTTTTTTAGATCTAAGCACCCCCCGAGGTGATGATCTGTTTATCTTTTAGATCTAAGTACCCCCCGAGGCGACGATCTGTTTATTTTTTAGTCTAAGCACCCCCCGAGGCGACGACTTGTTTTTTAGATCTAAGCACCCCCCGAGGCGACGATCTGTTTTTTTAGATCTAAGCACCCCCCGAGGCGACGATCTGTTTGTTTTTTAGATCTAAGCACCCCCCGAGGCGACGATCTGTTTATCTTTTAGATCTAAGCACCCCCCGAGGCGACGATCTGTTTATTTTTCAGTCTAAGCACCCCTCGAGGTGACGACTTGTTTATTTTTCAGTCTAAGCACCCCCCGAGGCGACAATTTGTCTTTTAGATCTAAGCACCCCCTGAGGCGACGATCTATTTATTTTTAGTTTATGCACCAGTAACCAACCCAGAGGTGACCCTGCATTTACCTTTGTGTCCATTGTTTCCACATTTCAATAATTTCATATTATTTACTACAGTCTTTTCTCACTTTGAAGGACAAAATTTGGGTCCTTTATACTTAATTGCTCTTCACAAAGAGTTTACGTGATGCCCTCGACACTCACATTCTCTACGCGAAGACACAATTAAGTAGAGGCAGCTGTTGTACCCTAATTTTGTCCAAGTCTTTTCTTCAAAAAAGGTCAACACAAAAAAGTCAACTTTTATTTTTCTCCTTTTAAAAATAAAAAAAAGAAGGTTTCGCAGAGCGACGTTATGTCTGCTCTGCGAACATTGAAGTTTATTATTATTTATTTATCTTTCTTTTTTATTTTATTATTATTATTATTATTATCATCATTATTATTATTATTACTTTTATTATTATATTCTACTGTTTGATTCAAAGGGAAAGAAAGAAGAAACTTGTGCCAAGAAGAAGCATGTGCCAAGAAAGTGGCTGCCCAGGGCAGCACTTCTCCCCTTCCTCTGTTTCCTGTGCCCTTTCCCCTGTTACTTTCTAGCAAACCACCTTGCCATTTTTCTTCCCTTTCTTCTTTATCAAAACCAGTCAAGGTAAGCTGCAAAACTGCTGCCCCTGTTTCCAAAACTGCTGCCCCTGTTCCAGCATTTCTTCCTTCCCATTTTTTCACTGCTGCTGCCCCTGTGTGCAGCACCTTTCTCCTTTGTTTCTCCCAACCTTTGCACAGGACATCACCCTTTCTTTCCTGTTTTTCTTCCCCAAATCTTCAAAGATCAATCCCAAAAGCACCACAAGTTGCAAACAACACCCTGTTTTCCCATTTTTCCAGCAACTTCTGTCAACTCAGCCCCTAGTTGTGCAGAATTAACCAAAGTCTTCACTAAGATCACAAGGCAAGGTCACTTCCTTCCTTTTGCATTAAATGCTAACCAAAGTCTTGGTCATAGCACACAAAATAGCACAACTTTCAATGGATTTTCATGATTACAAATGATCACAAATTTGCCTATATAAACAACACGAAATTTAGAGGATTGAACACAATTTTTTTAATACAATTCAGAAGGATTTAGAGAGAAATTTTGAGAGAAAAAACAGAGGAATTTTAGAGCAAACTCAGAATCAAAAGAAACAGCAAGAATTCACCACAATCTTTGAAAAGAAAAGCTCTGTTTTCTGTTTCCTTCTTCATAAACCATCACAAACCAATCAAACAATCAAAACAGCCACTAAATCACCAGAAACATCATACCCAGAGTGAAGAATAACAGCAAAAACACCATTGTTGTTGATGTTCTTATTCTTCATCACTTCCATCTTTGCAAAAACCACAACCACTCAAAAGCCCCTTCCGTTTTCTTGCATTCAAGCTTTGGCTAGGAATTTGTAAGTGTCTTAAACCTTTTATCTCTTCTTTTGCATTCTGTTTGCATTTTTGTTCTGCTGTTCCTGTTGTTCAGCATCATTGTTCTGCATTCTTAGTGGTCTTTAACTCATTTTTGAACTAAAAACATCTTTCAAAAACCCCAAAAAATCCCAAAGTTTACAAATCATCAAAACAGAAGTGTTTTACTTCTCTTTCTTACTGTTTCGAACGTTTTTTACCCCCTGAGGTTCTGAAGTCAGAAATCAGAAGCAGTCTGAACAGTAGTTCAGAAGCAGCTTCTGAACAGTGCTATTAAAACTCAGAGTCTGAAGTCAGCTTCTGAAGGCTTCACAGAGCTAAGTTCTTGTCGCTCTGTGACCATAGCAGAACAGTACTTTTGAACTTCAGAGTCTGAAGTCAGCTTCTGAAGGCTTCGCAGAGCTAAGTTCTTGTCGCTCTGTGACCATAGCAGAACAGTACTTCTGAACTTCAGAGTCTGAAGTCAGCTTTTGAAGGCTTCGCAGAGCTAAGTTCTTGTCACTCTGCGACCATAGCAGAACTCAGCTTCTGAGTTTAAACTTTTGAAGCTAACTTCTGAGGTTCTGAAGTGAGGTTTCAGAGTTTGAGAAGGGGCTGTTTTACTCATTTTTTTTCCAAAGTATAACAAGTGTTTTTGCTTTTATTTGTAATTTCATTTTCAATAATAAGCTTGAATGAAAAAGGAGTGGTTTGACATATGTCTTCCCATTCCCCGATTGCACAAGCACTTGACGTATGTCTCGTTGTTTGGACGATCGTCATTCCTTTTCAAAAATACCAAAAAAATACATTTACTTTCAACAATAAACTTGATTGAAAAATGAGTGGTTTGACGTATGTCTTTTCATTCCCCGGTTGCACGAGCACTTGACGTATGTCTCGTTGTTCGGACAATCGTCATTCTATTTTCAAAATACAAAAAACATAAAAAACAAATCCAACACATCAAACTAATTCTTGGCCCCCCGTGGTCAATTAAAAATCAAACCTTTTTTCACAAACGGATGGTGTTTTTATCAATTCTAACGCGATACAAACAAACGCTTAAGCCTCCCACGCGCGAGCATACAAGCTACGTTTAACCGCTAGAATACGATCAAAAACAACGTTCTTTAAAATCAACCAACAAACAAACGTTTTCTAACAAAGAACTACGTAGCTTTGAATTCTCCATCGCACTAGGAGATACGTAGGAGCAAGATCCCACTCTTGTCAAGCACACTAATGTAAAAAAAACCTTTTTTCCCTTTGAAATATTAAAACATAGCAAACAAACCTTTAAAACACTTTTAACCCTAACTAACTAGGAGGTTCCCGTTGAGTACAACAGATGTGAGGGGTGCTAATACCTTCCCCTTGCATAATCGAATCCCGAACCAATTAATGGTTGCGATGACCATCCTTTCACATCGTCAAGGGTTTTTATCAACGTTTCCCTTTAAAAATAAAACTTTGGTGGCGACTCCGCAGTCTTTCCGAGTGTTGGTGCGCTCGAGCGTTTTTTTAGAGAGCGCACACTAATATTACTTTTTTTCTTCTTCAAGATTACATTTTCATTGTACTGGCAATGTATGCCATGATTATGCACCTGCAGTTGTTTTTTATTCGCACTTAATTTTCACTTCTTGCAGCACTGGCCTGTATTTTTTCAAATATTTGTCATTTACTCGCAAGATTCGATTATCCGCACCGATCTCCTCTATTTCGTACGCACCATTCGAGTAAACCTGAGTGATTTCGAATGGACCTTCCCAATTTGGCGACCATTTGCCTAGAACTCTGTCTTTTCTATCCATAGGTAGAATCACTTTCCAGACCAAATCTCCTGAAACGAAAGATTTAGACTTTACTTTCTTGTTGTAGGCTTTGGCCACTCTTTCTTTCTGCCTCATGAGGACATCTAATGCACGTATCCTTTCTTCATCTAAATCAACCAGTTCATCCAACATCATGTCCCAATAATGGTTTGTTGGGAGGTCGCACTGCCTTTGGACTCTAGTCGATTGTAAACACACTTCGGCGGGTAGGACCGCGTCATGGCCAAATGTAAGTCTAAAAGGGGTAGTGTTAGTTGATTCTTTTGGCGAGTTTTGACAAGGCCACAGAGCTTGATTCAAAGTGTTATGCCAATTTCTTGGTTTACTACCCGCATGTTTCTTTATCAAATTAATGATTACTTTATTGGTGGCTTTGACTTGATCATTTGCCTGCGCGTAATAAGGCGTCGAAGTTAACAATTTAAACCCGACTTGAGAAGCAAATTCTGCCATTTTTCGCCCTGTGAAAACCGACCCTTGGTCTGTGGTGATAGTCTCTGGGATCCCAAACCTGTATAGAATGTGGTCCTGAATAAACTTGATCACTGCTTCCTAATCCACATTCGATAAAGGGACGACTTCTACCCATTTGGTGAAGTAATCTATCCCGACTATAATATATCGGTGGCCTTTCGACAAAGTAGGTTTTACTTCTCCGATCAAATCCAAAGCCCATCCTCTAAATGGCCATGGTTTTACTATTGCATGAAGTTCACTTGCTGGTACATGTTGTATTCCTGCATGCTTTTGACATTCTTGACATCCTTTAGCGAACTCTATACAATCTTTTAACAATGTAGGCCAATAGACCCCTTGTCGAAACAAGAGCCACTTCATTTTGTGGCCTGCTTGGTGCGAACCACAGGCCCCACTGTGAGTGGTGGAAATTGCCAAGTACGCCTTGTTTTCTCCAAGGCATTTCAATAAAACTTGCTCAGGAGTCTTCTTGAACAATTCATTCCCTATCACCACATAGCTTAAAGCTCTGTATTTGATTTTCCGACTGGTATTCCCAGTAGGGTTTTTCAAATATTCGATGATTTGTTTCCGCCAATCATTGACTGCCATACTGTCAATGGCAAAAACTTCGAAAATTTCGGCCGAAAGATTGTTTATCTCCTCTGCCCCCTCAGTTTTTGTAATTGACAGTTCTTTTAGAGTAGGGGAAATCAGATTAGATTTATCCCTTATTTCTATCAATTCTCCTAACTTTTCTTTAGGAACCTTATAATCCGAAGCGATCTGTGCCAACTCATTTGCCACTTGGTTGTCAACTCGAGGCACATGTTGAATATCCATATGATGTATTCTTTAATACATCTGTATTCTTTGGTCAACTGTTTTATGACCAGTTCAGAGTCGCCCTTTATCTCGACCTCTTCTGCCCCCAGTTCTAACAAGATTTCAAGTCCCTCTATTAAGGCTTCATATTCAGCCTCATTGTTTGAACATCGTTCAGTCATTCTGAACTTAAAACTTGTTGGAATGTTAGTAGGTGACACGATTAAAATACCAATCCCAGTGCCATCTTTGTGGCTGGAACCGTCGAAATATAATTTCCAATGTCGAGTCTCTACTAAGCCAACCGTAGCTTCGATCGCAACATGGTCAACTATTAAATCAGCCACGATCTGTCCTTTAATGACTTTCAAGGGCTTGTAGGTCAACGAATACTCTGTTAGGGCTAAAGCCCATTTACCGATTCTACTATGTAAAATAGGTTTCGATAACATGTGCTTAATAATATCAAAATGAGAATAAACATAAACGTCGACCGGTTTTATATATTAATGTTTCAACTTTATACAAGAAAAATACAAACAAAGGCACAACTTTTCAGTTGAGTGGTACCTTGTTTCAACATCATTTAAAATCCTACTGAGGTAATATATGGCTCTTTCGATGCCATTTTCATCCTCTTGGGCTAACATGCTACCTATGGATGTTTCTAATGCTGCTATGTACAATTTCATCATCCTATTCTTAATAGGGGGTAAAAGAACAAGTGGTTTCGTCAAATACGACTTAATTTATTCAAAAGCCTTCTGATGTTCTGGTTCCCATCGGAATGTATCTTCCTTCTTTAGCCTGAGCAACGGCGAGAAAGCTTGAGTCTTGCCACTTAAATTCGAGATGAATCTTCTCAGAAAATTTATCTTGCCAAGAAGAGATTGCAATTCTCTCTTGGTCAAAGGAGGCTTCGTTTCCAAGATGGCCTTTGTCTTATTTTGTTTTATTTCAATACCCTTTTTGTGAACCACGAAGCCCAGAAAATCACCTGCGTGAACACAAAAAGCACACTTCAAAGGATTCATCTTTAAACCATATTTTCTCATCCTTTCGAATGATTGCCGAAGATGGTCTAAATGGTGATCTTGTGTTGAGCTCTTTACCACAATATCATCTATGTACACTTGCATGAACTTTTCTATGAAATCATGGAACATGGAGTTCATTGCTCTTTGGTATGTAGCTCTAGCGTTCTTCAACCCGAATGGCATAACTACCCATTCATATACGCCTATGGCCCCAGGGCACCTAAAGGCTGTCTTTGACACATCTTCGGCTATGAAGATCTGATTGTAACCAGAATAGCCATCCATCATGCTCAAGTAATCAAAACCCGCTGCCGAATCTACTAACATTTCTGCTACCGGCATAGGGTATTCATCTTTTGGCGTAGCGTTGTTCAGATCTCTAAAATCTATGCAGACCATAAGAGTTCCATTCTTTTTTACTATGGGAACTATGTTAGCCAACCAATCGACGTACCTTGCCGTTCTGATGAACTTGCTTCGTAGGAGCCTTTCAATTTCTTCTTTAATTTTCAACAGGATCTGAGGTGCAAATCTTCTTGGAGTTTGCTTCACTGCTTTTTTCCTGGTCGGATTGGTAGTTTTAGCTCCACTACATCTCGATTTAGACCTGGCATTTCGTTATAGTCACAGGCAAAGTACCTTGTATTCTTCTAGAAGTCTAATGATTCAGACTCTGAATGCTTCATCGATCTTAGCGCTGATATAAGTTGGCCTTTTCACAACGCCATCTCCCAGGTCAACTTCTTCTAGAGGGTCTTGTGCTACAATTTTCTTAGCAGGGCCCATCGGGTCTTTTTCAAAGCCTAAGGGTTCCTCATCATAAATGCAATCTAACCTCTGGTCTTCGAGCATTTCGCTCTCCTGATCAGCTTCATTTTGTTGCATGACAACTTCCAAAGCCGCGTTTTGTTTATTTTCGGCCACATAGGCCGTAATTCTCTCCCATGCGCTGGGAATAGACATGATTACTGCTTGACATCCCACCCAGTTGGTGGGGTTTCATCCTCCGAAGACACTCCGTCTTCGATTAGCTCCCTTTCCCAGAAGAGACCATTGTATGGGTGGAGCTTTATTGATATTCTCACAAGTTCTGGTCTTACTAGACCAAAATCTGAGGATCGACATGGCGAAATGTACGCCAAATGTTTGTCAAAGGTCTTTTTGTTTATGTGGTCGACTTCAGCCCGAAAATAGCTTTGATCGGCTTCAATATTAACCAATACTCCGTCCTCCCTCCAGATTGAAATCCTCTGGTGCATGGTCGACGGGACTGCCCCGACACCATGTATCCATTCTCTGCCAAGTAACAGATTGTAATTGGCTCTGGACGGGATTACTAAGAACAATGTCGACCTTTTGACACTTCCGACAATTAATTCAACTTTTATTACCCCATAAGAATGGCCAGATTTTCCCTCGTAGTTTGAGAGGACCACATTATGGGATGTTAGGTCGGATTCTTTCTTCCCGATCTTTTTTAGCAAACATAACGACATCAAATTTACTGTTGCACCGCCATCCACTAGGACTTTGTTTATCCCAATGCTATTCACCTTGGCCTGGACGAAAAGAGGTTTAAGATGACTCCTCATATCTCGACTAGGCCTCTCGAACATGGCTTGTTGCTCTTCGACACAACCACTCTTCATCACATAGTAACAAACTGGTTTATGTTCAGCCATGTCCTCTGTAAAATCTTCTTCTCCCTCACTTATTTTTGAGACTACATCATATTCGATAGGTAGAATCGAAACGACGTTGCATATCACATCAAAATCCGGTTCAGAATCAGAAACGTTTTATCCCATTTCTTCATCTTCAGCAGGGAGATTTTCTTTGACGGGAGGTGTAACACCCCAATTTTATATTTTAAGTAATTCAATAAATTTTAATAGGTGTGGCGTGGTGAATATTATTATTAATGCTGTTTTATTTGAATGTGATGTAAATGTTGAGAGGGTTGAATTATATTGGTGAATTAATTTATGATACCAGAATTTAAATAATATAGAAAGAGAATTGAAAAACAAGTAGAAAAGAGTAGGAGGTGTAGAAAATAGGTTTTTAATAAGTGGGGGAGGGGAAAAACAAAAGAATAGTGAATAGAAGAGGAAAGTTATATGAAGAGTGGCTAGACCAAATATAAATAAGGTGAAGCATACTCGTAATGATGATGTTGATTATATTAATGATGTGAGTGACGATGTATATTCATGATGACAACGTTTTCTTATGCTGATTATGTGAATAACGACGATATGTTTTGTCCCGGTGTTGTGAAAAATAGGAAGAGTTTGTATCTATGACTGTAAGCTATTGTTGATGTGTTGACATTTAATACTTGATGAGTCTTGAGCCTAAAAAGGTGAAGTAGTTTAAGCAGTAGAAGGAGAAGTGTGAGGGATGTAGATGAGTAGTTCACGACGGAGTGATAACGACAGGATTAATCCATTGGGGTATTTTTAAAAGGTCTAATATGGTAAGCTGATTAAGAGAGTATAAAATATGAAGAGATAAAGAAGTGAAAAGAGACGATGATAAGAAGGGATATAACGTAGGTGCCTTCCGAGTAAGTGATGAAGTTAAATATAATCTTCTTAAACAAATAATGAGCTTAGGAATATTGTTAAGTTGAAGAGTAAAAGAGTCAAGGTAATTAAGGAACTTAAGATGAATGTTAGGTAGGAACATATAAGGTGTGTATTGAGTAGTGAAAGATAATAGGAATGAGGATAGCGGTGAATAAGACGGGAATTGATTAGAAGAGAGCGAGATGAATAGGAAAGAAGATAAGAGGTAATAGTCATAATGTATGACGATAATAATAATGACCGGTGAAATTCTGGCTGGACAGACTAAGAACACGATGCAGGGCACAACAACTTGCTAAAACAGAGCACACACAAACACAATGCACAAGCAAGAAAATAAAGTGCAGGAAAGTAAAAAGGCACAAGGGTTTGTTAACCCAGTTCGGAGTAAACACCTCCTACTCTGGGGGATACCAATCCAGGAAGGAATTCCACTATAGGAATTAATCCTTATGACTCAAGACACTGACTCCCAGTTCCCAGCCTAAGTAATTAACTTCCTCCTAGTCTTGAATTCTACCCAACACGTTGAGTATTAGAAAACCTCTAACTTCCTATTCAAGTAACAAACCTGTTACTAAAACCTTTAACAAAAACACCCTGTTTTGAAGAAACACTTCAATAACAAAACTTCATTCGTACCTAAAGGCTTAGAATGAATTACAACTCTATAAAACTCTAAACCAACTCAAACTGAGTGGTGCACAAATAAAGCTAGAAGCTTAACACACTAAGACTCAATTCTCTGATCTAAAACTCTATGTTTTCGTTTTTCTTGAAAGCAGCAGCACTCCTCCTTTTATAACCTCCAACAAGCAGCATAAAAAACAAACCAATCTTCTGCACATGATTTGTTTCTGAATAATGATTGGTCCAATAAGGAAACAAATAAAACCACATTGTATCTTTGAAAGATTATATAAGGAAAATACGTGTTTTCATAACAACAAACCAAATCTTCATTAAATCTTCTCCAAAGCAACCAGCATTCTAGAAGCAATACGCGTGGATAATTCCTTGATAAATCTTGTCAAGATTCGCGCAGAAACAAATTGAAAAAGATCAGCTTCTGATGAAGTCAACCAAAGTCAACGCTGGCATCAGACTCTGATTTCAGCTTCTGAAGTGCTACAGTGCTTCTGATGATGCATTCAGCTTCTGATGGAATTTCCAGCTTCTGAACAGCTTCAAATCAAAAAGCTTGCAACTGAAGATTTGTTATACACAAGGAGATGCTTCCATTGAACACATTGCATTTGCAAAAACATGCAGCCAACACCAAAATACTCAACAATCTCCCCCTTTGGCAAATTTTTGGCTAAAATCAATGTTTCACAAAACCAAGTTCTTCAATTCACCATAAAACATTCTCAGCAATGAAGAACTCCACAAATGTAATCATACCATAGAGATAAGCAGCGGATTCAGCTATGATTACCATGAAAAACACAAACCAGCTTCAGTTCAACACAACATATCAGCTTCTGATATTCTCAGCTACTGAAGCACACACAAGCTACTGATCAACTCATGATCATCACAAACACTCCCCCTGAAGCTTTACATAAACAAACACTCACATACTCCAGCTCCCCCTGCAACTCAGCATACATCAAACTCCCCATTACTTCTGAACTGCAGTGAAAAATGGTATCAGAGCACAATTGTTCTTCAGGACCACACTTCAGGACCAAGGATAGCTCTTCATTAATGAATTTAATGACCTTGTACTCCCCCTGAGACACACATTCCCCCTCAATCATATCTTCAAATCCTGAACAGCTCTTGTTACATTGGTTCTGAACTCTGAGCAAACTAATCAGCTGCTTCTGAAACACAGTACATTCTGATTCTGAACAACTCCAGTCTGAGCTTAAACATAGGTTTTTCTCCCCCTTTTTAGCCACAAAATTATGACAAACTTCAGACTTCAAATAGGGAATCAAATCTAAATATCCAGAACAAGTAGTCTCAGATTCTGACTTAGGGACAAACTCAGCATAGGCACAACTGGCAGGTACTCTATCTTCCTCACATCCAGTTTGCATTAATTGCTATAATTCTTCATGCAAACACACACCTAACTTACTCCTCAGATTCTCAAACTGTTTAGCATCCAAGGCCTTTGTGAATATGTCAGCAATTTGATCTTCAGTGTCCACATGTTCCAGCTGAATCACTTTATCCTCCACAAGATTTCTGATAAAATGGTGTCTGATATCTATATGTTTAGTTCTGCTGTGCTGTATGGGGTTTTTAGAGATATTAATTGCACTTAAATTGTCACAAAACAATGTCATAACACCTTGTTGAATATTATATTCTTCAAGCATCTGCTTCATCCAAGCCAGTTGTGAACAACTACTCCCAGCAGCAATATACTCAGCTTCAGCAGTTGACAATGAAACACAATTTTGTTTCTTGCTGAACCAAGAAATTAGATTATTTCCCAAAAAGAAACAACCTCCTGAGGTGCTCTTCCTGTCATCAGCACTTCCAGCCCAGTCAGCATCACAAAAACCCATTAAGACAGAACTTGAACTATGAGAATACATGATTCCATAATCACTTGTGCTATTCACATACTTCAGAATCCTTTTAACTTGTGTCAGATGACTCATCTTAGGATCAGCTTGATATCTTGCACAAACTCCAACAGCAAATGTGATATCAGGTCTGCTTGCAGTCAAGTACAATAGGCTCCCAATCATACTTCTGTATTGGCTTTGATCAACTGATACTCCATGTTCATCTTTAGTCAACTTTAGATGAGTAGCAGCAGGTGTCCTCTTATGAGCAGCAGATTCCATACCAAACTTCTTCACAATATTCTTAGCATATTTACTTTGAGAAATAAAGATGGTATCTTCCATTTGCTTGACTTGCAATCCAAGAAAGTATGTCAGCTCACCAACCAAACTCATTTCAAATTCTGACTGCATTTGCTGAACAAATAATTTGACCATCTTCTGAGACATTCCACCAAATACTATGTCATCAACATAGATCTGAGCAATCATCAGGCTTCCATGTTCATTCTTCACAAATAATGTCTTATCAGAACCACCTTTTCTGTATCCTTGAGCCACAAGAAACTGAGTCAATCTTTCATACCATGCTCTTGGTGCTTGCTTTAATCCATATAAGGCTTTCTTCAACTTGTACACATGATCTGGAAACTGATGATCCACAAAACCCTTAGGTTGTTCTACATAAACTTCTTCTTGCAGATATCCATTCAGAAATGCACTCTTCACATCCATCTGAAATAGCTTAAACTTGAGAATACAGGACACACCCAACAGTAGTCTTATGGACTCTAGTCTGGCCACAGGTGCAAAGGTTTCATCAAAATCCAATCCCTCTACTTGAGTATAACCTTGAGCAACCAACCTTGCCTTGTTTCTGACTACAGTACCATTTTCATCTGTTTTATTCTTGTATATCCATTTAGTGCCAATCACATTCAACCCTTCAGGTCTTGGAACCAGATCCCACACTTCACTCCTTTTGAATTGATTCAACTCATCTTGCATTGCTTCAATCCAAAATTCATCAGTTAGGGCTTCTTTCACATTTTTAGGTTCAAACTTAGACACAAAACAAGAATCAGTAGCAGCTGAGTCTGATCTCCTGGTTCTGACCCCTTGATCCAAACTCCCAATGATAAGCTCCTTAGGATGATCCTTTTGAACTCTAATTGGTGGCCCTTTATTGGTAGGATCATGATCTGGATGCACTTCTGCTTCTTCAGAATCTGGATGATTCTCTGCTTCTGAAGTTTGTTCTTCTGAGGCTTCAGACTCTGGAATAACTTCAGATTTTTCCTTTTCATTCTCAGCAGACAGATCATCAATAACAACATTTATGCTCTCCATCACAACTTTAGTTCTTGAGTTAAACACCCTATAGGCTCTGCTGTTTACTGAATATCCCAAAAATATACCTTCATCAGACTTAGGATCCAGTTTTCTCCTATTTTCTCTGTCAGCCAAAATGTAACATCTGCTCCCAAACACATGGAAATATTTCACTGTTGGCTTTCTCCCTTTCCATAGTTCATACATGGTACAAGTTGTTCCCTTCTTCAAAGTAACTCTGTTGTGGATATAGCAGGCAGTGTTCATAGCTTCAGCCCAAAACATATAAGGCAGCTTCTTTGCATGTAGCATAACCCTTGCACATTCTGCTAATGTTCTATTCTTCCTCTCAACTACACCATTTTGTTGAGGTGTTATAGGTGCAGAGAACTCATGCTTTATACCTTCAGAAGCACAGAATTTTGAGAAACTCTTGTTTTCAAATTCTTTGCCATGATCACTTTTGATTCTGACAATACCACAGTCTTTTTCTCTTTGTATTTGAATGCACACCTCTTTAAATACTTCAAAAGTATCAGACTTTTCTTTAACAAAATTTACCCATGTGAATCTTGAGTAGTCATCTACCATTACAAATGCATACCTTTTTCCTCCAATACTTTCTACTTGCATAGGCCCCATTAAATCCATATGAACAAGTTCTAGTACTTTAGTAGTTACCTGGTGAACTAATCTGGGATGAGACTTTCTTGTTTGTTTCCCAATTTGACAATCACCACAAACACTGTCCTCATTGATCTTCAGATTAGGTACACCTCTGATAGCTTCAGTACTTAAGATTTTCTTCATGCCTTTCAGATGCAGATGTCCCAGTTTCTGGTGCCAGAGTTTGACTTCCTCTTCTGAGCTCATAAGACAAGAAGTCAGACTTCTTTCTTCTTCAGAAACCCATAAATAGCAGTTATCTTTGGATCTGCAGCCTCTCATTTGAACCTTACCTTCTTGATCAGTCACAAAACACTCTTGCTTGTTGAAATTAACCTTTAAATCTTGATCACAAAGTTGGCTAATACTGATCAGATTAGAGGTTAAACCTTTCACCAATAGCACATCATTCAATCTAGGCAAACCTTCACTGATTAAATCACCAATACCCAGAATCTCACCTTTTGCACCATCACCAAATGTCACATAGCTTTTGGAATATGGTTTGATATTGCTCAGCAGCTTCTTCACACCAGTCATGTGCCTTGAACAACCACTATCAAAGTACCAGTCCTCTCTAGAAGTGGCTCTCAATGAGGTATGAGCAATAAGGCCTACATTCTGAACTTTAGGTTTCCACACCTTCTGAACATTATGTCTGGGTGCAGCTGGTTGCACTCTTCTATATTGAAAGTGTTCAGGATAACCATACAGTTTAAAGCAAAAAGGTTTAATGTGTCCCTTCTTACCACAATGATGACAGGTCCAGGTATGATTCCTCCTTCTTCTGTTGAACTTCTGGGGTTGCATCTGAACATGCTTCTGAGGTCTCATTTGAGTATGCTTTTGAGGTCTCATCTGAATATGCTTCTGACCTTGCATCTGGGCTTGTTTCTGAGGTTTCATCTGAGATGTTCCAATCATAGGATCATGAGTTTGAGTAGCAGGAACAAACTGTTTAACTGGATTTTTCTTCTTGAGCTTCAGACTCTGATCAACATAACCTAACCCAGTTTTTCCTATCTTCTGGACATCTAGAATCTCCTCCAACTTATCAGTAGCAGAGTTCATCATCCTAACTTGCTTTTTCATCTGATCAAGTTGGGAATTTAGCAGGTTCACTTCTTCTTTTAATTCTGAATTCTGCATTAGAAGTTCTCCTTTTTCAGCCTCCAGTTGAAAAACAGCCTCTTTCTGATCCAGAACTTCCTTGCAGACTTCTGCACTTCTCCTGTATAGCTTTCTGTAAGTGTCAGCCAGTTCATCATAAGAGAGTTTTTGATCTCTGACTTCAGACACTAGTGAACCCTCAGACTCTGAGTCAGACACAGACAAGGTTTCAGTCTCTAAATACTCTTCAGACTTTGTAAGAACTTCTGATTTCTGAGACTGCAGCTTAACCATCAGACTTGTGTCACCTTTAGCAGATTCATTCTCAAAATCTTCTTCTGAATCTTCATCAGACCATGACACAGCTAGGCTTTTCTTTTGCTTCTTAAGAAAAGTAGGACATTCAGACTTGATATGTCCATACCCCTCACACTCAAAGCACTGCACACCTTTGGCTTGGTTACTTTTCTCCTCAGACTTGGTCTTTTTCTCATCAGTTTGTTGCTTCTTGAATCTGAAATTCTGACCTTTGGTCTTGGACTTTCTGTCAACCTTCTTCAGAATTCTGTTGAATTGTTTTCCAAGCAACACTAGAGCTTCTGATAAATCATCCTCATCAGACTCTTGTTGATCATCAGCTTCAGAATTCACAGTAAAAGCTACACCTTTTCCTTTCTTCTCAGTCTGTTTACAAAAAGCAGTCTCAAAGTTCAACAAAGAACCAATGAGCTCTTCAACCTTCATAGCAGAAATATCATGAGCCTCCTCAATTGCTGTGACCTTCATGTCAAATCTTCTAGGCAGGGACCTAAGGATTTTTCTTACTATCTTCTCATCTATCATCTTCTCCCCAAGAGAATCAAAGGAGATATCCAGCACATTCATGTAGAAATCCTGGATATTTTCATCCTCCTTCATCTTCAGGTTCTCAAACTTAGTAGTCAGCAACTGGAGTCTGGACATCTTGACTTTAGAGGTTCCTTCATGGGTTGTTTTTAGAATTTCCCAGGTCTCCTTTGCAACAGTACATTGCTTGATGAGTCTGAACATATTCTGGTCCACACCATTAAAAATTGCATTCAAAGCTTTTGAATTTCCCAATGAAAGATCATCTTCAGCTTTGGTCCATTCTTCTTCAGGCTTCAGAACCTCAGTTTTGTTACCATCTTTGTCCAAAAACACAGGATGATCCCAGCCCTTAATCACAGCTTTCCAAGTCCTGCTGCCAATAGACTTTAGAAAAGCACACATCCTAGACTTCCAATACTCATAGTTTGTGCCATCAAGTAGGGGTGGTCTATTGACATAGCCTCCTTCTCTATCCATGCTTGCCAGAAATTAATGCCTCTGGATCTCACCCAAAACACAGGCAGGGTGCCTGCTCTGATGCCAATTGAAATTCTGGCTGGACAGACTAAGAACACGATGCAGGGCACAACAACTTGCTAAAACAGAGCACACACAAACACAATGCACAAGCAAGAAAATAAAGTGCAGGAAAGTAAAAAGGCACAAGGGTTTGTTAACCCAGTTCGGAGTAAACACCTCCTACTCTGGGGGATACCAATCCAGAAAGGAATTCCACTATAGGAATTAATCCTTATGACTCAAGACACTGACTCCCAGTTCCCAGCCTAAGCAATTAACTTCCTCCTAGTCTTGAACTCTACCCAACACGTTGAGTATTAGAAAACCTCTAACTTCCTATTCAAGTAACAAACCTGTTACTAAAACCTTTAACAAAAACACCCTGTTTTGAAGAAACACTTCAATAACAAAACTTCATTCGTACCTAAAGGCTTAGAATGAATTACAACTCTATAAAACTCTAAACCAACTTAAACTGAGTGGTGCACAAATAAAGCTAGAAGCTTAACACACTAAGACTCAATTCTCTGATCTAAAACTCTATGTTTTTGTTTTTCTTGAAAGCAGCAGCACTCCTCCTTTTATAACCTCCAACAAGCAGCATAAAAAACAAACCAATCTTCTGCACATGATTTGTTTCTGAATAATGATTGGTCCAATAAGGAAACAAATAAAACCACATTGTATCTTTGAAAGATTATATAATGAAAATACGTGTTTTCATAACAACAAACCAAATCTTCATTAAATCTTCTCCAAAGCAACCAGCATTCTAGAAGCAATACGCGTGGATAATTCCTTGATAAATCTTGTCAAGATTCGCGCAGAAACAAATTGAAAAAGATCAGCTTCTGATGAAGTCAACCAAAGTCAACGCTGGCATCAGACTCTGATTTCAGCTTCTGAAGTGCTACAGTGCTTCTGATGATGCATTCAGTTTCTGATGGAATTTCCAGCTTCTGAACAGCTTCAAATCAAAAAGCTTGCAACTGAAGATTTGTTATACACAAGGAGATGCTTCCATTGAACACATTGCATTTGCCAAAACATGCAGCCAACACCAAAATACTCAACAACCGGTATCGAGAGAATAAAACCTTAAATTATAATGAAGTTTTAGTGAGGAAAGTTGCTGACGTAGAAAGTATCGATAAGGTGAGATAATAACTTTGAATTAGAATGAAGTTAAGATTAGGGGAATGGTCGAGGTTATAGATGACGACAAATGTGAGACGGGGATTAAGATATAAAGTCGTAATAATGAGAGGGATAAGTAGGAAAGAGTTATTGACGATGGTGAGGTGAAACCTAGTTGTATAGAGAGGAGACGTTATATGTAATGTTAATGGATAAGTAAACATCTTAAAACTAAGAAGGAGGAATAGGGTGTGCTATCAGGATAAAATATCTAGAGAGCATAGAATAGACGAGAGAATAAAGCATGTCCATAAGATGAATAATAAAATAAAATAGAGGGTTGTTGACGTAGAAACGAGTCGTGCTTAAGGGTTGGATTGATGAGGAGATAATGTAGAGATATAGACGGTAATAGAGAGTAATGATGAGGAATCATATGACCATGACAAAGAGTGATGACGATTGATATTATATACAAGTGTATAAGTAAATATGATGAGAAATGATGATACTTGCATTATAATGATGATGAGAATGATGATGTCTATATTACTATGACGATGAGAATGATGATGTATATATTATAATGATGATGAGAATGACGATGTCTATATTATTTTGATGATGAGAATGATGATGTTTATTTATGAAGACGATGAGAATGATGACGGTGTGTTTTGCATTGATGTTGTGCATATTAGGGAGAGTCTTGCATTTATGAATGTGAATTCATGATGACGTGATGATGTGTAATACCTGATGAGTCTGTCACCATGCATGCATAGAGTCGTGTCTAGGAATTATGAAGATGAAATGACGATGAAAGTCCAGTAACATATCTCTGGCAATTTATGACGACGAAAGTCCAGTAACATATCTCTGGCAAATTATGACGACGATAGGTGTGGTACCACATTCATATAGGTCTTAGGGTGAGTCCATATTCATTTAAATGATGATACTTATACTTGGTGTTTTTAAGTGTGAATTGAATGAGATGATGATATGTATGATTAGTTGAGAAGAATATAATAAATGTCGATGATCATATGACGACAGAATATTGTTATTGTTGTATTATAATTTTGTGCGTGCTTTTCCCTAATATTATGTTACGGCAGGATTTCTCACCCCTTTGTTGTTGTTGTGTTGTTTTCTTTGTGGTGATTGTACTCCCGGGTACAGACACTCAGGTTGAGGAAGTTTAGTTGTGGGATGACTTAGAAGGTGGAGATGGAATACGTCTTCCGTCTAGTTTTCATTTTATTTAGTAATCTATTAAGCATGTAGTCGCTACGAGCTCTGATTCTTGTAACACCAGGGTTGGGGTTGACTTTGAAATTAATTTGTTTTTAAGTCGAGAACTTGGAAATATTGTTATTTCTATTTATGATGTTGAATAACAAGGATAATCAATATTAATGAAATCAATGAAATGTTTTCTGCTATTGAAATTATTATTTAAAGAAAGTGTTTATGTTATATGTGATATATTGACGAGTTTTGTAACATCCTCTTTATTAAATATATAATTATTATTTAATAATTATCGTTGGGAAATAGGGTGTTACAGGAGGCAGTGGGGGAAAGGGTCTCTCTGTTGCTGGTTTCCTAACATTGGTGGTCACCATTTGATTTCTTTTCTCAGAACTCTCAGCAATATCAGTTGCGGCAATCTTCTTCTGACGCTGGAATCTACGCCATTGAGTTTTTGTCATAGGATTTTTTCCTTTGTATCCATTCCTGTAGGAGTACCTGTTGTCGACATGGTAGATTTCTCCATTTGTTAAACTAGTCGAACGACGACCTGGATTTCTTCCATTAGAATGGACCCATTTACCCACAGGAGTTTCTGAGGATGGGACATACGTCTTCTGTAACATCGCGCTTAAACGTAGCTTTTATCAGTAACAGAGGAATAACGAGTGAGTAGGGACAAAATGGTAATTTTGAGAGGAAGGGCATTATAAGGGTACAAACTTGAATATTTTCATAATTATCTCATTCCATTCCCTCTCTAAGATCAGATTTTTCTCTCCCTCTCTCTCTAGGATTTCGATTATCAGCATCAGCAGCAGCCTTGATCCACAGTTTTGCTTCCCTGATTCTGGAACTGGAAGCAAGTAAGCTTTTGGGAAGGATTGGAAGAAAGGAAAGAAAAGGGACTAAAGTTAGGGTTTGAGGAAAAGCTTGGAAAGGAAGCTTATCTAGACCAGCTGTGTTTCAGGTGAGTTCCTTAGAGTACCAATTTACCCTTTGGGTTAGTTTGTGTGAGATCACAACTTAATTGCTAAGATTTAAGTAAAAGATAGTATTTTCCCCTTTTTGATACTTATGCTTGATTCCAGTTAATCCTTGGGTAAAGTACATTTTTATAGTTCAAAATAAGTCCCTGGCATATTTTCATTGATCATTGGATAACTGGGTACCAAGGTTTTTTTAAGATTAAACATGTTTTTCAGAAAATTCTGTGTTCTGCTACAGTCGCAGAGCGATGCTCAGGGTCGCAAAGCGAAGTAGCAGAGCTTGGCTACTGCCTAGCCATCGCCTAGACTTCGCCCTGCCAAGTAATCAGAAGCTGAGTTCGCAAAGCGAAGTTTTCAGACGCTCTACGAAGCTTCAGACTCAGGATTACCAGGTTCTGAAGGTTCAGACTCTCAAGTTCAGAGTCTGAAGGTTCAAACGCAGGATTTCGCAGAGCGAAGTCAAGGGGTCGCAGAGCGAAGTTGCCCAGAAAGGCATTTTTATTTTCAAATAACTGTGCTATGCCAATGATCTTCGATATGCTTTAGGACAATGTTACTCATGATCTTCCAAGGATTAATCTAGGAAATGCATAGGTATCATAAGAGTGATGGGTAGAATTATTCCTAAGTTATCAAGTAAGATGAGGGGCTTAGTTCCCTACAAGAGATAAGCAGCGCATGAGATAGCAAGTATGAACCTTACATTATAGGTTAAGTATTAAGAATGATTACTTGAAGAATGCATTAGATATGCAAAGTTTATAGTAAAGAATCAGATGTACTTACAAGTACTTAAGATAAGAATTATGCTAAAGATTATACGTGTTCAGCGGACTCCGGAGTATGCTGGATGAGATTTCTCCGAAAGGGCTATCCACACGTAAGATTACAAGTTATATGTATTTATATATATATATATATATATGTGTGTGTGTGTGTGTGTGTGTGTAAGAATAATAAGAACATATTAATAAAAGGACTAGATGTGTCTCTCGTATTCTCGTTAGTTAGAATACAAGGGGTTCCAGTTTATGCTGGAATGGTAAAGTTACCGCTCGTGAGGGCAGCTACACATCAAAGTCAAGAAAGTTAATGTGTCTCCTGTAGTCTCACTAGTTAGAATACAGGGGGTTCCGGTGAAGTTAATGTCTGAAAGGACAGCTGGAACGGTGAAGTTACCGTCCGCGAGGACAGCCACACAAAAGGAAAGAGGAGTCTGGTGTTAGCTTGATATGATAGGAATTTCACCGGTAAGATGGGAGATGTACTTCGGGGTTACTCCACCCGGATGCACTCCGTAAAATGAACTCAGATAATGATTGTTTGTTCAACGCTGACTTACTAACTTTATGATTAAGAATGATGTATATTGATACTTATGAATTATATATTATGAGAATATGATAAGTAGTCAGCAGAAAAAGAAAGTGATCATAGGATGTCCCCGGATCACGAAGTACGAGTTTAAGTTTAAGGCAAGAATATGATAAGCATAAGATTAAGACATATAGCGATCCCAGTTTCCCATGATCGCGGAATTTTTATATAGAGAAAGACGGCGATCATAGGAAACCCCAAGATTGCCAAGAGTAGGCACGGTGACCCTAGGTTTCCCACGTGGTTGCCAACAGTAGGTTGGGCTGGAGCTCACTGAGACATTATGTCTCATCCCAATCCTTCTGGTGCAGGTTTTCAGGTAAGCAAGAGGTTCGTGAAGAAGATCATCTGGGAGATACTGGATTGGAGTGCAGTTGCTCGTCAAGTACAAGCTCAGGAGATTTTCATTATGTATAAGTGAACCGTAGATCTCACCATCTAGGACTTAAGATCCTAGGGACAAGGGTGTGAACCCTTGGAATAAGGCTGGACGTCCTCCAAGAGGGCACAGGGCCCACCTTACAGTCATAAATAACGCCAGGTGACCTTTCTAAAGGGCACCCTCTAAGGGCGCCCTCAGCAGCTTACGAGGGCGCCCTAATCATGGTTTTGGCCCTTTACGATTTGGGCCCAAAACCATGACCGGGTAGGCCCAAGAAGGACTACAAATAGTAACCTTGGGTTCATTCCCAAGGCATGACCAAAACACAACACAGAAACCCTAGTTTCTAGAAAGATTGTACTCACAGCCGGTACAGTTGGCGCCCACCGTGGGGCTACGGTAAAACTGACCTAGCCACCGTCTCCAAGAGAAAAACGATCGATCCACGGCCCCTGAAAGTCATCAGAGCGCCGTGCGTCCACCATACTTCCCAGGAGCAACCTCAAAACCTTCGAATCCGCCGCGATTCACCCCTAGACCTAACTCTCATCAAACATTCAACCCATTTCTTGTTCAAAACATCAATTAGTCCCTCCGAAATCCGCAATCCCGACTGGTAACCTTCAGTCGCAATTTTTAAACCTTGATAACCGACCCAAAAACGACCATCGTCGCCATCGTTGTTCATGGACCCAGAGGCGGCAGAAGCAATACAGCAACAGATCCGACAACTTCGCAGCCACAGCAAAGCGTTGCAAGTTAATGTCATCGACTTGGATCCAAGGGAAGAATTCCAGAACGAGCGTCTTGAACCCACGGAGGATCTGAAGGAAGTCACAATAGGCCCGGAGCCACATCAAACAACCAAGGTGGGGACTTCTTTGGATCCCGCCGAAGGACAAAGTCTAGTGGATCTCCTGAGAAGAAACTTAGACTTGTTCGCCTGGCAACCATCAGATATGCCCGGCATCGACCCTACCATCGTATGCCACCACCTCGCCTTACGCCCAGGAGTGAAGCCGGTCGCTCAGCGCAAAAGGAAATTAGGCGAAGAAAGGAGGAAAGCAGTAGATGAAGAGGTAGCCAAGTTAAGAGACGCCTGTTTCATAAGTGAAATCAAGTATCCTACATGGCTGGCCAACGTCGTCCTCGTGAAGAAAGCTAACGGAAAATGGCACATGTGCGTCGACTACACCGATCTGAACACCGCCTGCCCAAAGGACCCGTATCCCCTCCCAAACATTGACCACCTTATCGACAACGCGTCAGGGTACCAAACCCTAAGTTTCATGGACGCGTACTCCGGCTACAACCAAATAAAGATGGATCCTCTCGACGCCCCAAAAACCGCCTTCATGACTAATCACCACAACTACCACTACGAAGTCATGCCTTTCGGCTTAAAGAACGCCGGCGCCACTTTTCAAAGGTTGATGGACACCGCCTTTGCAGAACAAATCGGAAAGAATTTGGAGGTCTATATCAACGATCTGGTAGTAAAAACAAAACATGACGAAAGCCATGCAAAGGATCTGGAAGAGATCTTCGATCAAGTTCGCGCATATAACATGCGTCTCAACCCGGCCAAATGTTGTTTTGGGGTTCACGCAGGAAAATTCCTAGGCTTCATGCTGACCCGGTGCGGTATCGAGGCAAACCCTGACAAGTGTCAGGTGATAATCAACATGAGAAGCCCCTCTAGCATTAAGGAGGTGCAGCAGTTGACGGGTAGGCTCGCAGCGCTCTCCAGGTTTTTATCATGTGCCGGCGATAAAGCTTTCTCTTTCTTTGCCTCAATAAAGAAGAAGGAACTTTTCCAATGGACTGAAGAGTGCGAAGATGCGTTCGCAAAGATTAAGACGTTTCTTTCCAGCCCGCCAGTTCCGCATTGTCCAGATGCAGGCGCCGTCCTTTTCCTCTACCTATCTATATCGGAAAATGCTATGAGTTCTGTCCTCGTGCAAGATTCTGACGAAGGTGAAAAACCAGTGTATTTTGTGAGCAAGGTATTCAAGGGAGCCGAACTGAGATACCAGAAAATAGAGCGCTTGGCTCTAGCAGTGGTAGCAACAGCGAGGAAACTGCGACCATATTTTCAAGGACATAGAGTTGTTGTCAAATCCAATTACCCCATCAAGCAGGTGCTGGGGAAACCAGACCTGGCGGGAAGAATGGTATCCTGGGAAGTGGAGTTGTCCGAATATGACATTCAATATCTTCCTAGAGGCAGCATAAAGTCACAGGTCCTGGCTGACTTCATAGTAGAATTTTCATCCCCGGTGGAAGAAGTCGCCCCTTTTGTATGGTTGTTATCGGTCGACGGCTCATCAAACCTCAAAGGTAGTGGAGCCGGCATAGTGTTGGAGGGTCCAGGGGGCCTAATCATAGAGCAGTCGCTGAGATTTGAGTTCTAGGCGAGCAACAACCAGGCAGAGTATGAAGCCCTGGTAGCGGGCATTGTCATACCCCATTTTTTGACCCGTTTTCGTCTCGTTTTATTTATTGTCTCGTTCTACGCATTTTTTTTAAGGCCGAGAATTTTCGTCGTTTCAGACGAAATTTCGGCAGGGAGGTATTTTAAAATACCTCATGTCAATTTTTGTTTTCGTTTATTAATTTAATTTTTTATCACTTTTTACTTTTATTTTAATTTTAGTTTTTTATCATTAATTTTTATTCTTTTATTATTATCATTTTATTGTTTTACTATTATTATTATTATTATTATTTTTATTATTATTATTATTATTTTCATTTTTTGTCCAAAAAAAGTCCAAGTCAAAGTCCAAGTCATGGTCAACACAGCCATTGCACTGTAGCAGCGCCCCAAACTCAGAATTTTTCATCATCACAAATTTCTCATCATCACAAAAACCTGCAAAAAATCCAGCAAAATTATCCCACATTTAATGCTTGCAGAGATCTTATCTCTAATCCAGAAAAACCAGCTTGCAAGCTTATCTCAATCCATGACAAGCAGCTCAATTAGGTTCTATAAAACAGGGACAGAATCAACACAAAAACACACAGAAAAAATTTAAGAGAAGAAATCCTAAAGCTAAACAGATTTTCCAGCAACTTTTTCCCAAACAACACAAACAGTTTTAGCACAAAAACAACACAAACATAGCCCAACCCACACGGCCACAAACCACCACTCAGCACACACAAACACGTTTTCCACCACCCCCAAACCACCACTCAGCACACACAGTAACACAACAACCCAAAAAACTCACGACCCAAACAAGCCTCACACCACACAAAAACGCAAACCAAGCACAAATACATACAAACCGCAAAACACACGGCCAATACACAACACATACACGCGGCCTAGCACCCAAAGAACACACACAGCACTAGACACACGAAGAGCAACATAGGCCGAACCAAAAACAAGGTAAAAGGATAATTTTTTTCGGTTTTAAAAGTTTAGATCTAGGGTTTTTGGGGGAGATTTTCGAAAATCCAAGTTTAGATTCGGGTTTAGAACGAAAAAGGGTGTGAGAAAGTGTAGTTTGTTTCGAAAAAGGAGAGATTTTGACTCTCCGGCGCGGTGGCGCCGCCGCGTTGGCCGGCGGCCACCCGCCGGAAAAACTCACCCATGGCCGAACAGAAGGAGAGAGGGGAGAGAGAAGTGGGAGGGGCGGACTAGAGAGAAGGGGAAGAGAGAGGAAATTGTGAGGAAATGAAAGAAAATGAGGGGAGAAGGGTATTTATACCCCTCCCCGTTTCTGTGTAGCAGGGTGTACGCGTTAGCGTACACCCACGCTGTCCTGACCCTTAGATTTTAATCATACGGCCTGGTTTTCTTTGCCCTGTGATTAGATCAGGGCCGTCTGATTAATCAGACGGCCCAGATTATTTTACGAAAGCCCAATGCCTTTTGGGCCTTTTCTTTCAAATCTGAGTTGGTTTTTGCTTCTAGCACCCCCCAGCTTTAATTTTTACACCTCCCAATTTTTTATTTCTTTTATTTTCTTTGCAAATTTAATTTTTCTTTTTTGTTATTTATTTCTTTTTATTGTTTTATTGTTTTTTACATCTCATTTATTTATTTACCTATCATTTATCTCATGCATTTATTTTTTATTTTTATTTCTTTTTGTTCATTTTATTTTTTCTTTATGTCATTCATATATACATTTAGTAACATATATATATAAATATGCATTGTTCTTTTATTATTTTTTATAATTCAATCCATGATAAACAAAAATCTTTTTATTTTAATCCAACGATCCTTTTATTTAATTCCTCGCGTTTAGTTTATTTCACCGCATTTATTTTTCTTTTTTAACTCCAAATAAAAAATCCAAAACAACAAAAACATTTTCATTTTTATTAAGTAACAAACTTGTTCATTTTGGTTGCAACAACTAATTTGGACAATTTATTTTCTCTTTTATTCTATAAAACGAGCGTTTTTCTTAGTTTACATTTTCATAAAATTCAAGCGAAACTTGAATGAAAAAGGGTGGTTTGACGTATGTCTCTCCTTTCCCCGATCGAATAAACACTTGACGTATGTCTCGTTTCTTAGACGATCGTCATTCTTTTCTAGCTTCCCCAAAAATACGTTTTTAAACAAAACTTGAATGAAAAAGGGTGGTTTGACGTATGTCTCTCCTTTCCCCGGTTGTACGAACGCTTGACGTATGTCTCGTTGCTCGGACAATCGTCATTCTATTTGCGAAGTATAAAAACTCACCAATCTTGGCCCTTTGTGGTCAATCCGAACCTTTCACGCCTTTGCGCGTTATTTTCATCTTTTTTACGCCTTGCGCGAATTTAACGCCTCCGTGCGTTTGTCTTTATTTTTAAACATTTTACGCCTCTGTGCGTCTGTCTTTTTCCTTAAATATTTACGCTTTGCGCGAGTTTATCGCCTTAGCGTCTGTCTTTCACCTTTTTAAGCTTTTTACGCCTTTGTGCATTTTCAAACAATTCTTTTTCAAGAACTACGTAAGCTTTGAATTCTCCGACTACCGGGAGATACGTAGGAGCAAGACCGACGTCTTGTCAAGCCTGTTATTAAAAAATCTTTTTTCTCTTTTTTCTATTTCGTTTGTTTTTATCTCTTTCTTCACCTCACATTTTATTTACTTGTTCATTTACATATATATATATGATTAAGCATGCAAGCAAAACGTCAAAAGACATTTTAAGCCTAAGCCAACTAAGAGGTTCCCGTTGAGTACAACGGATGTGAGGGGTGCTAATACCTTCCCCTCCATAATCGACTTTCGAACCTAAAATCTCTTTTCAAGGTAATTTAGAACTTTTTTTCCTTTTTCCCCGAAAAATTAAAAGTTCAGTCGTGATTTAAATTTAGTGATTCAACGCTAGTCAATAGCTTGACATCCGAAATTCGACGCGACAGAAATGGCGACTTCACTGGGGACTACACTTAAACACTTTGTTTTCGTGTATGACAAGTCAAGCCTATCTTAGTCGGCTTTTAGGCTAAAATGTTTTTATTTTTTGCTTGCACGCTTATGCCTTATCATCATTATTTGTTTATCTTTTCTCGCTTTATATATATTTGTTTCATATTGCTTTATATTTATATTATATATGTTGTGGGGTTACTTGAGCGGTGTTACTCCACATTGTTCGGGTTAATGCCGGACGTGTGAGGCTCTATTCCCGAGCTTGAGAAAAAAATTAAGATAGGATGGGGTTGCGTAGCGGAGGCCCACTTGACGTATGTCTTGAAGGGAAGATGCGAAAACCCCGCCTAGAGTAGATTTCACTTGGAATTTATTGAGGTCTTGCGAGCATTTGCAATTGACGACAATAGTTCCATGTGAAGTCCGTGATCTCTAGGGACCTTTTAGAAAATCTCACCTTTAGTGCCCACACGTGAGGATGGGGGGAATTTTTGAACATACATACATATGCATACCATACATTTACATGCATGAAAATAATTTTCGCATATCACTTTGCTTTATAGGAAATTAATTGCACTTTTTAATTTCCTTATAAAGCAAAACAAAAAAAATTTCATGCATTTACATTAACATCATTCAATATCATGCATATGTCCATCTTCGAGTCCAAAACTCATTTCTCTTTTTCTTATCCTCAGGATTTCTCATAATCCAAATTGAGTATTCAGTGTTTGCATTTTCTCCGCAACACTACGCGTCCTCCCGTAAAGAGAAGTGGCTCATCGTCTTGAAGCGACTCACGCCTACAACACTCGAGCAGCTTTAAAGAAGAAAATGGAGAATTTAGAGCAAGAGAATCACGAGCTTCGTGAAGAACTAACATCCATGAAAACGGAGATGGAGAAACTAACGGAGTTAGTGAAGCTACTAGCTGCCGCACAAATCCCGACACCTCCTCCTCCTTCCAGTTCTCAAGAACAAGCATCAGCACTTGCTTCAACTTCAACATTGCATGTCAATGCTCCACGACACTCTAAACCCCTCGGTTGTACGTGGGGCATGCCTTTTGAGTTTGGTGAAGAGTCTATCCCAATTCCCACTACTCTCCTAGAAGCTCCGGTATCTCAACCCGAGATTTCCTTCCCTCAGGCTACTGTGGCCTTCACAACGCCAGTGGTCCATACCACTCAGCATGATCACGAGCCTATCTTTCATACCGAAAGTGTAGGTGCTCAAGATAAGATGGCCGATTTCCAAGAGAAATTCGAGGAAATGCAAAGGGAGATCAAAGCCCTCCGAGGAAAGGATTTATTTGGGAAAAGCGCCCATGAGCTCTGCCTTGTACCCAATGTCCAAATCCCTCCTAAATTCAAGGTCCCGGACTTTGAAAAGTACAAAGGGAATACTTGCCCGCGAAGTCACTTGGTAATGTACGCAAGGAAGATGTCAACGCAAACAGACAACCATCAGCTCCTTATCCATTATTTCCAAGATAGCTTAACCGGTGCCGCTTTAAAGTGGTACATGGGTTTGGATAGTACCAAAATCCGAACCTTCAATGACTTGGGAGAGGCGTTTGTCCGCCAATACAAATATAATTTGGACATGGCCCCGGATCGGGACCAACTCCGGGCCATGGCCCAAAAGGACAAGGAGACCTTTAAGGAGTACGCACAAAGATGGAGGGAGATAGCGGCTCAGATCAGCCCGCCTCTTGAAGAAAAGGAAATGACCAAGATATTTTTGAATACTCTTGATTCCTTTTATTATGAACGAATGGTTGCGAGTGCGCCAAGTGACTTCACCGAGATGGTAAGCATGGGCGTGCGTTTGGAGGATGCGGTCCGAGAGGGACGCTTGGTGAAAGAAAGTGCTCCATCAAGCAGCACTAAGAGATTCGGGGGTGGCTACCCGAGGAAGAAAGAGCAAGATATCGGCATGATTGGCCATGGAGGACCTCATCAAGGGTACTCAACATATCCTCATATCTCTGCTATTTCACCTACCATCTCAACACCTCCAAGCTATCAAATCCAGGTCCCACAAAGGCCTCCCCCTCCTTATCAACCAGCATATCAACAACAACAACCTCCACAAAATCCACAACCATATTATCCACAACAACGCCCGCAAGGTCAGCAGCAATTCAGACCTCAAGCACCTCAACTACCCTTTAATCCTCAGAATCGCCCAAGGGCGGTATTCGATCCGATACCAATGAAGTACGCGGACTTGCTCCCGGCTTTACTTGCGAGGAACCTCGTGCAAACAAAGGCACCACCTCCCGTACCAAACGTGTTACCCCCATGGTATCGCTCCGACCTTACTTGTGCATACCACCAAGGGGCATCGGGACATGACGTTGAACGTTGCCTCGCTCTAAAAAATGAGGTCCAGAAACTAGTCCGTACTAAGGTGTTGACCTTCAAGGACTCAAACCCAAACGTTCAAACTAACCCACTGCCAAACCATGTCTCCTCTATTAACATGGTACAAGAATGTCAAGGAGCCAGTCCTGTTTTGAAGGCCCAAGACATCAAGACGCCTTTAGTTCCACTGCACATCAAGATGTGTAGGGCAGCTATGTTCGAGCACGATCATGCTAGGTGTGAAGAATGCTCAGTAAGTCCTCAGGGATGTATGGAAATCCAAAATGACATACAAGGACTATTGGACAAAAAGGAGCTTGTTGTCACGAAAAGGGACAAAAGCATATGTGTTATAATCCCGGAATTTAATATCCCGGATTACTTGGAGTTAGCCCCCAGCAACCAAAGGCCTGCCGCTACTCCTCTCATAATATGCTTACCAGGGCCTGCCCCATACACTTCCAACAAGGCAGTTCCTTACAAATACCTTGCAACCATGGTGAATGAAGGTCAAGAGGTACCAATTCCTCCTTTAGCCCCTGTCGGTAATATCACGGACAGTAGCAAGGTGCTAAGGAGTGGACGGATTTTTCCCGCAGTAGTCCAAGAAAAGGTCAATACCCCAGTACTTGAACCAAGGCAAACCCAAGACCCCTGCACAAACAAAGATGTAGGTCAATCCAGTGGGGCAAATACCGATTCGGATCTTGATGAGGTTTTGAAATTAATCAAGAAAAGCGAATATAAGGTTGTGGACCAGTTGTTGCAAACACCTTCGAAAATCTCTATGTTGTCTTTACTGTTAAACTCCGAAGCACATAGAGAATCATTGATGAAGGTTTTGAACCAAGCCTTCGTGGAGCACGATATAACCCTTGGCCAATTCGGGGGCATTGTCGGAAACATCACTGTATGTAACAACTTAAGCTTCAGTGATGAGGAACTCCCGGAGCAAGGAAGGCACCATAATTTGGCGTTACACATCTCGGTAAACTGCAAGTCGGATGCTTTAGCAAACGTACTTGTAGATACCGGTTCTTCATTGAACGTAATGGCCAAGACAACCCTTGATCAGCTTTCTTACCAGGGGACCCCCATGAGGCCAAGTGGGGTGGTTGTCAAAGCTTTCGACGGCTCAAGAAAGTCAGTAATTGGAGAGGTAGATTTGCCCATCACAGTCGGGCCGCACACATTCCAAATCACCTTCCAAGTAATGGACATACAAGCAGCGTACAGTTGTTTGTTAGGACGTCCATGGATCCATGAAGCCGGAGCAGTAACGTCCACACTTCACCAAAAGCTGAAGTTTGTGAAGAATGGAAAGCTAGTCACTGTGAGAGGGGAGGAAGCTCTGTTAGTCAGCCACCTGTCGGCTTTCTCGTTCATCGGTGCTGATACCGTTGATGGGACATCATTCCAAGGTCTTTCCTTAGATGATGAGAGTGCTATAAAGAATGGAGCATCCATGATGTCTTACGAAAGTGCACAAAGGACAGTGCGAGATGATTTACTCCCGGGTTGGGGAAAGACGATAAACCTTCCGGAGCATAGGCGTAGAGAAGGGTTGGGCTTCACTTCAACCACAAAAGTTGCCGAACCAAGTGCTAGCATTGAATCGCTCAAGGACATTTTCCGCAGCGCCAGCTTAGAAACTAACGCCATCACTGAAGATGGACCGGAAGAAGCGGCACATGTCCATGTGACACCCGGAGGAGTTTGCTGCAATTGGGACGCTGTCGACGTTCCTTCTGTTATTCCATTGTCAAAGTAATGTGTTTATTTATTTATCGCTTTCAAAAAAAGATCCCTTCGTCTTGCCCAAAGCGAAGAAGGACTCATGTAGGGCTTGTTTAAAGTACTATTATCATAAATAAAATTTGTCGTTTTTATCACGACCTTTCTACTTCGTTGTTTTATTGTCGTTTTTCCGAAAAAATGGTAACACAAAAAACCAAAAAAAAAAAAAAATCAATCATAAGTATATTTTCTTCTTTTTAAAATTTCAAAAAGTCTGCATTTTCTCTCATTTCGCTAAAATCAATCATCCATCATTTGCAGACTAAACGTCCATAAACCCGTTGAACACCTTAACCCTAGGCTCCCTCCCAACTTTGAACTCCCTGTTTACGAAGCGGAAGAGGAAGAGGATGAAGAAATTCCGGACGAAATCAAGCGTCTATTAGAACAAGAGAGGAAGACTATTCAACCTCATGAGGAAGCAATAGAGGTTATCAACTTGGGGTCTGAAGAGGACAAGAAAGAAATCAAGATCGGGGCATTGTTGGATGCATCTGTCAAAGAAAGAATCATCAAGCTTCTTGAAGAATATGTGGATATCTTTGCGTGGTCATACCAAGATATGCCAGGATTGGATCCCGAGATTGTGGAGCATCATCTACCTTTAAAGCCTGAATGTCCGCCAGTCAAGCAGAAGTTGAGAAGAACTCGCCCTGACATGGCCCTCAAGATCAAAGAGGAAGTGCAAAAGCAAATTAACGCTGGATTTCTTGTTACATCAGAATACCCTCAATGGTTGGCCAACATAGTGCCTGTTCCCAAGAAGGACGGTAAAGTTCGGATGTGCGTCGACTACCGAGATTTAAACAAAGCTAGTCCAAAAGACGACTTCCCTTTACCCCACATTGACATATTGGTCGACAATACGGCCAAATCCAAGGTATTCTCCTTCATGGATGGCTTCTCTGGATACAATCAGATTAAAATGGCTGTTGAAGATAGGGAAAAAACATCTTTCATTACACCATGGGGCACCTTTTGTTATCAAGTGATGCCTTTTGGCTTAACAAATGCGGGTGCTACCTATCAAAGGGGCATGACCACTCTCTTCCACGACATGATACACAAAGAAATTGAAGTATATGTCGACGACATGATTGTCAAATCAGGAACTGAAGAGGAGCATGTTGAATATTTGCTAAAGATGTTTCAACGTCTAAGAAAATATCGGCTTCGCCTGAACCCCAACAAATGTACATTCGGCGTGAGATCTGGAAAACTCCTAGGTTTCATTGTCAGTCAAAAAGGTATCGAGGTAGATCCCGACAAGGTCAAAGCCATCAGAGAAATGCCTGCTCCTCAAACTGAGAAGCAAGTAAGGGGATTTCTAGGACGTTTAAATTACATCTCTAGATTCATATCCCACATGACAGCTACTTGTGGACCCATCTTCAAGCTACTTCGTAAAAATCAAGAAGTAGTATGGACAGAAGATTGCCAGAAAGCCTTCGACAGCATCAAGGAGTACCTGCTAGAACCTCCAATACTTATTCCTCCAGTCGAAGGAAGACCTTTAATCATGTACTTAACCGTATTGGAGGACTCCATGGGTTGTGTACTCGGACAACAAGACGAGACCGGTAGAAAAGAGCACGCTGTCTACTACCTAAGCAAGAAGTTTACGGACTGCGAGTCCCGATACTCTCTACTCGAGAAAACTTGTTGTGCATTAGCTTGGGCTGCTAGGCGTCTTCGACACTACATGCTTAACCATACTACTTGGTTGATATCCAAAATGGATCCAATCAAGTACATCTTTGAAAGACCCGCCTTAACCGGAAGGATCGCCCGTTGGCAGATGTTGTTATCAGAATACGACATCGAATACCACACTCAAAAAGCTATCAAGGCCAGCATTCTTGCCGATCATTTGGCTCATCAACCAATCGAGGATTATCAACCAATCAAGTTTGACTTCCCCGATGAAGAAATCATGTATCTAAAGATGAAGGATTATGACGAGCCACTATTCGGCGAAGGTCCAGATCCCGAATCTAGATGGAAGTTAATCTTTGATGGAGCTGTCAATGTCTATGGCAATGGAATTGGGGCAGTTATCATCACCCCCGACGGCAAACATCTCCCTTTCGCTGCAAGACTTTCATTCGACTGTACAAACAATATGGCGGAATATGAAGCTTGTATTCTGGGAATCGAGGAAGCCATTGATCTAAGGATCAAGAACCTCGACATTTATGGAGATTCAGCTCTTGTGATCAATCAAATCAATGGAGATTGGGAAACTCGCCACACCGGCTTGATTCCTTACAAAGATTACGCAAGACGTTTGCTAACTTTTTTCAACAAAGTTAAGCTGCATCATATTCCTCGAGATGAGAATCAAATGGCGGATGCTTTGGCAACCTTGTCTTCCATGTATGAGATCAGCCGCCGGAGTGAGATTCCAACAATCAAGGTTGAGCATCTAGAAAGGCCTGCACATGTGTTTGCAGCCGAAGCAGTCATAGATAACCAGCCATGGTTTCATGACATCAAAAGTTTCCTCCAAAAGCAAGAGTACCCGCATGGGGCATCCAACAAGGATAAGAAAACTCTGCGAAGACTAGCTGGCAACTTCTTTCTAAACGGAGAAGTTTTATACAAGAGGAATTTTGATATGGTGCTACTCAGATGCGTTGATGAGCAAGAAGCCGATCGTATAATGCATGAGATACATGAAGGTTCCTTCGGGACTCATTCCAGTGGGCATACAATGGCTAGGAAAATCTTAAGGGCCGGATATTACTGGATGACCTTGGAGAGTGATTGCTACAAGCATGCCAGAAAATGCCATAAATGTCAAATTTATGCGGACAAGATCCATATGCCACCAACGGCTCTAAATGTCCTCTCTTCCCCATGGCCTTTCTCCATGTGGGGTATCGATATGATTGGTAGGATTGAACCTAAAGCTTCTAATGGACATCGCTTCATCTTAGTTGCGATTGACTACTTCACCAAATGGGTCGAAGCTGCGTCATACGCCAACGTCACCAAACAAGTGGTGGTCCGATTTATTAAGAATCATATCATCTGTCGATATGGTATTCCCAGCAGGATTATCACCGACAATGGGACCAATCTGAACAACAAAATGATGAAGGAGCTATGTCAAGAGTTCAAGATCGAGCATCACAACTCATCTCCTTATAGACCTCAAATGAATGGTGCAGTTGAAGCTGCAAACAAAAACATCAAGAAAATAGTGCAAAAGATGGTGGTCACCTACAAGGATTGGCATGAGATGTTGCCATATGCCTTGCACGGGTATCGTACTTCAGTACGCACATCGACAGGGGCAACCCCTTTCTCTTTAGTATACGGCATGGAAGCAGTGCTCCCCGTAGAAGTTGAAATCCCGTCTTTGAGAATCTTGATGGAAGCTAAATTGTCAGAGGCTGAATGGTGTCAAAACAGATACGATCAGTTGAACTTAATTGAGGAAAAACGCATGACTGCCTTGTGTCATGGACAACTGTATCAACAGAGGATGAAACAAGCTTTTGATAAGAAGGTTCGTCCTCGTGAAATCCAAGAAGGAGACCTCGTGCTTAAAAGGATCCTATCTTTTCAACCCGATCCTAGGGGCAAATGGACGCCTAACTACGAAGGCCCGTATGTGGTCAAGAGAGTTTTCTCCGGAGGAGCTTTGATTCTCACAACAATGGACGGCGAAGATTTTCCGCGTCCTGTGAATTCCGATGTAGTCAAGAAATATTTTGTCTAAAAACAAAAGAACAGCTCGGTAAGTCGAAAACCTGAAAAGGCGGCTTAGGCAAAAATGAGCGTCTCGGTGGACTGAAAACCCGAAAGGGCGGTCCAGGCAAAAATTAGAGACACAAAACAGAAATAATCATCCTGATAGGTCGAAAACCCGAAAGGGCGATCTATGCAAAAGTTAAGGATCAAAAGACAAGATAACTGCATCGGATTGACTACAGTTTACTTGGGGCAAATCAACTGTCAAGGGACTCGGAATCTGAAGCATCCAAACAGTGAATTCAAAGTTATTAGGGAAAATAGCGGTTATTGTTCAATGAACCTTCCCTGTATATTTACCATTTTTTTTTTTTTTTCAACTTTGTAAGATCCGTGGAGCCACGCCGTTGGCAGGCCACCACCCCATTAATAAAATTTCTTCCTAGTGAAGTCTTTACATTTTGTTGGGAATTCCCATTTATTTTGCTTAGTCATTCCTTCTATTTTTGATAACAGTACTTGGAACGAAATTCTTTTTCAAAAGAAAAATTTAAATCTTTTTAGAAAGCATAAATAATAAACACATTCTCTTCGGATTTGCGAATAATTGAAGCGCGCGTCAGCAGCTATCCCGAGAGCGGATAAGCTTCACAGACCAAACATGGTCAATTGCTAAACAGATTTCCCCAGCGGAGTTTCCCCGTGAATCAAAGGGAATATCCCCAGTGAATCAAAGCCCGACCTCGCTCGGCATTCAATCATAATCCCCAGTGGATTAGCACAATTCCTGGTGGATTAACAAACTCCCCAGAAAGTCAACCTTTGTCAAAAACAATCAAAAGCCCAATTGTCATTGGCACCTACTCACAAAAGCCCAACCACCGTTGGCATCTAAGGCTGGATATCGATCATGCTTCCAAAATGATCCTTATATCCCCAGCGAAACCACAAATAAAGCCCCAATTTTTTATTGGCATCCCTCCAGTGGAGTCTTAACCCCAAAAGCCCAATCATTATTGGCACCATCCAACCAAAGCCCGACCTCGCTCGGCATCCAAACAATAATAAGCATTCCCGGCGGAATCACCAATTCTTTTCCCAAGCGGATTAACACGATTCCCCAAGTGAAATAACAATTTCCCCATGAGGTATGTGTTCCTCGTCAACGGTTGCGGCTTTACCCCGTCAACATTTTGGAGATGTTCCCTGCGGCATCATCCCCGACAAAGATCACCGAGTGTTTGCAATGCGACGTCGGTCCACTTCTCATGTTACCGGTCTAAATCTTGTTTCACCAAGTTGTCGGTCATGCAATAAATCAAAACATTTAGGGTATCCCCCAGTGCAAGCCAATCTTTCACACATCTCCAGTGGGAGTCCTGCATTAGTACATTCATACATTCATGCATTCATGCATTTGTACATTTGTACAATCATACAAATCATATAATCACGCATTCATGCAATATACGCATTCACACATGCAAATACCACAATGTCATCTGTACATGGTTGCTTTAACCACCTCGTTTCTTACCAATTTGTCACAAACAATCCACTTTTTCTTTTTCTCCAGTGTCATCCTCCAGTAATGTTACAAAATAAAGCCCAATTGTATTGGCATTCCCCAGTGAGTCATCATTCACACTCACAAATACCAAATCCTAACCAAAGCCCGACTTTGCTCGGCATCCCATCATAGTCACCAGTAAATATTCCTCAAGTGTCATCCCCAATCCGTTTGGTCAAGTGGTGTCACCCTTTTACGCCAAGTGGCAGTTCAAACGAACAGCTTGCGCATCTTTTTATCATGTCTTTATGCCAAGTGGCAGTTCTTTAACGAACAGCTTGTGCATATTCCCCAGTGTTGTGCCAAGTGGCAAGTTCTTTAATGGACAACTTGTGCATCCTTTCTCCCCAAGTTAAGGGGCAATTCTGTAAGGAACGACTTGTCAGTCGCATCCTCACTGTCGTCAATGTACGGTCCAGTAACCAATCCGGACAGTTGACATGCTTTTATTTCCTGTCGTCAATGTACGGTCCAGTAACCAATCCGGACAGTTGACATGCTTTTATTTCCTGTCGTCAATGTACGGTCCAGTAACCAATCCGGACAGTTGACATGCTTTTATTTCCTGTCGTCAATGTACGGTCCAGTAACCAATCCGGACAGTTGACATGCTTTTATTTCCTGTCGTCAATGTACGGTCCAGTAACCAATCCGGACAGTTGACATGCTTTTATTTCCTGTCGTCAATGTACGGTCCAGTAACCAATCCGGACAGTTGACATGCTTTTATTTCCTGTCGTCAATGTACGGTCCAGTAACCAATCCGGACAGTTGACATGCTTTTATTTCCTGTCGTCAATGTACGGTCCAGTAACCAATCCGGACAGTTGACACGTCTTTTATTTCCTGTTGTCAATGAACGGTCCGGTAACCAATCCGGACAGTTGACATGCTTTTATTTCCTGTCGTCAATGTACGGTCCAGTAACCAATCCGGACAGTTGACATGCTTTTATTTCCTGTCGTCAATGTACGGTCCAGTAACCAATCCGGACAGTTGACATGCTTTTATTTCCTGTCGTCAATGTACGGTCCAGTAACCAATCCGGACAGTTGACATGCTTTTATTTCCTGTCGTCAGTGTACGGTCCAGTAACCAATCCGGACAGTTGACATGCTTTTATTTCCTGTTGTCAATGTACGGTCCAGTAACCAATCCGGACAGTTGACATGTCTTTTATTTCCTGTTGTCAATGAACGGTCCGGTAACCAATCCGGACAGTTGACATGTCTTTTATTTCCTGTTGTCAATGTACGGTTCGGTAACCAACCCGGACAGTTGACATCATTTTATTTTCCCGTCGTCAATGGCAGTTCGGAATTTAACCCGAACAGTTGACATTTTACTTTCTTGTCGTCAATGGCAGTTCGAAATTTCAATCCGAACAGCTGACGTTTTACCCCTTTTGGTTCCCGTGGTTAATTGCCCACTCTCCCCAGTGAACAGTTCGGCAATAACCCAAACGGCTAACCTTTTTCCCCAGTGGAACGTTATCCCCAATAGAGTCGGATCCCGTTTCTTCAACGAACTCGGGTATCCCTTTGTCTCTGTTTGTCCCCCAATCAAGTCATCTTTGCCATTTTGCATTTATAATTGCATCACATGCATTCATAACATTGCATACATGGCATCGCATCCATATTTGTTTTACTGTCCAAAACTGGTCAAAAAATGGTGTACTCTGTATTTAAGTTTCTTCGACCCGTCGAATCAAAATTTCGCTTTTAATCTCCGTAGCGAAGAAACTTAAATAGGGGCATCTGTCATACCCCATTTTTTGACCCGTTTTCGTCTCGTTTTATTTATTGTCTCGTTCTACGCATTTTTTTAAGGCCGAGAATTTTCGTCGTTTCAGACGAAATTTCGGCAGGGAGGTATTTTAAAATACCTCATGTCAATTTTTGTTTTCGTTTATTAATTTAATTTTTTATCACTTTTTACTTTTATTTTAATTTTAGTTTTTTATCATTAATTTTTATTCTTTTATTATTATCATTTTATTGTTTTACTATTATTATTATTATTATTATTTTTATTATTATTATTATTATTTTCATTTTTTGTCCAAAAAAAGTCCAAGTCAAAGTCCAAGTCATGGTCAACACAGCCATTGCACTGTAGCAGCGCCCCAAACTCAGAATTTTTCATCATCACAAATTTCTCATCATCACAAAAACCTGCAAAAAATCCAGCAAAATTATCCCACATTTAATGCTTGCAGAGATCTTATCTCTAATCCAGAAAAACCAGCTTGCAAGCTTATCTCAATCCATGACAAGCAGCTCAATTAGGTTCTATAAAACAGGGACAGAATCAACACAAAAACACACAGAAAAAATTTAAGAGAAGAAATCCTAAAGCTAAACAGATTTTCCAGCAACTTTTTCCCAAACAACACAAACAGTTTTAGCACAAAAACAACACAAACATAGCCCAACCCACACGGCCACAAACCACCACTCAGCACACACAAACACGTTTTCCACCACCCCCAAACCACCACTCAGCACACACAGTAACACAACAACCCAAAAAACTCACGACCCAAACAAGCCTCACACCACACAAAAACGCAAACCAAGCACAAATACATACAAACCGCAAAACACACGGCCAATACACAACACATACACGCGGCCTAGCACCCAAAGAACACACACAGCACTAGACACACGAAGAGCAACATAGGCCGAACCAAAAACAAGGTAAAAGGATAATTTTTTTCGGTTTTAAAAGTTTAGATCTAGGGTTTTTGGGGGAGATTTTCGAAAATCCAAGTTTAGATTCGGGTTTAGAACGAAAAAGGGTGTGAGAAAGTGTAGTTTGTTTCGAAAAAGGAGAGATTTTGACTCTCCGGCGCGGTGGCGCCGCCGCGTTGGCCGGCGGCCACCCGCCGGAAAAACTCACCCATGGCCGAACAGAAGGAGAGAGGGGAGAGAGAAGTGGGAGGGGCGGACTAGAGAGAAGGGGAAGAGAGAGGAAATTGTGAGGAAATGAAAGAAAATGAGGGGAGAAGGGTATTTATACCCCTCCCCGTTTCTGTGTAGCAGGGTGTACGCGTTAGCGTACACCCACGCTGTCCTGACCCTTAGATTTTAATCATACGGCCTGGTTTTCTTTGCCCTGTGATTAGATCAGGGCCGTCTGATTAATCAGACGGCCCAGATTATTTTACGAAAGCCCAATGCCTTTTGGGCCTTTTCTTTCAAATCTGAGTTGGTTTTTGCTTCTAGCACCCCCCAGCTTTAATTTTTACACCTCCCAATTTTTTATTTCTTTTATTTTCTTTGCAAATTTAATTTTTCTTTTTTGTTATTTATTTCTTTTTATTGTTTTATTGTTTTTTACATCTCATTTATTTATTTACCTATCATTTATCTCATGCATTTATTTTTTATTTTTATTTCTTTTTGTTCATTTTATTTTTTCTTTATGTCATTCATATATACATTTAGTAACATATATATATAAATATGCATTGTTCTTTTATTATTTTTTATAATTCAATCCATGATAAACAAAAATCTTTTTATTTTAATCCAACGATCCTTTTATTTAATTCCTCGCGTTTAGTTTATTTCACCGCATTTATTTTTCTTTTTTAACTCCAAATAAAAAATCCAAAACAACAAAAACATTTTCATTTTTATTAAGTAACAAACTTGTTCATTTTGGTTGCAACAACTAATTTGGACAATTTATTTTCTCTTTTATTCTATAAAACGAGCGTTTTTCTTAGTTTACATTTTCATAAAATTCAAGCGAAACTTGAATGAAAAAGGGTGGTTTGACGTATGTCTCTCCTTTCCCCGATCGAATAAACACTTGACGTATGTCTCGTTGCTTAGACGATCGTCATTCTTTTCTAGCTTCCCCAAAAATACGTTTTTAAACAAAACTTGAATGAAAAAGGGTGGTTTGACGTATGTCTCTCCTTTCCCCGGTTGTACGAACGCTTGACGTATGTCTCGTTGCTCGGACAATCGTCATTCTATTTGCGAAGTATAAAAACTCACCAATCTTGGCCCTTTGTGGTCAATCCGAACCTTTCACGCCTTTGCGCGTTATTTTCATCTTTTTTACGCCTTGCGCGAATTTAACGCCTCCGTGCGTTTGTCTTTATTTTTAAACATTTTACGCCTCTGTGCGTCTGTCTTTTTCCTTAAATATTTACGCTTTGCGCGAGTTTATCGCCTTAGCGTCTGTCTTTCACCTTTTTAAGCTTTTTACGCCTTTGTGCGTTTTCAAACAATTCTTTTTCAAGAACTACGTAAGCTTTGAATTCTCCGACTACCGGGAGATACGTAGGAGCAAGACCGACGTCTTGTCAAGCCCGTTATTAAAAAATCTTTTTTCTCTTTTTTCTATTTCGTTTGTTTTTATCTCTTTCTTCACCTCACATTTTATTTACTTGTTCATTTACATATATATATATGATTAAGCATGCAAGCAAAACGTCAAAAGACATTTTAAGCCTAAGCCAACTAAGAGGTTCCCGTTGAGTACAACGGATGTGAGGGGTGCTAATACCTTCCCCTCGCATAATCGACTTTCGAACCTAAAATCTCTTTTCAAGGTAATTTAGAACTTTTTTTCCTTTTTCCCCGAAAAATTAAAAGTTCAGTCGTGATTTAAATTTAGTGATTCAACGCTAGTCAATAGCTTGACATCCGAAATTCGACGCGACAGGCATGAAGCTGGCACAAGAGATGGGAGCGGAAAACTTGAGAGTGAAGAGCGACTCCCAGTTGGTGACGAGTCAAATTACCGGGGAATACCAAGCAAAGGACAGTCAACTTATCAAATACTTAGCAAAGGTCAACAGTTTAGCCTCCACCTTCAAGTTCTTCGAGGCAATCTACGTTCCAAGAGAGCAGAATTCAAAAGCCGACCTTTTGTCTAAACTGGCCAGCACCAAACGCCCGGGGAACAACAGAACGGTCATCCAGGAGGTGCTGGCGGCCCCCAGCACAGAGATCATGGAAGTAGGCGCCGTGGAGAATGAGGTGGAGGGATGGATGACGCCTCTCATCAAATACCTCACGGGAGCGTTTAATCCCAAAAGCGAGGAGGAAGAGCTGCAAATACGAAAGAAGGCTTCGAAGTATTGCATGGTCGCTGGCAAATTGTACAAGAGAGGCAAGGCATCGCCTCTGCTCAGGTGCTTAGGTGAAAACGAGACCCACCTCGTCCTCTTAGAAGTACACGAAGGCGTATGCGGGAGCCACATCGGCGGGCGATCCCTGGCCGCGAAGCTGTTAAGAGCAGGCTACTACTGGCCAACAATGATCCAAGAGAGCGCAGACTTTGTACGAAAGTGTGACAAGTGTCAGAGGTTTTCTGATAAGAAGCACGCCCCTGCTTGCGAACTCACCTCAGTCTTTTCCCCATGGCCTTTTCATAAGTGGGCAGTGGATATTGTAGGCCCATTCCCGTTGGCACCCGGACAACTGAAATTTCTCATAGTCGGAGTGGATTACTTCACGAAGTGGGTCGAAGCCGAAGCGGTCGCCAAAATCACGACAGACAGAGTAATACGCTTCTACTGGAAGAAAATAATATGCAGGTTTGGGCTACCCAAAGTTATAGTATCTGACAACGGGACCCAATTCGCCAGTTCCAAGGTGGTAGAATTCTGCAATCAACTCGGAATCCAGACGAAGTTTGTCTCAGTCATCCACCCCCAAGCAAACGGGCAAGCCGAATCTGCAAACAAGGTGATCTTGAACGGCATAAAAAAGAAGCTCGACGACGCCAAAGGACTTTCAGCTGACCAATTGCATGAAGTGCTCTGGTCATATCACACGACACCTCATTCCACAACCAAGGAAACCCCGTTCACTATGGTATACGGCGCCGATGCTATGCTGCCTGTAGAAATCGACACGCCAACATGGCGCCGGGAGAACTTCTCGGAAGAGGCTAATGAGGCAAGCTTACTATGCGGAATAGACATGATTGACGAGGTACGGGCCCACATCCGGGAATTCGCCGCAAAACAAAGAGCAGCCCGCCGGTACAATTCAAAAGTAATCCCAAGATACATGAAAGAAGGAGATTTGGTCTTAAGACAGGTCGTCGCGCCCACCCGAATTGGAAAGTTACTACCCAACTGGGAAGGACCATACCGAGTCAGGGAAAAACTAGCACACGGAGCATACAAGCTGGAGGAGCTGAATGGAGACACGATACCACGAACCTGGAATGCCGCCAACCTACGCCATTACTACAGCTGAGTACGTCATCATTCTTACAAACAAGCCACACAAGGTCGAACTGCTGTAAAGTTTAAATTTTGCTTGCATTTTCTTTTGAATTGTTTGTATTTTGATTTAAATTAACGAAGAGGAATAAGGGAGCACTCTTTTCCCCGCGAAAGCTGGGTTTTTAATGAGGCACCAATTTCCGTTTACTCTTATCTCTGCTTTGACTCCAGTATCACAGACATCGCCGAAACGAGATAGGCAGCATCAACTCGCAAAGGGCGCGCCTAACCCCAAAGGGGTTGCCACCTAATTCCTTAACCCTAAAAGACAGGGCTCTAAGACGTCGTGTGCTTAAAATAAAATCGCCGCCTAATTCCTTAACCCTAAAAGAGGGCTCTAAGACGTCGCGAGACGAAAATAAGATCGCCGCCTCATTCCTTAACCCCAAAGAGGGCTCTAAGACGTCGCGAGACGAAAATAAGATCGCTGCCTAATTCCTTAACCCCAAAGAGGGCTCTAAGATGTCGCGAGACGAAAAGAAGATCGCCGCCTAATTCCTTAACCCCAAGAGGGCTCTAAGACGTCGCGAGCCGAAAGACAAATCGCCACCTAATTCCTTAACCCTAAAAAAAAAAAGGGGGCTCTAAGACGTCGTAAGCCGAAAGCGAAAACGTTGCAAAAATAGAAGAATTCATGCAGAAGATGCCTCAATAGAGCAATAACATCGAAAAGCTCAACAGTTTGACAATCTTTAATAAGTCGAGAAAACAGACAAGTAATAACTACCGCCCAAGAAACATTATCATCACCGTCATTAAATAAGAAACCAACGAAACATAGTACAAATAATGCATCGTTACAAATTCAAAAAAGTTCAAGATCAAAGCAAATTAAAGTTACAACAAAGACTATTGTTCGTCCACAAGGACGCCATCTACAACTATCTTGAAAGAGTCCATGGACGAAAGATCAGCGTCAGGATGGAGGAAGGCGGCCTGATCCTTTGCACGATCAAACCCAGTCTCAAAGGACAACGCCAGTTCTCCTTTAGCTTCCGAAACCTCAGCCTTCAACGCCATTTCCCTTTCAACTCCCGAGGCGACCTCTTCCCTCAAACGTACGATCACCGCGTCCTTCCCAGCTAAGTCGGCGTCATGACCAACCTTCAAATCGCTGATTTGTTCATCGAACTCGGCCCTCATCGCCTCTATCGCCTCCTTGACTTCCTTCTGCTTGCTCTCATGGACCTCCTGTAATTCCTTCTCCAGTAACTTCACCCTATCCAGCAACGTTTCTCCATTACGAACCGATTCCGCGTATTTGCAATCAACGGCCATCAAAAGCATAATAGACCGCAAACAGTTTATGCCGATATCCCTCGTCGCAAAAGGAACTGGGTTCTGCGTCCCGGCTGTCACGTCATCAGGATTGCAAACCAGCTTCTCTTTCACGTAAGCTTCGTAATCAAAATCCTTGTCCCAAAAAGACCGAACATCCCGGCTGGGACCAGTAAGTTCAGTGGCAGGACGAGAATGCGCCCGTTTAGATCTCCTCTCTTTCATCACCCCCTCTTCCCCATCTGGCGCTTTCCTTTTCCTCTCCTCTCGATTCTTCTCCTGTGCCACGTCCACATCACACTCAGGTTGAGCGTCAAGAACAATCTCGGCTTTCTTTTTAGACTTACGGAGGATAAGCCCAGAAGAATCGCTAGTGTCAGCCACCCCGCCCGACCTTTTGGCCTTCAGCTCGGCCAAATACTGCTTCCACTCCGCAGCTGTTAGTGGCGCCATTGATTCTGCAAGTCAAAAAACCAGAGCCAATACACAAATAATTAATAAAGGAAAAGGCGGAAAAGCTAGACAAGCAGAGTTATGAAATCAACTCACGCAAATAGGTCTCTAAGCTATCAAAATCTCCCTCTCTATTCAGCAACTCCCGGATATCCATGGGCAGCATCTTGTCCAGGAAGGAAACAACACCTTGTTCATACGCACTCAAATGCTCATAAGCAAATCCAGTAATGGAAGCTGGGGAACTCGTCCAGCAGATGGGAAATTTTAATTCATTATGTACGCGCCCTCTTCCCCTCACCCTAAGGAATGTCCGTCTCCAGTTCTTGTAATGAGAGGCATAAGGTGGAAACAACCGTTTCCCAGGATGCGCGCCAACAGAGACCCAGGACGATTTGTCCACCCCCTTAGTACCGTAGAAGCTAAAGAAGCACCCGGCGGAGGGCTCAAAGCCTAATCCCTCGCACGCTATCTCAAAGGCCCGGATGAACGCCCAACTGTTGGGCTGAAGCTGCGAGGGCGCCACATTTAACCACCTCAGGACATTTACTTCGAAGGGCGTGAATGGATACTTCACACCCAAATCTTCAAAGACCGCCGCGTACATATAGAAGAACTTGTGAGCCCTACTCCTTGGCATCCGTAAATAAACTTTCTCACCAGGACGGCAGGGCTCCAGGATCACATCATCTTCGCATCCTGTCGAAGAAACACTAGCCTTGCTTCGAAACAGCGCCACTCGTTCAGGATCCATAAACACGGACTCCGAGCGCATCATTTCGTTAGTAACACCCCCTGGTCCCGAATCACTAGCGGACGCCATACAGTGATTTTCTCTCGTACAGGAGGGACCTGGATGAACAGAAAGAATAATACAATCAGATGAGTTCCCGCTATCGTCTTCCTCCTCACTATCACTCGAGTCGCTCGAAAACTCCCCTAAAACGGAATGGCCATAGTAGGCATTTTCAAAGGCAACCCAATCGGTGGTTCCGTCCGATCGTTTCGCAAGTCTAACTGCCTCTCTCAATAATGCATCCCTTTCCTCCGAATTAGCCGGAGATAGTACGTTGCCCTCCCCGTCACACTCCCTGATAACTACCATGTCCTAAGTTGAACTACAAAAAACGATGCGCTAACATTCAGAGGATGAATTCTAAAAAAAAAAAAAAAAAGGGGATTACCTGTTTTGAATGAAGAAAAGTTGGACGAAGAAAAGGACCGATTCGATTCTGGAGAAGCGCGTTGATTCTAGGAGCTGTTAGCAATTGGCGAAGGATGTGCGTTTCGGAATAGGAAAGGAGAAGGAAAGTGAAAAGACAAAACTGAACAGGAGATAGGGTAAAGTAGATTCGCGTTCAGTTTAAAGTAAAAAGCCTGGGAAAACGCGCAGATGACGTCACTTCAATTGGCACGATTTCTGAGAACCGCTACGATTCGGACACGTCAGCGAGAGCGAACGGTCGCCTCACGCCAGCCGTCGGATCTCAGTAGGAGGTGTCCTCAACACGTAGTCCAAAGGACGCGGCGAGCTACACGCAGATTAACCACTTCGCCTTGTACCAAGACTTGTGCTTGTTGGGCTACCATAAATATTCCTGTTGGGCTAGCGCCCACACTCTCGAAGGGCTATTGCCGCCCACTAAGGTACTCGAAACGAAACATGGAGCTAGTACCCATGTTGGGCTAGTATTCGTGTTAGGCTAGTACCCACGCAGGGTTTAAACACCCATGTTGGCTAGCACCCATTGGGCAAGCACCCATGTTGGGCTAGTACTCATAAAATTTTTTCATATGGCTTCGTGACTAGTAAGCCCCACTTGCTGGGCAAAAGGTCATAGACAAATCCCCCGCAAACAGTTTAATCACTTCGCCTTGTACCAAGACTCGTGCTTGTTGGGCTGTGAACCGTAGATCTCACCATCTAGGACTTAAGATCCTAGGGACAAGGGTGTGAACCCTTGGAATAAGGCTGGACGTCCTCCAAGAGGGCACAGGGCCCACCTTACAGTCATAAATAACGCCAGGTGACCTTTCTAAAGGGCACCCTCTAAGGGCGCCCTCAGCAGCTTACGAGGGCGCCCTAATCATGGTTTTGGCCCTTTACGATTTGGGCCCAAAACCATGACCGGGTAGGCCCAAGAAGGACTACAAATAGTAACCTTGGGTTCATTCCCAAGGCATGACCAAAACACAACACAGAAACCCTAGTTTCTAGAAAGATTGTACTCACAGCCGGTACAATAAGTAATCATTTTTGGTATTCGGATAATTGTATAAACGAGCCACTTGTACTCTTTCAGTTGTATGTATTAATATTGTTATTGAAAATTTAAATGTATCCAGTATCAGTTTAATGCGTATGCTAATATTCTAGATTACATTAGTATGGTTGTTACATCTTCACTGGAGGTGCCGCTCTATATGGGACTCCCCTTTGATTGAAGTTGAAATTAGGCCTGTTGTCGACCCATTTTCCCTTCCTCTTCGACACTAACTGCTTTCCCTCGAGGCTTTTTGCTGCTTCTTTGTCAAACACTGAACTGCATTTTGGACAAATGGTAACTTCTGAATTGTTGATTTTGCAGCGATTCAAAAAAGCAACTAGGCCCTCTTCAGAATCAGGGTACACAGCCTTCAATTGTTTCTTGTATTGACCTTCAGTGATCATTTCAGGCGCCACCATGAGGCTTTCAGTGCCTTCTTTGGGGTTGCTGGAACTTTCCCCTTGCATCTCTTCCATAATCTCGTCATCATTTACATCTATCGGCTCGGCAAACATTGTGTCGGTGACTGGGAGAGGATCAACATCTACCTGCATTGGTGACTTCGACTTGTCACCAAATTTCAATCTTCCCTCGTTGAGTGCTTTCTGTACCAGGTCCCTGAAAAGAACACAACGGGAAGTATTATGACCCAAAAAATTGTGAAATTTGCAAAATCCTCTTTTCTTTCTCTAGTCTATTGGTGGCAATTTTAAACCCTTGGGCACCATAATTAGACCATCAGAGACCAACAAGTCAAAAATTTCGTCACATTTAGTAACGTCAAAAGTATATATGATTTCGCAACAAACTTATCATTTTTTGGTTCGACGGGTGTCTTTCCGTCTGATGGTTTCAACAATTTGCAAACGTATGGAGGTCCAGGTTTTAGTTCAGCCACGTTAACATCGTTTTCTTCAACGGAAGCATATTCAACGTCAAACTCTTGGTCACTGTCGATATCAGCGACATATGCAACTTTCTTTTTTTTGTGGAACCTAATAGACCTAGCCTTTTCGGCCTTTAACCTTTCTACTTGTCAAACCCTATCGGCCAATTGGGCCATATCTCTCAAGTGTTGAGTGTCCAATTTCTTTCGGACAGAGTAGTCTAGGCCTCCAGCGGCCATTTCGACTAACTCGTGTTCGGGCACTTGGGTAAAACACCTCGCTTTCAACAGTCTAAATCTATTGAGATAATCATCAATAGATTCAGGCGTTTTCCGCCTAACACTAGCCAATTCCTTTAGACTTATCTTAGATTGACCCATGTAAAACTGTTCATGGAATACTCTCTCCAATTGATTCCAATTGTGTACTGAATGGGGGGTGAACCACGTGAAAGCGTTCTTTGTCAAAGAATTGGGGAAATATTTCATTCTCAAATTTTCATTATTTGCAATATCCCCGACTTCCATCAAATAACGGGCAACATGTTCGATAGTTGATTCGTTAGTTTCTCCGGCAAACTTTGTGAACTTGGGGATCTTCCATCCCTTAGGGAGTTCAGTTTTCAAGACATACTCAGATAAAGCCGAAACAAAATTCGGCCTGCGTAAACCTACATTATGGCCATTTTGAACTAAAATTGTTTCAACGAGATGGGCTATATTTTCTTGCCCTCCAAGGTTATTCTTTCGAACCTGTCTAATCACTTCATCTGCATTTTGGTTTCTATTTACCAAAATGACTTCAAGGGCTTGTTGTACTGCCCCCACAATTGGTTCTTCAACCGCTTGGGGCACCTGTTGTGGTCCCTGATTTACCACATTTTCCCCTCTTCCGCCGATTAGAAGCGGCCCAGGGTTCAGTGGTTGAACCGGATTGAAGAAATTGGCAATTCGCTCCATTTGAGCGGCCAATATTTGGTAACTTTGGTTAGTAGCCTGAATCATGGGATTAAATACTGTCCCAATCTGTTGAGTTAACATATTAACCATGTCATGATTACTCTCGTCCATCTGTTGTCTAATCGACGCCACGGACGTATTGGTCAATGCCAAAGGGGAGTTCCGTGGGATACTCATTTCAGATCCATGATGGCGACAACATAGTATTCGCGTTATCTGCGAATACAGACGCATTCGTCCCAAGACCTGCCATTAATGTCGTTGGCATGCCATAAGGTGGATCTTTTATTATCGATGCGAGAGAAAACTGTGGCATTGAGGCACCAAAAGTCCCCGCCAGTAAGATGGTTCTACTATGATAGCTACAAGTTATTAAGTAAAAAGATTGGTCAAGGAAATTTTATTTGGCAATAGTAGTGTATTGCTCTAATTTTAACTCGAGTTGTTAAGAATTAGAGTTGCGCAGCGGAGTAGTAATCCAAGAATGAATTAATGAACAATGCTAAGCTGAAGCTTAGGGGACGAGAATGTGTTAAGTGCTTAATTCTTATAATACGGAATAGCAGTAAGTAGAGACGACATGAACATACCACAAGTTCTAATGGAAAATTATGGAAGTTAAGTTGAGGGATACTTCAAACCTCGAAACCCATGAGAAAAGGAATGTCGAAATAGTTTAAGAATATATGGTAAGGAATAAGAAAGATGTGATTCTAGCACATTAAGTCTGAATCAATGGAAGTTATCCCTAAAACGGCAATCTAGCTATTTTAGCTCAGTAACATCAAGTATACTTGAAGGGTAAGTTTAGTCAAAAGGATTAAGTATAAGGCGACATTGGTAAAGGTTGCACTTGCAAGATGATATTTTTGAATTTGAAGCGTTGATCAGAAACGACAATGTAGTGGCATATGAGTTTTATCCACATTATAGCCCTGTTATGAAAACATGACTCGTGCACCAGGTTATGTTCAGTACTTTGTACTCGTCAAACAGTACTCACATTACTCAGACAGTAGAGCAACATATATTCTTCCAGTGAGGTGTCATGCATCAGTAACCGTAGTATGCGGTCATTAATGTTTAAGTGAGAAGGCACCACTTATATCAGGTTTGATTATACCGAGCACTTTTAGTCGAGAACATTCAAGAATCTTGAACTCTATGTTCATGTAACACCCATATTAAGATTGCCTAGGATCTTATACGAGTATTAAAATTTCGTACTGGATACATTAATTTACAATACTGAAAGTAGTTCTGAATATTACATCACATAGTAATATTACATCCAAAGTTTATACAAACATCTCTCTGATACATGTACATCATAAGTACAACAACATAATACAGTTAAACTGTAAAACATATAAAATCAGCACGATCAGTCCAAAGCTTTCTCCTTACCCTTGTTGCGTGCTGCCTGAGAACCTGCCTGTGAACCTGCACCAGAAGGAAAGGGATGAGACATAATGTCTCAGTGAGCTCTACCCAACCTACTGTTGGCAACCACAGGGAACCTAGGGTCGCCATGCCTACCTTGGCAATCTAGGGGAAAATACTATGATCGCCAAGTCTTATCTTTATCCACGAAGGATATAAATCTGCCTATAACTATGAATCTGCCTGTAACTATAACTTTGAACTGCCTATAACTATAACTGTAACTATAAAACATAATTCATATAAACACATATTATGTTAGCTGTTAGCGTTGAACAAACATTATTATCTGAGTTCATTTTACGGAGTGCAGTCCGGGTGGAGTAACCCCGAAGTACATCTCCCTATGACCCGGTGAAATTCCTATCATATCAGGCTAACACCGGACTCCTCTTTGAATTTGCATGTGGACAACCCTCTCGGTGAAGTCCCATCCGGCGTATCCCGGAGTCTGCTGAACATGCCTATGACTGTGACATATAATTCTTTAACTTTTACATATACATATCTGATGCTTTAATCATACTATAACAATCGTATAACACTTAACCTATAACCTAAGATTCTTGGCTTATCGTTCTCATAAGCCACCTATTAATTGTTGGAAAACCAACACTATAAGCTCAACTGCATGATCAAGGGAAACTTGGTAACTAACCCTTAACTAATCTTATAACTTATGGATAAATTACCCATCTCTCTATATAATACATATTCTTTATCCTAGATTAATCCTTGATGGTTCATGAGTATCTCTACCCTAAAGCATATCAAAGATCATTGGCATGGTACAATCGTTTATAATTAAAAAGTCATACTGGGCACTTTCGCTTTGTGACCCCTAGACTTCGCTTTGCGAAGTCCTGCGTCTGAAGCTTCGCAGAGCGTAGAAAACTTCGCACTGCGAACTCAGCTTCTGAACACTTCGCACTGCAAAGGTCTAGGCGATGGATAGGCAGTAGCTGGGTTCAGCTACTTCACAGAGCCATCTCAGGGTCGCTCTGCGACCATGACAGAACATGAGATTTTTCTGAAAAACTGATTTTGATTTCTGAAAACCTTGGTACCCAAACTATCCAATGAACTTTAGATAATGCCAGGGACTCTTTTGAACCATAAAAACATACTGAAAACATAGATTAACCAGGAATCAAGCATATGTATCAAATTAGGGGAAAAACCTATTATTTTCTTTAACTTAGCAATTATGTCATAAAACTCACACAACACAACCCACAAGGGATAACTGCTATTCTAGTGAACTCACTTATAAGTTGTTGTTCTTGAAAGGCTTCTTCTACCAAAACCTAGCTTGATCTCTTGATTTTTTTTCTTGCTTTTCCTTAGCTTCTTTTGTTCCAACTTTCCCCAAAACTAAGCTTGCTTGAAATACAAGATATTAGGAAGAAGTTTGATGGATTATGGGTGATGTTTGATGAGGGGCGAAATCTAGAGAGAGGGGAGAAGAAAAAATCTGATTTTCTAGAGAGAGGAAATGAATGATAAATATGACAAAGTTCATATTTATCTCATTTTGGTCCTTTTCTCTCTATTTACCATTTTGCCATTCCATTCGTTTAATTTCTGTAATACTGTTAAAAGTCACGCCTGAGCGGGATATTACAGTTCAGGCATGAGAAATAAGTTCATAATACTGAAAAAAAATGTTGTTGTAATTCAAGTTACGGGATAATGTATACTCATAGAATAAGCATGAGTTAAGAATAAGAAGAAGAACTCCAACTGAGGTGGTATTGTCTCAAGTATGTTTTGATTAAGTATGATGTCCCATTAGTTGGACGAAGACAATGTGACGTACTGTGTACCCGTTAGTAGTGTACATGTACTCGATCATGTATGTAAAATTATGCATTATGAATTGTAATATATGATGATATGTGAGATGGCGTATACCACTCATCACTTGGACTAAACTCCTATAAATTTTGGATATATCAGTATAGAAAATACTTATGCTATGACAAGAATTCGAGAATAAGTTGTGACAGAAATGATAGAAGAACAGCAAACTTCGGGTATGAAGAATGATTCCTAAGTCATTAAGATACACGTTGACGTCGTAGATTAATTGAAGCGGAGCGCGAGTAATCTGTAAGAATTCCGCGAGCTCTTGAGAATTCCATAGTGGAAGTAATGATTAGAATTGTGATAAGTAGCACATCGAGATGTCGAAAGAAAGGAGCAGGTGCTAGAAGTGAAGCCTCCTGCTTATGCCTTGAATATTAAACGAAGTTGGAATAATCCTTGCATTTGCGAGTGCGTACACAATATCAGATGTTTACGGTGTAAGGATGACTCTATATGGAAATGTATGACATAGGTCTATAAGTAAGATGTCGTCGTATGAGACGAAAGATAAAGATAATAATTCATTGGAATTAGATGCAGTGCAATAAACCCGTTGAAGAGTGGGAATATTTGAGGGAAAGATTGTCGGGTATTTTCGACTTATAGAATTGGAATTCCGATAAGCAAGTTAAGTGGAGAATTGACTAGTAGAGAAAGGAATGTGAAAGGTATATCTATATATATATATATATATATATATATGATTTCAAGTGGATTCTAAATTTCGAGGACGAAATTTCTTTAAGGGGGGTAGAGTGTAACATCCCGCTCAAGACTCGAATATTTATCAGTGTCGAGATGACGTATCAGAAATAATTAAGGAAGGGCAATTTGGTAATTGCCACGCCAGGATTTTTATAAAAAGGGCTAAAGCCCATTTCTTCTTCATTTTCCATTTCCTTTCTCTCTCTAGAAATAAAATCATATTTTCCCCTCCTCTCTCTCTACTTCCTTCCACGCCAATCTCCCTCTCCCTACTCCAATCATCACTTAAATATCATTCTTTTGATCTAGCCACTTGCAAGCAAAACTTTGAGAACCTTGGACCAATTGGGAGCTATAGAAAACAAGAAAGAAGAGGAATTGAAGCTAGGGTTTTGAGGCATAAGCTTGGCAAGATCAGAAGCAATGAATTTAGGTGAGCTCCCTAGGGTTTTATAACCCACTTTGGGTGAGTTTGTATGTGTAATTCATTTTATGCTAAAATATGGTTATTGTACCCTAATCCTAATAGTTATCAATTCCTTTCTAATCCTTGTTTTAATCAATTATTTTGTAATAGAAAATCAGTCCTAACATGGTTGGGAAGCTTGGGTAACTTGGGTTGAGTTAAAGTAGTGGAAAATACGTTTTTCAGCAATTTCTGCACTGTCATGGTCGCTACAGCGACCAGCCCGTCGCTGCAGCGACCAGACCTTTTTCAGGTTCTGATCCTGGTCGCTATAGCCACGGATCCGTCGCTACAGCGAGCTCACCAGAACAACATTTTTCAGCTGAGCTGTTTTGGGTGTTCTGGTGCGCGTAGGTGACGTTTTTCGCAACCGTTTTCTCCAGAAACTTTATAGAATCAATAAACACCATTTTAACTCATCCTAAGGGCCTTTAACGGACAAACATCATAAAGGAGCAAGGAGTAGGTAACGTATGGAAAGTACAAAACAAAGGTCCGAGAAATCGGTAATTAATGCAATTGAGTTAGTAACTCTTAAGGACGATATATGATAACGATATGTCTAAATCCAGGTAAGATTAAGGGTTGGATTTCCAACAACCAAGTAAGTGGCTTATGAGAACGATAAGCCTAGAACATTTTATTTTAGGTTAAGTAGTCAAGAACAATTACTTGAAGAATGCATTAGACATGCATAAGTTTATAAGTTATATGTGTATATATATATATATATATATATATATATATATATATATATAAGAAGAATAAGAACAAGAGTTATATAACGACCTTATGTGTCTCCAGTGTTCTCGCTAGTTAGAGTACGGGGGTTCCCGCTAGTTGGAACAGTGTAGTTACCATCCGCGAGGATAGCCACACATAAGAGTTTAATTAAAATATTAAGTCGTGACTTTCGTTGTTCACGCTAGTGGGACACGAAAGGTTCATGCATAAGTTAAGACTAATAATGAAAGTATATTAATTCGCGTATCTCGTCGTTCACGCTAGTGGGACACGGGAGGTATACGCGTAAGTTAAGATTATTAATTAAGTCGTGTCTTCTGTAATTCACGCTAGTGGGACACAGGAGGTTCACGCTAGTGGGACGTGTTATTCCGCAAGGATGACCGCATGACGACAAGAGGAGTCCGGTGTTAGCCTGATATGACAGGAATTTCACCAGTATGATGGGAGATGTACTTCGGGGTTACTCCACCCGGATGCACTCCGTAAAATGAACCAAGATAATGTATTGTTTGTTCAACGATAACTTCTAACTTTATGTTATGAAAAGATGAATATGTATATATATATATCATATACTAAGAGATAAGACAAATTAGTCACAAGTGAACAGAAAGTGATCGTAGGATGTCCCCAGATCACTAAGTATGAGATTAGACATAAGTTCATCATAAGATAAAGACTTGTAGCGATCCTAGTTTTCCCTTGATCGCGAAATATGTAGAGAATGATGGAGATCGTAGGTATCGCCAAGATTGCCAAACGTAGGCATGGCGACCCTAGGTTCCCCGTGGTTGCCAACAATAGGTTGGGCTGGAGCTCACTGAGACATTATGTCTCATTCCAATCCTTCTGGTGCAGGTTTACAGGTAAGCAAGTGGTTTTCAGATGAAGTTCTTCAGGAAGACGCTGGATGAAGTGCAGTTGCTCGTCACGAACAAGCTCAGGAGGTTGTCAGATTATATATATATATATATAAGAAGGTGTATTCTATGATATTTGGATAATTGTATAAACGAGCCAATTGTACTCATTCAGTTGTCTTGTTTTGTATTGTATTGTTATTATTGAAAATTTTAATGTATCCGGTATCAGATTAATACACATGCTAAATATTCTAGACAATTTAGTATGGGTGTTACAGTTCCTACTAACAACTTGCACTTGAGAGAATCGGCGGCGCCAATGATGGCCATTTGAGTGTTGAAAGCCGTCATATGTCCCACTGGGTCACTCTTTCCGTCGAAGGACGAAGGAGATAATGGCTTGACGTTTTCTGGAACTGGCGCATTCCAAACTTCGGTGGAAAGTGGCTGAGGATCTGGATCCACTTTCGTCTTGTTGGGATTCGTTGCCTTCAGTGTGATGCTGCTGTTGTATTGTCTCCATTTTTGATTGCAAGGCTTCGTTATGGTAGCGAAGTTGCTGGATCTGTTGTTGTAAGGCTTCCAAGGCCGCTGGGTCCGCCATCGGTGGTGGCAACGACAGTTGTTTGGGTCGATGTGTGAAGGTTGTGACTGGTGGTCGGAGATTTGTGACTGAGTTCGCGAATCTCAGTCTTTAGATCGGCTTTTCAAACAAAGAACGGGTTGAACGCTCGATTAGGGTTTAACAGGAAAAGGATGGATTTAGGGTTGAATCGCGGTGGATTCAAGGTTTCAGGGTTGCTCCTGAAAGACATGGTGGATTCACGGCGCTCTGGTGATGTTCGGAGGCCGTGGATCGACTGCTTTCCTTTCAGGGATGGTGGCTAGGTCAGTTTTACCGTAGCCCCACGGTGGGCGCCAACTGTACTGGCTGTGAGTACAATATAGGAAAACTAGGGTTTTCAGAGTCTATTTTGGTCATGTCTTGGGAATGATCCCAAGGTTACTATTTGTAGCCTCGGTTTGGGCCTATCCGATCATGGTTTTGGGCCCAAATCGTATAGGGCCAAAACTATGACTAGGGCGCCCTCATAGGCTGCTGAGGGCGCCCCCAGAGAATCTCTTTTTAGGAGAGTTCCCTAAGGTTATATATGACTGTCAGGCGGGCCCTGTGCCCTTCTGGAGGGCGCCCAGCCTGACTTTAAGGGTCCAAGCCCTTGTCCGTAGGGCCTAAAGGCCTAAATGGTAAGATCTACAGTTAAACTTTATTTTAGTCAAATTACTAGTTCCTTAGGTCTAAAAACATTCTTCACGGAGTACTACACTAATAAATGTACTAAAGTACGAATTTGGCAACTATAAAAGTAAACTAAACGTTAGATAATCCTTTGTCAACAAAGGTTTGACCTTTTAATCTAATTGCGTTTAAAATCAATTTAAAACTTTATTTTAGTCAAGTTTCTTGTTTGTTAGGTCTAAAATCATTCTTCATAGAGTATTACACTAATAAATCTTCTAAAGTACGAATTTGGTAATTATAAAAGTAAACTAAATGTTACATAATCGTTTGGTCAACAAAGTATGACCTTTAGTTCTAATTGCTTTTAAACTCAATTTAAAATTTTATTTTAGTCAAGTTACTTGTTCATTAGGTCTAAAATCATTCTGCATAGAGTATTACACTAATAAATGTACTAAAGTACGAATTTGGCAACTATAAAAGTAAATTAAACGTTAGATAATCCTTTGGTCAACAAAGGTTTGACCTTTTATTCTAATTGCGTTTAAACTTAATTTAAAACTTTATTTTAGTCAAGTTTCTTGTTCGTTAGGTCTAAAATAATTCTTCATAGAGTACTACACTAGTAAATGTACTAAAGTATGAATTTGACAACTATAAAAGTAAACTAAACGTTAGATAATCCTTTGTCAACAAAGGTTTGACCTTTTATTCTAATTGCATTTAAACTCAATTTAAAACTATATTTTAGTTAAGTTACTTGTTGGTTAGGTCTAAAATCATTCTTCATAGTGTATTACACTAATAAATGTACTAAAGTATGAATTTGTCAACTATAAAAGTAAACTAAACGTTAGATAATCATTTGGTCAACAAAGGTTTGACCTTTTATTCTAATTGCGTTTAAACTCAATTTAAAACTATATTTTAGTCAAGTTACTTGTTGGTTAGGTCTACAATCATTCTTCATGTTAGGTCTAAAATCATTCTTCATAGAGTATTACACTAATAAATGTACTAACTTATGAATTCTGTAATTATAAAAGTGAACTAAATGTTAGATAATCCTTGGGTCAACAAAGGTTTGATCTTTTAATCTAATTGCGTTTAAACTCAATTTAAAACTTTATTTTAGTCAAGTTACTAGTTCGTTAGGTCTAAAATCATTCTTCATAGAGTATTACACTAATAAATGTATTAAAGTACAAATTTGGAAACTACAAAAGTAAACTAAACGTTGGATAATCCTTTGGTCAACAAAGGTTTGACATTTTATTCTAATTGCGTTTAAAATAAATTTAAAACTTTATTTTAGTCAAGTTTCTTGTTCGTTAGGTCTAAAATCATTCTTCATAGAGTATTACACTAATAAATGTAGTAAAGTACAAATTTGGCAACTATAACAGTAAACTAAACGTTACATAATACTGTGGTCAACAAAGGTTTGACTTTTTATTCTAATTGCATTTAAACTCAATTTAAAACTTTATTTTAGTCAAGTTACTAGTTCGTTAGGTCTCAAATCATTCTTAATAGAGTATTACACTAATAAATGTACTAAAGTATGAATTTCGCAACTATAAAAGTAAACTAAACGTTAGTGTAACACCCATACTAATTTAATCTAGAATATTAGCATGTGCATTAACTGATACTGGATACATCAAATTTTTCAATAATAATAATAATAATAATAATATACAACTCAGCTGAATGAATACAAATTTGCTCATTATACAACCAATCAAGTACCACTAAAATACACTTATACAAAGTCTGATAACTCCTGAGCTGGTACATGACGAGCAACTGCACTCCATCCAGCGTCCTCCTGATGGACATCTTCATGAACCTCTTGCTAACCTGTAAACCTACACCAGAAGGAGTGGGATGAGACATAATGTCTCAGTGAGCTCCACCCAACCTACTGTTGGAAACCACGGGGAACCTAGGGTCGCCATGCCTACTTTTGGCAATCTTGGGGATACATATGATCACCAAGCTTTAACCTTACCCATAAAGGGTTTACACCTGACAACTGTATAGTCATGAAACTAGACTATAACCTGCTAACTTAGTGATCGAGGGGTCTCCTAGTATCACTGCATAACTGAAATTCTGGCAATTACTGGTTCTGAACTAAAAACAGAGTATTAAAACTAATGTTTAGAAGCAGAAATAAAAAGTGCAGAAAGTAAAAACACAATGAATTTGTTAACCCAGTTCGGTGCAAACTTCACCTACTCTGGGGGATACCAATCCAGGAAGGAAATCCACTAAGTAGTATTAATTCTAAGACTCTAAACACAGCCCCTGTTTTTCAGTCTTATCACTTAATCACTACCCGTCTAGACTTCTACCCAGGAACACCTAGGTATAAGAACCCCCTCTTACTTCCTAACCAAGCAACCACAACCCAGTGATTGTAAACTCTTCAATAAAACAAAATACGATGAAGACACTCTTCAACAGAACAATAACATCACTTGTGCTTAAAAGCTTTAAGTGATTTACAACTCAAAACACCTAAACCAACTCAAACAGATGAGTGGTGTACAAAACAAAGCCTAAAGCATACGCAAAGACTCTTTTGATAATATCAGTTTTGACTCAATCAATTTTCTACAAAGCAGCACGTCTTCTTAAATAGTCTTCAGCAACTCACATAATTCTGAACACAATCATCCACAAAGATATGATTCTGAAATTGTTTAGAAGCTTAAAGAAGGAAACATATTTCTGAATTATATTTTACAAAGATCCTTTGAAAATATATTCAACAATAAACACGAAGCCAATCTTCAATAAGATCTTCACATAAAATTATTAACCTTCTGGAAACAATAACCTGGATAAATCTTCAACAAATCTTCAAAAGATATGCAGCAAGAATTAACAAAAAAAAAACGCAGGAAAAACAGCTTCTGAAAGGCAGCTTCTGAAGGTCAACATAAGTCAACGTCTGAAGGCAGCTTCTGAAGGTCAACAGAAGTCAACGTCTGAACAGTGCGTCTGAAGACCTATTCTGCGTCTGAAGGCCATTCCAGCTTCTGATGAACAGTAAATCCAGTTTTCAGCTTCTGATACTTCTCAAAACCAATATCCAGCTTCTGAAGACTCAAAATAACATCTGAGGACGCTTTGCTAGTACAATATGATTTTACCAAACAATTAGCCAACATATAAATATCCAACAATCTCCCCCTTTGGCAAATTTTTGGCTAAAATCAAATTGACCATAAAAACAAGTTCTTCATTCAACAAAATTAATCAACCATGAAGAACTAAACACAACCAAACATAGCCACAGAGTCAGCAGCGGATAAATAGCTATGTTTAACACAAACAGCTTCAGTTAAACTCACAATCATACAAACTCCCCCTGAAGCACACAACAGTAGTTTCTGAGGAACAGCTAGCTTCTCCCCCTGAAACACAACACACTCAGGAACTCCCCCTGAACAACTCAGCTCAGGAACTCTCCCCCTGAAGCAAACAGATCAGCAATCACACAGATTTCTCCCCCTTTTTAGCCAAACAAGTTTGACAAAACACCAGTAAACACAAGGAGAAAGAAACACAACACAGGACACAAAGAACAGCATGAGCACATCACAGAACATATTCAAAGGTTATAACCAGCACAACACAGACAGCATACCAGAATCAGTATCAAAACTAACACAAGATCACAGAAACTTGGTACCCACACACTGAACAGAACCATATAGCCTCCAGCAAGGGTCAGAACGACATAGCACTCAGAAGAACAACCAAAACTGTAGAGAACAGCACAACTGCAGACCAGAAACACAAAGGAAATCCAGAACATCAGTCACCAACTAGCCAGTCTTCAGACTCAGCATCAGAAATTGCTTAGTCTTCATTAGACACAATCATCAGATGCTGCTCCATTGATGTGTGCCTCAGGCACATTCAGAACCTTCTTCCTAGCCATCTTCTTCTGAAGTTTAGCAATCCTCTTCTGCACAGAGAGTCTGATGTTAGCATCATCCTCAGATTCACTAGGATCCAGTCTCTTTGCTACATTTTGTTCAAGCCTATTTCCAATGGGTTCAACATCAGACTCCACATCAGAACCTATGTCAGAACTAACTTCTTGAACTTCTTGGTCAGACACAGTATCCTGGGAATTCTCATCAGTCTCCTTCTCTTGCAAATTGTCAGAAAGTGACACAACAACAAACTTACAGGCAGACTTTCCAGAAGTCTTTTCTTGACAAGCTTTAATAGAGTCATCAAGTTGGATCAGGGATGTTTCAACATCTGGTACAACTTCATGCTCAGACCCATCATCAGAACCCACATACTTTTTGATTAACTTCACATTTTCTGCATCAGATGTTCTTGCATTCATAAGAGCACAGTTCTTCACTCTACTCTTCTTAGTACCAATGGTATTCACCCATTTAGGTCTCCATTCTTTCTTGACATTGCTTTTGTTCACAGCTGGTTCCACTTTTCTAACTTGAACAAAAGTATGGTTGACCTTTGATTGAACATGAGGTTTTCTTTGTTGAAAATGCTTGGGGTATCCATGTAGCTTGTAACAGAAAGGCTTTATGTGCCCCTTTTTACCACAATGATGACATACCCAAGGATGAGAAGCTCTCTTGCTCTTAAATCCCTGAGGTTGGTTCTGGTGTTTCATTGGATCACATGATTTAACAGCTGCAGTGAACCTTTTAGCTGGATGTTGCTTTTTATTGTTCAAGGTCCTATCATCAAATCCAATACCACTTGGTTTCCCTTGGTTCTGACTCTTCAACATGTTGTACCCTAATTTTGTCCCAAGCCTTTTCAAAAACAAATTTCAAAAATAAAAAAAAAAAAAAAGAAGAGAAAAGTCAAAGTCAACAAAAAGTCAACATTTCAGAAATGAGGACTTCGCAGAGCAAAGTCCCCTTCGCTCTGCGAAGTCTGCGAATTTTTTGCAGATTTTTTAATCTCTTTGATTTATTTCATTTTTGTTATTATTATTATTACATATCATTTTTATTATTGTTTTTATCATCAATTATGGCTAATTGAGCTCAGCAAAGTAAGAATTGGAGCATTTGCCATTAAATCCAAGGAAAGAAGCTTTTTCTTCCAACCTAGCATGTGCCAAGCAAGTTGGCTTGCCCTTGGGCAGCTCTTGTACCTCACAGTGGACCTCCTACTGACCCTAAGCTTGCTAGCCACCAGCTTGTTGGATTTTCTTCCTGCTTTCTCCCCCAAAACCAGTCAAACCCAGCTGGTTTTGCTTGCCCAAAAGCCATGAGTGCTGCCCTGTTTTCAGCAGCTTTTCTTCCTCCTCACACCAGCTCACATGTTCCCTTTGTTTCCCCCAACCTCTGCACATCACAGTGCACGTTTTTATTGCTTAACCCTCAAGATTGCAAGGACCAATCCCAAGGGACAACCAATTGCAAACCAGCCCTGTTTTCATCATCATTTCTATCCAAAATCCATTGCATTAATGGCTGGATTTGGCTAAGTCTTGACCATTGCAGCAAGGCAAGGTCACCTCTTCACTTTTGCATTAAATGCAAAACATTTAGACCTGATTCTAGCCCACAAATCAGCTGGATTTTAGGATCTTCTCATGATGACATTAGATTTGGTTTTGGCCTATAAAAGGGATGCAAGGCAAGAGGATTAGAGGCAACACTTACAAACACTAGAAAAAACCAGCAATTACACCCAAGTGAAAGTACTTGAAACATCACTAAACACATAGCAAAAACGAGTTCAAACACAAAGCAATTACACAAATTCATTGCTCTTACTCATCAACATTCAAACCTTGCAAAGAACTTCAACCATTCAAGTTCCTTTCATTTCCTTGCAATACAAGCTTTGGCTAGGAGCTCTGTAAGTGTTCTGAATCCTTTATCTTTCATTTTGCATTGCTATTTGCATCTTTAACTTTGTTCAATTCCATTTTGCACAAAAAAACCCCTTTTAAATTTCAAAGGAATCCCAAGGTTTGCAAAACATTTAAACCAAGTTGTTGCACTCCTTTTATTGCTGATTTCAAAAGCTTTTCACTCCTCCAAAGGTTCTGAGAGTGTTCAGAAGTTGCTTCTGAACAGCAGTTCAGAAGCAGCTTCTGAACTCAAAATTTCGCAGAGTTCGCAGTGCGAAGCTCTGGTCGCAGTGCGACCATGACAGAACTCAGAATCTGAGTTTAGGCTCCTAAACAGCCAATTTTTTAGGTTCTAGCCCAAGAACTCAGAACCTAAGAGGATTAAAATTCATTTTATTCAAACCATATCAAGAGTTTTGCATAATATTGAAGGATTCACAAGTTCGAGCAATACATTTTTTGAATAACTTGCGAAACAAGTTACATTCATAAACTTTCAAAACAAACTTGAGCAATAAGCTAAGTTCATCATTTTCAAAACCAAACTTGAACAAAAAAAAACCTTGTTCATGATTTTCAATCAAACCTGAACTTAAGCCGAACTTGTTCACTTTTCGAAACCTTTTTCAAAATTGAGCCGAACTTGTGCGTTTTTTACAAATTAGTGCAAAACTTGCTCATTTTCATGCATAAACAAGGCAAACTTGTTCATATGGTTGCAACAACTAATTTGAACATTAAAACTTTTTCATTTGAGTTTCAAACCAAGTGTTTTGATAAACTTTGGAATTTCTAAAAATTCAAACAAAAACTTGAATGAAAAAGGGATGGTTTGACGTATGTCTCTCCATTGCCCCGATTGAACGAATGTGTGACATATGTCTCATCGTTCAGACAATCGTCATTCTATTTTCAACGCATCCGACCACACCAAACCAATTCTTGGCCCTTTGTGGTCAATTTGAACCTTTTGGTCCCCCGTGACCATTTGATTCAACTTTTCTCGACTCGTTTGAGTCACTTTGGTCAATGTTCGACTCGGTTGAGTCCATTGCACCCTTTCTTGATCCCGTTGGATCAATCGAACCTTTTTTTCGACTCGTTTGAGTCACTTTGGTCAATGTTCGACTCGGTTAAGTCCATTGTACCTTTTCTTGATCCCGTCGGATCAATCGAACCTTTTTCCCCAACGGACATGTTTTATCAATTCTAGTGCGATTCTAAACAAACGCTTAAGCCTCCCATGCGCGAGCATACAAGCTACGTTTAATCGTAAGAATTCAGTCAAAACATCGTTCATTTAAAAATAACCAACACATAAACGTTTTTCTACCAAAGAACTACGTACGCTTTGAATTCTCCGTCTACCGGGAGATACGTAGGAGCAAGATCGTCATCTTGTCAAGCACAATAATAAAAAACAAACCTTTTTCCCCTTTCATCATATTTTCTTTTTCTCTTTATATATTCAAGCATGCAAGCAAAAAATTTAGAAACATTTTAAGCTTTAGCTAACTAGGAGGTTCCCGTTGAGTATAACGGACGTGAGGGGTGCTAATACCTTCCCCTTGCGTAATCGACTCCCGAACCCGGTAATGGTTGCGATGCCCATCAAATTAATAAACTTAAGGGTTTATCAACGTTCCCTTTAAACAAAAACTATGGTGGCGACTTCACACAACCTTTCGAGCGTTCGTACACGTCTCGGGGTTTGCGTTTTTTAACGAGAGCGCACACAACATTCTGACCTGCTTCTTCAAATGTTCAAGTTGAGAGTTCAAATGGGTTACCTCATCTTTGAGATCAGAAATTTGTCCCAAGTGTTCACTTGTTTCAGCCTGAAGTTGACTGATAGTCTTCTTCTGATTTTCTAGTTCCTTGCACACTTCTTCAGTTCTGATGTATAGTTCTTTGACATTAGGTCTTGGCTTTCTATCCAATCTCTTCATATTTTTATCAAATTGCCTGATGCTTTCTTCAGTATCACATTGAACAAATTCCTTATCCATTCTTGCCAGAAAAACCTTCCCTGGAGCTCACCCAATAACAGGCAGGGTGCCTGCTCTGATGCCAATTGAAATTGTGCAATTACTGGTTCTGAACTAAAAACAGAGTATTAAAACTAATGTTCAGAAGCAGAAATAAAAAGTGCAGAAAGTAAAGAACACAATGAATTTTTTAACCCAGTTCGGTGCAAACTTCACCTACTCTGGGGGATACCAATCCAGGAAGGAAATCCACTAAGTAGTATTAATTCGAAGACTCTAAACACAGCCCCTGTTTTTCAGTCTTATCACTTAATCACTACCCGTCTAGACTTCTACCCAGGAACACCTAGGTATAAGAACCCCTCTTACTTCCTAACCAAGCAACCACAGCCCAGTGATTGTAAACTCTTCAATAAAACAAAATACGATGAAGACACTCTTCAACAGAACAATAACATCACTTGTGCTTAAAAGCTTTAAGTGATTTACAACTCAAAACACCTAAACCAACTCAAACAGATGAGTGGTGTACAAAACAAAGTCTAAAGCTTACACAAAGACTCTTTTGATAATATCAGTTTTGACTCAATCAATTTTCTACAAAGCAGCACGTCATCTTAAATAGTCTTCAGCAGCTCACATAATTCTGAACACAATCATCCACAAAGATATGATTCTGAAATTGTTTAGAAGCTTAAAGAAGGAAACATATTTCTGAATTATATTTTACAAAGATCCTTTGAAAATATATTCAACAATAAACATGAAGCCAATCTTCAATAAGATATTCACATAAAATTATCAACCTTCTGGAAACAATAGCCTGGATAAATCTTCAACAAATCTTCAAAAGATACGCAACAAGAATTAACAAAAAAAAACGCAGGAAAAAACAGCTTCTGTAAGGCAGCTTCTGAAGGTCAACATAAGTCAACGTCTGAAGGCAGCTTCTGAAGGTCAACAGAAGTCAACGTCTGAACAGTGCGTCTGAAGACCTGTTCAGCGTCTGATGAACAGTTCTACGTCTGAAGGTCAGTTCTGCGTCTGAAGGCCATTCCAGCTTCTGATGAACAGTAAATCCAGTTTTCAGCTTCTGATACTTCTTAAAACCAATATCCAGCTTCTGAAGACTCAAAATAACATCTGAGGATGCTTTGCTTGTACAATATGATTTTACCAAATATTTAGCCAACATATAAATATCCAACAATAACTCTTTCATATTCATAACCTGTCATAATCTCATACTTAGTGATCTGGGGACATCCTATGATCACTTTCTGATAACTGCTAACTGATGACTACTTGGTCATAAACTTATGTAATAAATACATATACATTTCACATTAACATAAAGTTAGAAAGTTAGCGTTGAACATACAATTAATTATCTGAGTTCATTTTATGGAATGCCCCCGAGTGGAGTAACCCCGGAGCACATTCCCCTGATAACCGGTGAAAATTCCTATCTAAGGCTAATCATCGGACTCCTCTTATCGTTGTATGGACAACTCTCTCGAAGAAGTCCCATCCGGCATATCCCGGAGTCTGTTGAACACAAATTAACTTGCATGTAGACAACCCTCTCGGAGAAGTCCCATCCGGCATAATCCGGAGTCTGCTGAACATGCTAAACCTTACATGTGGATAGCCCTTTTGGAAAAATCACATCCGGCATAATCCAGAGCCTGTTGGACATTGTAACGACCCTATTTTCATATATTATATTTTTATATATTTTATTTTATGGATTTGCATTTAAATATATTTTCTAGTAATCGAGGAATAATTATTTAGCGCGAAGATAAGTTCGTAATCGAGTTTTTAGAGTTTTGGGCCAAGAGGGTGAATAGTGTTGGGCTTTAGTTTATGAGTATTAGTAATGATCATGTGCAAATGAATGTAGTAAGCCTTGTTAGATTGTATGGCTAGGATCATTTGCTAGGGATATAAGATATTTTGTAAGGATGAATAGTGCCATTCATCTTCTTTTGTGAAAGAAAAACGTGGAAGAGGAGAAGAAGAGCAAGAGGAAAGCTAGGGCAAGGGATTTTGTGAAGAAAAGCTTGGGATTTCTGTAGATTCATTGATTGTGAGGTAAGAGAGTTAGTATTACTTGATTACAAGTGATCAAGAGAAGGGGAGAATGTCTATTTCTCCATCCCAAACTTCTCCTTCACTTTGTCTAGGTTTTGTTAGGAAGTTTTTATGGTTTTGAAGTTGTTAATGATTATGTTTTGCTTGCTTGAATGCTAAGTGATGTTGCTAGCTTGTTTTGTTGAAGTTATTGTGTTGTGAATTCATAAGAAAAGTTATGAAAAGTTTAGTGCTTTAAACCCTAATTTCTATGCTAGATGCAATCCTTGCTTGTGGTTGTTTTTAAAGGATGTTTTATGATGGAAAGTTGTTTTTAACATGTTCTGGAAGTTGGGTAACCTTGAATGGGCTAAAATGGTGGAAAAATCACATTTTTACATGACTGTGTACTGATACGGTCGCTTGTAGCGACCAGGCTCGCTTGTAGCGACCAGACAGGATAATTCCCTGCCTATCTGCGCTTGTAGCGACCACACTGGCGCTTGTAGCGACCAGGCTCGCTTGTAGCGACCAAGGGCTCGCTTGTAGCGACCAACCCTGGACAGGCCAACTTCGTTGAGTCGTTCTGGAGGTCCTGGTGCGCGCGGGGATGACCTTTTGCTTCTGTATTCTTATAATATGTTTTGGAAACTTTGCCCACCATTTTAACTTATTCTTAATGTTTTCTAAAGATTATTTGCTTCAAGAAAAGCTTGAGTAAAACCCTAGCATGTGTGTGGGATTATCAAGTATGTGGGTCTTCCTTTGAAACCCTTATGTGTGAGGTTTTGATATGATTTGCTTGATTTATTTGAAATTGTTAATCAAGGTTGAGTATAGACATGTTGTGTTTATGATTTGGTCATGAGAGCCTAGTAGTTGTGTTTGTTGTTGTTGATGTTATGATGATTATCAGAGTGCTGATAATTTAGTGTTGTGTTTGTTGTTGTTGTTATGATGATTATCAGAGTGCTGATAATTAGTTGTGTTAGTAAATATCATATATTTGCTAAGTGAATCATCATGCATTTCATGATTGTATGATATCAAGAGTGCTTGATATATGAAATCCAAGAGTGCTTGGTTATCAAGAGTGCTTGATAAGGATATAAGTTTATCCAAAATGATTTGGTACCACATGCATTAGTGAATGCATTTTGAGGCATGCATCCTTTGTGACATTATGTGTGCATAATGGTTGTTATGTGATAATTGTTATTGATGAGTTTTGTGTTTGTGACATTATGTGTGCATAATGGTTATTATGTGATAATGGTTATTGATGGGTTTTGTACCTTGTCGATTATGTGTTGTGTTTTGGTTATGTATAATATGTGTTATTTATACATGTTTATTGTTTGTGATACTAACACTCTCTGTTTTGTGTTATGTGCTGGATCTTTGGGGATCCAGATTATCAGGTTGGCGAGGCTATCGTTGAGGAATAGCCCTTTGCTGTTATAAGCTGCTTAGTGGTGAGGGCATAGCTTAGCTATCCTTACATTTTTGGTACTAGGTGTTGTATCCTAGTTAGAGTCTAGGGCTCTGATATTTGTAACACTATTTTGGGGTATCTGAACGCGTATGTATGAATATGGCAATAGTCTCTGAAATTCTGGCCAGGCAAAACTAAGAGAATACCAGGTTCTGAACCAGACAGGTTCTGAACAATATGCAGGGCACAATAGATCGCAAAACAGAGCACAAGTAAACACAATACAAGAGCAGCAAAATAAAGTGCAGGAAAGTAAAAGGCACAGAGGTTTGTTAACCCAGTTCGGAGTAAACACCTCCTACTCTGGGGTATACCAATCCAGGAAGGAAATCCACTATAGGATTTAACCCAAAGACTCAAGACACTGACTCCCAGTTCCCAGCCTTAGCAATTAAACTCCTCCTAGTCAGACTTCTACTCAACTCTGAGTATTAGAATCCTCTAACTTCCTATTCAAGCAACTAAACCCAGCTACTTGAACAACCCTTAACAATCCCCTGTTTTGAACTCAATTTCAATGACAAACCTTCATTCGTACCTACAGGCTTAGAATGAAGTTACAACTCAATAACAAACCTAAACCAACTCAAACTGAGTGGTGCACAATAAAAACTCTAAGTTTAAAAACAAAGACTCTATTTCTGAATTATACTCTGTTCTACGTGAGTCTTGAATGGCAGCAATACTCCTCATTTTATAACCTTCAGTCTTGCATCATAAATAACAACCTAATCTTCTGCACATGATTTGTTTCTGAAATAAGATTGGTCCAATAAGGAAACAAATAAAAACACTTTGTATCTTCAAAAGATTGTATCAGGAAAATAAGTGTTTCCATAACAATAAACCAAATCTTCAATAAATCTTCTCTAAAACAATCCAGCATTCTAGAACAATATGCGTGGATAATTCCTTGTTAAATCTTGCAAAGATTCGCACAGAAATAACATGAAAATAACCAGCTTCTGACGAAGTCAACATAAGTCAACGCTGGACTTCAGAACCTGAAACTGCTACTGAAGTGCTACAGTGCTTCTGATGAGCATTCAGCTTCTGATGTAGTTTTGAGCTTCTGAACAGCTTCAAAATGAAAAACTTCCAACTCAAGAAATGTTCTAGATGAGGAGATGCTACTATTCACTACTTTGGTTTTTGCCAAAACATGCAGCCAACACAAAAGACTCAACAATCTCCCCCTTTGGCAAATTTTTGGCTAAAACCATCCAGGTCCTTCAAACTCCCTTATAATGAAGAACTCCACAATAATACATCATAGCATAAACATAAGCAGCGGACAAAACACTTTTCTGAGCTATGTTAAACAATAACAACAGCTTCAGCTTCTGATCTCCTGAAGCACACAAACATGGTAACATGGTATCAGAGCTACTCCAAGGTATCAGAGCTACTGATCAACTCCTGATCATCACACACACTCCCCCTGCAACTCAGCATACACTCAGCATACATCAAACTCCCCCTTACTTCTGAATCAGAGCAAATCAGAGCCAACACTTCAGGAGCTGAACACAATTGTTCTTCAGGACCAAAAAAACACACTCAGGATCATAACAATCTTGTACTCCCCCTGAGACATATCTTCCCCTTCAATCATATCTGGGCATATATCTTGTTGCTGGTATCAGAGCAATCATATCTTGTTGCTGGTATCAGAGCAAAACCAGTCATCTTCTGAATAACACAGAAAGCTGAACATCTGAAATTAGAACTAATTCTGAGCAACAACACATAGCCAACACATTAAATAAGATTTTCAGCCAACACATTAAATAAGATTTTCTCCCCCTTTTTAGCCACAAAATTCTGACAAATCTCAGACTTCAAATAGGGAATGAAATCAAAATAGATAACACAGATCCTTGAAACCATATCAGATTCAGACTTAGGTTCAGGATCACACTTCGCATAGGCACAACTGGCAGGTACTCTAGCTTCCTCACATCCAGTTTGCTTTAATTGCTATAATTCTTCATGTAAACACACACCTAACTTGCTCCTCAAATTCTCAAACTGTTTAGCATCTAAGGCCTTTGTGAATATGTCAGCAACTTGTTCTTCAGTAGCTACATGTTCCAGCTGAATAACTTTATCCTCCACAAGATTTCTGATAAAATGATGTCTGATGTCTATGTGTTTGGTTCTGCTGTGCTGAATTGGATTCTTAGAAATGTTGATGGCACTCAAATTGTCACAAAACAATGTCATAGTTCCTTGTTCAATGTTGTACTCCTCCAGCATTTGTTTCATCCACACCAGTTGCGAGCAACTACTCCCAGCAGCAATGTACTCAGCTTCAGCAGTTGACAATGAAACACAGTTTTGTTTCTTGCTGAACCATGAAATCAAGTTATTTCCTAAGAAGAAACAACCTCCTGAAGTGCTCTTTCTATCATCAGCACTACCAGCCCAGTCAGCATCACAAAATCCCATCAAATCAGAACTTGAACTATGAGAATACATGATTCCATAGTCACTTGTGCTATTCACATACTTCAGAATCCTCTTCACCTGAGTCAGATGACTCATCTTAGGATCAGCTTGATATCTTGCACAAACTCCTACAGCATAAGTGATATCAGGTCTGCTTGCAGTTAAATACAATAAGCTCCCTATCATGCTTCTGTACTGACTTTGATCAACTGATACTCCTTGTTCATCTTTGGTTAGCTTCAGATGAGTAGCAGCTGGTGTCTTCTTATGAGCAGCAGATTCCATTCCAAACTTCTTAACAATGTTCTTGGCATATTTACTCTGTGAAATGAGATTGTATCTTCCATTTGCTTAACTTGTAATCCAAGAAAATATGTCAGTTCACCAACTAGGCTCATTTCAAATTCTGACTGCATCTGCTGAACAAACAATTTGACCATCTTCTGAGACATCCCACCAAACACAATATCATCTACATAAATCTGAGCAATCATCAGACTCCCATTTTCATCTTTCACAAACAAGGTCTTATCAGAACCACCTTTTCTGTATCCTTGAGCAACAAGAAACTGAGTCAGCCTGTCATACCATGCTCTTGGTGCTTGCTTCAATCCATACAAAGCTTTCTTTAACTTGTACACATGTTCTGGAAACTTAGGATCCACAAAACCCTTAGGTTGTTCAACATACACTTCCTCTTGCAAATATCCATTCAAAAATGCACTCTTCACATCCATCTGAAACAATTTGAACTTGAGAATGCATGAAACTCCCAACAGTAGTCTTATGGACTCTAGTCTGGCCACAGGTGCAAAGGTCTCATCAAAATCAAGTCCCTCAACTTGAGTATAGCCTTGAGCAACCAACCTTGCCTTGTTTCTGACTACAGTACCACTTTCATCTGTTTTATTCTTGAATATCCACTTAGTGCCAATCACATTCAGTCCTTCTGGTCTTGGAACTAGATCCCACACTTCACTCCTTTTGAATTGATTCAACTCATCTTGCATTGCATCAATCCAAAATTCATCAGTCAGGGCTTCTTTCACATTCTTGGGTTCAAACTTGGACACAAAGCATGAATCAGTAGCAGCAGTATCTGATCTCCTGGTTCTGACACCTTGATCTAAGCTTCCAATGATTAAGTCTTTAGGATGATCCTTCTGAACTCTAATTGATGGCCCTTTACCATTAGGAACTTGACCTGGTTGATCTTCTGCTTCTTCAGACTCTGAATGCTTTTCTGCTTCTGAAGTTTGTTCTTCTGATACTTCAGACTCTGGAACAACTTCAAGTTCATTCTTTTCATTCTCAGCAGACAAATCATCAATAACCACATTTATGGACTCCATTACAACCTTGGTTCTGGAATTAAACACCCTGTAAGCTCTGCTGTTTACTGAATAACCCAGGAATATGCCCTCATCAGACTTAGGATCCAGTTTTCTTCTATTTTCTCTATCAGCCAAAATGTAGCATCTGCTCCCAAAAACATGGAAATATTTCACAGTAGGCTTCCTCCCTTTCCACAGTTCATATAATGTAGATGTTGTTCCCTTCTTCAGAGTGACTCTATTATGGATATAACATGCAGTGTTCATGGCTTCAGCCCAAAACATATATGGCAACTTCTTAGCATGCAGCATAACTCTTGCACATTCTGCTAATGTCCTATTCTTCCTCTCCACTACACCATTTTGCTGAGGTGTGATAGGTGCAGAGAACTCATGTTTTATTCCTTCAGAAGCACAGAATTCTAAAAAACTCTTGTTTTCAAATTCCTTGCCATGATCACTTCTGATTCTGACAATATCACAGTCCTTCTCTCTTTGTAATTGAGTACATAAGTCTTTAAACACTTCAAAAGTATCAGACTTCTCTCTAACAAAGTTGATCCATGTGAATCTTGAGTAGTCATCTACCATGACAAAAGCATACCTCTTGCCTCCAATACTCTCTACTTGCATAGGCCCCATCAAATCCATATGAACAAGTTCTAGTACTTTAGTAGTTACCTGGTGAACTAATCTGGGATGAGACTTTCTTGTTTGTTTACCAATCTGACAATCACCACAAGCACTGTCCTCATTGATCTTCAGATTAGGTACACCTCTGATAGCTTCAGTACTTAGGATTTTTTTCATGCCTTTCATATGCAGATGTCCCAGTTTCTGGTGCCAGAGCTTGACTTCTTCTTCTGAGCTCATAAGACAAGAAGTCAAACTTCTTTCTTCTTCAGAAACCCACAAATAACAATTGTCTTTGGATCTGCAGCCTCTCATCTGAATCTTATCTTCCTGATCAGTAACAATACACTCTAGTTTGTTAAAATTAACCTTCAATTCTTGATCACAAAGTTGGCTAATACTGATCAGATTAGAGGTTAATCCTTCCACCAGTAGCACATCATTAAGTCTGGGCAAACCTTCTCTGATCAAATCACCAATACCCAGAATCTGACCTTTTACACCATCTCCAAATGTCACATAACTTCTGGAGTATGATCTGATATTGCTCAGCAGCTTCTTCACACCAGTCATGTGCCTTGAACATCCACTATCAAAATACCAATCTTCTTTTGAAGTGGCTCTCAAAGAAGTATGAGCTATAAGACCTACATTCTGAACTTTGGGCTTCCATACCTTCTGAACATTGTGTCTGATAGCAGCTGGTTCCACTCTTCTATACTGAAAATGTTCAGGATAGCCATAAAGTTTGAAGCAGAATGGTTTGATATGCCCTTTCTTTCCACAATGATGACAGACCCATGGATGATTCCTCCTCCTTCTGTTTCTGAAAGATTTCTGGGGTTGCTTCTGAGGTAGCATCTGAACATACTTCTGACCTTGCATCTGAGGTCTCTTCTGAGCTTGCTTCTGAGCTGGCATCTGGGCTTGTTTCTGAGGTCTCCTCTTTGATGTTCCAACCATAGAGTCATGAGTTTGAGTAGCAGGAACAAAACTCATCTGTTTAGGAATCTGAGTCTGATCTACAAAACCTAAACCAGTTTTTCCTTGTTGCTGATTCCCCAAAATGTCCTCCAACTTATCAGTAGCAGAGTTCAACATCTTCACTTGCTTCTTCATTTGATCAAGTTGGGAGTTCAGTTGGTTCACTTCTTCTTTTAAATCTGAATTCTGTACTAACAGTTCACCTTTTTCAGCCTCCAGTTGTAGAATAGTCTCCTTCTGATCCAAAACTTGTTTGCAGACCTCAGCACTTCTGGTATACAGCTTCTTGTAGTTATCAGCTAGTTCATCATATGAGGTTTTAGCAGCTTCAGACACAGATGAGGCTTCAGACTCTGAGTCAGATTCTGAAAAAGTCTCAGACTTTAAAACAGCTTCCTTCTTCAAGATAGCTCCTGACCTTACAACCAGACCAGTATCACACATATCAGATTCACTAACATCATCATCTTCAGAACCATCATCAGACCATGCAACAGCTAGGCTCTTCTTCTGCTTAAGAAAAGTAGGACACTCAGTTTTGATATGTCCATAACCTTCACACTCATAGCACTGCACACCTTTGGCTTGGTTACTTTTCTCCTCAGACTTGGTCTTCTTCTCATCAGTTTGTTGCTTTTTGTTATTGAATCTGAAGTTCTGACCTTTGGCTTTGGCTTTTCTGTTAACATTCTTCAGAATCTTGTTGAATTGTTTTCCCAGCAACACAAGAGCTTCTGATAAGTCATCCTCCTCAGACTCTTGTTGATCATCAGCTTCAGCATTCACAGAAAAAGCTATACCTTTCCCTTTCTTATCAGGCTGTTTGCAGAAAGCAGTCTCAAAATTTAACAAAGAACCAATGAGCTCTTCAACCTTCATAGCAGAAATATCATGAGCCTCCTCAATTGCTGTAACCTTCATGTCAAACCTTCTGGGCAGGGACCTGAGGATCTTTCTGACTAACTTCTCATCAGTCATCTTTTCTCCAAGAGAATCAAAGGAATTAGCCATATCAAGTACATTCATATAGAAATCCTGGATATTCTCATCTTCCTTCATCTTCAGATTCTCAAATTTGGTGGTCAGCAGCTGTAATCTGGACATCTTCACCTTAGAAGTTCCTTCATGAGTGGTCTTCAGAATTTCCCACGCATCCTTAGCCACAGTACATTGTTTGATGAGTCTGAACATGTTCTGATCAACACCATTAAAGATAGCATTCAAAGCTTTTGAATTTCCCAATGACAGATCATCTTCAGCTTTGGTCCATTCCTCCTCAGGCTTCAGAACCTCAGTCTTGTTACCATCTTTGTCTGTATACACAGGATGATCCCAGCCTTTAATCACAGCTTTCCAAGTCCTGCTGTCAATAGACTTTAGAAAAGCACACATCCTTGACTTCCAATACTCATAGTTTGTGCCATCTAGTAGGGGCGGTCTATTGACATAGCCTCCTTCTCTATCCATGCTTACCAGTAATTAATCCCTCTGGATCTCACCCAAAATACAGGCAGGGTGCCTGCTCTGATGCCAATTGAAATTCTGGCCAGGCAAAACTAAGAGAATACCAGGTTCTGAACCAGACAGGTTCTGAACAATATGCAGGGCACAATAGATCGCAAAACAGAGCACAAGTAAACACAATACAAGAGCAGCAAAATAAAGTGCAGGAAAGTAAAAGGCACAGAGGTTTGTTAACCCAGTTCGGAGTAAACACCTCCTACTCTGGGGTATACCAATCCAGGAAGGAAATCCACTATAGGATTTAACCCAAAGACTCAAGACACTGACTCCCAGTTCCCAGCCTTAGCAATTAAACTCCTCCTAGTCAGACTTCTACTCAACTCTGAGTATTAGAATCCTCTAACTTCCTATTCAAGCAACTAAACCCAGCTACTTGAACAACCCTTAACAATCCCCTGTTTTGAACTCAATTTCAATGACAAACCTTCATTCGTACCTACAGGCTTAGAATGAAGTTACAACTCAATAACAAACCTAAACCAACTCAAACTGAGTGGTGCACAATAAAAACTCTAAGTTTAAAAACAAAGACTCTATTTCTGAATTATACTCTGTTCTACGTGAGTCTTGAATGGCAGCAATACTCCTCATTTTATAACCTTCAGTCTTGCATCATAAATAACAACCTAATCTTCTGCACATGATTTGTTTCTGAAATAAGATTGGTCCAATAAGGAAACAAATAAAAACACTTTGTATCTTCAAAAGATTGTATCAGGAAAATAAGTGTTTCCATAACAATAAACCAAATCTTCAATAAATCTTCTCTAAAACAATCCAGCATTCTAGAACAATATGCGTGGATAATTCCTTGTTAAATCTTGCAAAGATTCGCACAGAAATAACATGAAAATAACCAGCTTCTGACGAAGTCAACATAAGTCAACGCTGGACTTCAGAACCTGAAACTGCTACTGAAGTGCTACAGTGCTTCTGATGAGCATTCAGCTTCTGATGTAGTTTTGAGCTTCTGAACAGCTTCAAAATGAAAAACTTCCAACTCAAGAAATGTTCTAGATGAGGAGATGCTACTATTCACTACTTTGGTTTTTGCCAAAACATGCAGCCAACACAAAAGACTCAACAGTCTCTGTTGTATAATTGCCTCTTTTGAAAATCTTATGTATATATTTTTGTGTAATATATATGCATGCTTGGTTATAAGCTGATTTTAATGTGTTTGATATATTTCCGCTGCTGTTTGTGAATCAAATATATTTTGATCTCTGTTGATGTTTATGAAAATGAGTTTTACATATGTTGTAACTTCCTATGTCCTTAACGTTTTCTTTATTAAAGTTAATAATCGGCGGTTAAGGGTTAGGGTGTTACAATAGTTGGTATCAGAGCAGGTCGATCCATTGGATCAATTAAGTTTAGTATACCCTTTGTGTAACATGTGTTTTCTTAAACACTGTGTTCTCACTTGTGTTATGTGGTGGTTGGTAGTGTGTGTGTAGATATGGCGCAACGAGCACTTGCGGATGCGATGGAGCGGATGGCGGATGCCATGGCTCAGGATGCTGCTAGTAGGACTGCGGATAGAGCAGCACAACAAGCTAGAGGAGGCGGAGAAGATGAGTTGAGACTCGAGAGGTTTATGAACAACAAACCGCCTATCTTCAAGGGAGGATACGATCCAGATGGAGCTCAGACTTGGTTGGAAGGGATTGAGAGAATTTTTGGGGCTATGCGTTGTCTGGATGCGCATAAGGTATTGCTAGGAGCGTATGTTCTCCATGATGAGGCCGATCATTGGTGGGGAAATGCTAGTCAGAGGTTGGGAGCTGGTGGAGCTTTAGTTACTTGGGCTCGTTTCCGGAGGGAATTTTTAACCAAGTATTTTCCGGCAGACGAGAGGAACCGTAAGGTGATTGAGTTCATGGAGCTCAAGCAAGGGAGTTTATCTGTTTCTGAATATGCGGCCAAGTTTGAAGATTTGTGTCGTTTTGCTCCTCATTACAACACGGTGGAAGCTGAGGAAGACAAATGTGTAAAGTTTGAAAATGGGCTGAGGCCGGATATCAAGCAACTAATTGGGTTTAGCGAGATCAGGAATTTTCCGATGTTGGTGAATAAGAGCCGAATATGTGATAAGGACGGTAAAGCTAAAGCTAATTACTACAAAGCCGCGAATGAGAAGAGGGGAAAGGACATGGCTAGAGGTAAACCGTATAGCAGAGGTGGAAAGAAACCAGATGAAGGTGGGAGTAGTGGTGGCAAGTTTGGAGGTAATAGGAATTGCTTTAAGTGTGGACAACCGGGACATCGTATTTTTGAGTGCCCGAAGAATGATGGGAAATGTTTCAAGTGTGGTGATCCTAACCACAAAGCTGATCAGTGCAAGAAGGGTATTGTGTGCTTCAACTGCAAGGAAGCGGGTCATAAGAGCAACGTGTGTAAGAAGCCTAGAGCGGCTGGAGGAAAGGTGTTTGCTTTAGATGGTGGTGATGCGAAGGCGGACAACTTGATCAGAGGTACATGCTTTATCAATAATACTCCTTTGTCTGCTATTATTGATACGGGTGCTACCCATTCGTTTATTTCTATGGATTGCGTTAAGAGGTTGGGTCTTAAAGTAGAGAATATGATGGGACGCATGGTTATTGAAACGCCTGCGAGTGGTTCAGTATCTACTACGCTAGTCTGTGTTGATTGTCCAGTCACTATGTATGGTCGACACTTTGGAATGGATTTAGTCTGCATTCCGTTGAGCGGAATAGACGTTATCTTTGGTATGAACTGGTTAGAATTTAATCAGGTTCATATCAACTGTGGTAAGAGGACGGTTAAGTTTCCAAGACCGGAGCCAGAGTTGTGTTCGAAGCTCATGTGTTGTCGAGAAGTGGTAAGATCAATGAAGGCTCAAGAGGACGTGTTTGCTATGTTTGCTTCGTTGAGGGTGGAAGAGAAGATTGAGGTTGATGAGTTACCGGTGGTGCGGGATTTCACAGATGTTTTTCCAGATGACATTTTGGATTTACCACCCGAGAGAGAGGTTGAATTTGCAATTGACATAGTACCTGGCACTAGTCCAATATCAATGGCGCCGTATCGTATGTCAGCTGCTGAACTAGAAAAGTTGAAAGAACAATTGGAGGAATTGTTAGAGAAAAAGTTTGTAAGACCGAGTGTATCGCCGTGGGGTGCGCCGGTTCTGTTGGTAAAGAAGAAAGATGGTAGTATGCGTCTGTGCATCGATTATCGTCAGTTGAATAAAGCAACTATCAAGAACAAGTATCCACTTCCGAGGATAGATGATTTGATGGATCAGTTAGTGGGAGCCTGTGTGTTCAGCAAGATTGATTTGAGATCGGGATATCACCAGATAAGAGTTAAGGCGGAGGATATACCGAAGACTGCTTTCAGGACAAGGTATGGTCACTACGAGTACGCCGTTATGCCTTTTGGAGTTACTAATGCACCTGGAGTGTTTATGGAATATATGAATCGTATATTTCATTCCTTTTTGGATCGATTTGTGGTGGTCTTTATAGACGATATTTTGGTATACTCAAAGACGGAAGAGGAACATGCTGAGCATTTTAGGATTGTGTTAGAGGTGTTGCGCGAAAAGAAGCTTTATGCAAAATTTTCTAAGTGTGAATTTTGGTTGCATGAAGTTAGCTTTTTGGGTCACGTCATTTCAAGTGGTGGTATAGCAGTGGATCCTGCTAAGGTAGAAGCCGTGCAAGATTGGGGAACGCCGGAGTCTGTTACTGAGATCCGAAGTTTTCTTGGTTTGGCCGGTTACTATCGGAGGTTCATCGAAGGATTTTCAAAGTTGGCGTTGCCGTTGACACAGTTGACTAGGAAGGGTCAAGCTTTTATTTGGAATGACAAGTGTGAGCAGAGTTTCCAAGAGTTGAAGAGGAGGTTGACATCTGCACCTGTGTTAATTCTGCCTAATCCGAAGGAACCATTCGTGGTTTATTGTGATGCGTCGAAGATGGGTCTAGGTGGTGTGTTGATGCAGAGGGGACAAGTTGTTGCTTATGCATCAAGACAGCTGAAGATTCATGAGAGGAACTATCCTACGCATGATTTGGAGCTAGCTGCTGTCGTGTTTGTTCTCAAGATTTGGAGGCACTACTTGTATGGATCAAGGTTCGAGGTTTTCAGCGATCACAAGAGTCTGAAGTACTTGTTTGATCAGAAGGAGCTCAACATGAGGCAAAGAAGATGGTTAGAGTTTCTTAAGGATTATGATTTCGAGTTGAACTATCACCCGGGTAAGGCTAATGTGGTAGCCGATGCGTTGAGTAGGAAGTCACTGCATATGTCTTCTCTGATGGCGAAGGAACTGATATTGATTGAAGAGTTTAGAGACCTCAGTTTGGTTTGTGAAAGGACAACCAGAAGTGTGAAACTAGGAATGTTGAGATTGACGAATGATTTTCTTGAAGAGGTTGTGGAAAAGCAAAAGTCTGATGTGAGATTGATGAAGTTTAAGACGCTCATCGAGCAAGGGAAAAAGGTAAATGTTGAGATCGATGAGAAAGGTGTGATGAGGTGTCAAGGAAGGTTATGTGTACCTGATGTGCCTGAATTGAAGCGGATGATCTTGGAGGAAGGTCACAGAAGCAACTTAAGTATTCATCCTGGTGTTACTAAGATGTATCAAGATCTGAGGAAAATGTTTTGGTGGCCTGGGATGAAGAAAGAGATCGCCGAGTTTGTTTTCGCGTGTTTGACTTGTCAGAAGTCCAAGGTGGAGCATCAGAAGCCGTCGGGGCTATTACAACCTATGTTTATTCCGGAGTGGAAATGGGATAGTATTGCAATGGATTTTGTAAGCGGTTTGCCGAAGACGTCGAAAGGTAATCACTTAATCACTACCCGTCTAGACTTCTACCCAGGAACACCTAGGTATAAGAACCCCTCTTACTTCCTAACCAAGCAACCACAGCCCAGTGATTGTAAACTCTTCAATAAAACAAAATACGATGAAGACACTCTTCAACAGAACAATAACATCACTTGTGCTTAAAAGCTTTAAGTGATTTACAACTCAAAACACCTAAACCAACTCAAACAGATGAGTGGTGTACAAAACAAAGTCTAAAGCTTACACAAAGACTCTTTTGATAATATCAGTTTTGACTCAATCAATTTTCTACAAAGCAGCACGTCATCTTAAATAGTCTTCAGCAGCTCACATAATTCTGAACACAATCATCCACAAAGATATGATTCTGAAATTGTTTAGAAGCTTAAAGAAGGAAACATATTTCTGAATTATATTTTACAAAGATCCTTTGAAAATATATTCAACAATAAACATGAAGCCAATCTTCAATAAGATATTCACATAAAATTATCAACCTTCTGGAAACAATAGCCTGGATAAATCTTCAACAAATCTTCAAAAGATACGCAACAAGAATTAACAAAAAAAAACGCAGGAAAAACAGCTTCTGTAAGGCAGCTTCTGAAGGTCAACATAAGTCAACGTCTGAAGGCAGCTTCTGAAGGTCAACAGAAGTCAACGTCTGAACAGTGCGTCTGAAGACCTGTTCAGCGTCTGATGAACAGTTCTACGTCTGAAGGTCAGTTCTGCGTCTGAAGGCCATTCCAGCTTCTGATGAACAGTAAATCCAGTTTTCAGCTTCTGATACTTCTTAAAACCAATATCCAGCTTCTGAAGACTCAAAATAACATCTGAGGATGCTTTGCTTGTACAATATGATTTTACCAAATATTTAGCCAACATATAAATATCCAACAATAACTCTTTCATATTCATAACCTGTCATAATCTCATACTTAGTGATCTGGGGACATCCTATGATCACTTTCTGATAACTGCTAACTGATGACTACTTGGTCATAAACTTATGTAATAAATACATATACATTTCACATTAACATAAAGTTAGAAAGTTAGCGTTGAACATACAATTAATTATCTGAGTTCATTTTATGGAATGCCCCCGAGTGGAGTAACCCCGGAGCACATTCCCCTGATAACCGGTGAAAATTCCTATCTAAGGCTAATCATCGGACTCCTCTTATCGTTGTATGGACAACTCTCTCGAAGAAGTCCCATCCGGCATATCCCGGAGTCTGTTGAACACAAATTAACTTGCATGTAGACAACCCTCTCGGAGAAGTCCCATCCGGCATAATCCGGAGTCTGCTGAACATGCTAAACCTTACATGTGGATAGCCCTTTTGGAAAAATCACATCCGGCATAATCCAGAGCCTGTTGGACATTGTAACGACCCTATTTTCATATATTATATTTTTATATATTTTATTTTATGGATTTGCATTTAAATATATTTTCTAGTAATCGAGGAATAATTATTTAGCGCGAAGATAAGTTCGTAATCGAGTTTTTAGAGTTTTGGGCCAAGAGGGTGAATAGTGTTGGGCTTTAGTTTATGAGTATTAGTAATGATCATGTGCAAATGAATGTAGTAAGCCTTGTTAGATTGTATGGCTAGGATCATTTGCTAGGGATATAAGATATTTTGTAAGGATGAATAGTGCCATTCATCTTCTTTTGTGAAAGAAAAACGTGGAAGAGGAGAAGAAGAGCAAGAGGAAAGCTAGGGCAAGGGATTTTGTGAAGAAAAGCTTGGGATTTCTGTAGATTCATTGATTGTGAGGTAAGAGAGTTAGTATTACTTGATTACAAGTGATCAAGAGAAGGGGAGAATGTCTATTTCTCCATCCCAAACTTCTCCTTCACTTTGTCTAGGTTTTGTTAGGAAGTTTTTATGGTTTTGAAGTTGTTAATGATTATGTTTTGCTTGCTTGAATGCTAAGTGATGTTGCTAGCTTGTTTTGTTGAAGTTATTGTGTTGTGAATTCATAAGAAAAGTTATGAAAAGTTTAGTGCTTTAAACCCTAATTTCTATGCTAGATGCAATCCTTGCTTGTGGTTGTTTTTAAAGGATGTTTTATGATGGAAAGTTGTTTTTAACATGTTCTGGAAGTTGGGTAACCTTGAATGGGCTAAAATGGTGGAAAAATCACATTTTTACATGACTGTGTACTGATACGGTCGCTTGTAGCGACCAGGCTCGCTTGTAGCGACCAGACAGGATAATTCCCTGCCTATCTGCGCTTGTAGCGACCACACTGGCGCTTGTAGCGACCAGGCTCGCTTGTAGCGACCAAGGGCTCGCTTGTAGCGACCAACCCTGGACAGGCCAACTTCGTTGAGTCGTTCTGGAGGTCCTGGTGCGCGCGGGGATGACCTTTTGCTTCTGTATTCTTATAATATGTTTTGGAAACTTTGCCCACCATTTTAACTTATTCTTAATGTTTTCTAAAGATTATTTGCTTCAAGAAAAGCTTGAGTAAAACCCTAGCATGTGTGTGGGATTATCAAGTATGTGGGTCTTCCTTTGAAACCCTTATGTGTGAGGTTTTGATATGATTTGCTTGATTTATTTGAAATTGTTAATCAAGGTTGAGTATAGACATGTTGTGTTTATGATTTGGTCATGAGAGCCTAGTAGTTGTGTTTGTTGTTGTTGATGTTATGATGATTATCAGAGTGCTGATAATTTAGTGTTGTGTTTGTTGTTGTTGTTATGATGATTATCAGAGTGCTGATAATTAGTTGTGTTAGTAAATATCATATATTTGCTAAGTGAATCATCATGCATTTCATGATTGTATGATATCAAGAGTGCTTGATATATGAAATCCAAGAGTGCTTGGTTATCAAGAGTGCTTGATAAGGATATAAGTTTATCCAAAATGATTTGGTACCACATGCATTAGTGAATGCATTTTGAGGCATGCATCCTTTGTGACATTATGTGTGCATAATGGTTGTTATGTGATAATTGTTATTGATGAGTTTTGTGTTTGTGACATTATGTGTGCATAATGGTTATTATGTGATAATGGTTATTGATGGGTTTTGTACCTTGTCGATTATGTGTTGTGTTTTGGTTATGTATAATATGTGTTATTTATACATGTTTATTGTTTGTGATACTAACACTCTCTGTTTTGTGTTATGTGCTGGATCTTTGGGGATCCAGATTATCAGGTTGGCGAGGCTATCGTTGAGGAATAGCCCTTTGCTGTTATAAGCTGCTTAGTGGTGAGGGCATAGCTTAGCTATCCTTACATTTTTGGTACTAGGTGTTGTATCCTAGTTAGAGTCTAGGGCTCTGATATTTGTAACACTATTTTGGGGTATCTGAACGCGTATGTATGAATATGGCAATAGTCTCTGTTGTATAATTGCCTCTTTTGAAAATCTTATGTATATATTTTTGTGTAATATATATGCATGCTTGGTTATAAGCTGATTTTAATGTGTTTGATATATTTCCGCTGCTGTTTGTGAATCAAATATATTTTGATCTCTGTTGATGTTTATGAAAATGAGTTTTACATATGTTGTAACTTCCTATGTCCTTAACGTTTTCTTTATTAAAGTTAATAATCGGCGGTTAAGGTCTTAACTTGATTCTTCTCCAAAACCCTAGCTTGGTCTTCGTCTTTCCTTAACTTTTCCTTTGCTCAAATCTTTCCCAAAAGCTTACTTGCTTTCTGTTCCAGAAATCAGGGAAGCAAACTGGTGGATTTCTGTTGCTGATGATGCTAATCGAAATCCTATAGAGAGAGAGGAAGAGAAATCTGAACTTCTAGTGAGAGAAAGGAATGAGGAATAATGAAGAAATATTTGTAACACCCATACTAAATTATCTAGAATATTTAGCATGTGTATTAATCTGATACTGGGTACATTAAAATTTTCAATAATAATAATACATACATCTGAATGAGTACAAGTTAGCTCGTTAATACAGTTATCCAAATGTCATAATTTACACTTTCATATACATATACATACATAATCTGAAAATCTCCTGAGCTTGTCTTCATCGAGCAACTGCACTCCATCCAGCGTCTTCTTGGAGAATAGCATCATGAACATCTCTTAATCACCTGAAAACCTGCACCAGAAGGATTGGGGTGAGACATAATGTCTCAGTGAGCTCCAGCCCAACCTACTATTGGCAACCACGGGGGAAACCTAGGGTCGCCGTGCCTACTCTCGGCAATCTTGGGGATACCTATGATCGCCAAGTCTTAACCTTACCCATAGAGGGCTACCTGACTGTTCCTGCTAAACTGGGTAGTCATGACTGGACTTGTAATATCCCGCTCAAATGTAACAGTTATCAGCGTTAGAAACTTGCTAAGCAAGCATGGCAGTTTTGTAAATAAGTGGCAATGGCGTTATGGTAATAATTGGCACAAGGAAGATTATTTAAAAAAGGAGGGGGAAGATATTTTTCATTCATTTTCTCCTCACTCTTCTCTCTCAAAATCTGATTCTCTCCCTCTTTCTCCCTCTCTCACGCCCTCACCATCACTCTATGCCAACACCCATCAAACTTCATGCAATCTTTATGTGTTTTATGCAAGCAAGCTTAAGCCTTGGAGGTTTAGAACAAGAAGATCAAGGAGAAATCAAGCTAGGGTTTTGGATTAAGCATAATAAGCATCAAACAAGGCAAAGGTGAGCTCATTTCAGATTCTAGAACACATCTAGAGAGTTTTTGATAGTTTTTCTACAAGTTGTTAAAGATTAGAGTTTACCTTAATTCCTAGTTTGTTTGATCTTTGCTCATGAGTGTTTATAGTTGTTAATTTATGAAAGAAAATCCTTTTTATCATGTCTAGGAAGCCTGGGTACCATTGAATGAGCAAAAATGGTGAAAATCACATTTTTACACAGGTTTTTACTGATACGGTCGCTGTAGCGACGGACTGTCGCTTGTAGCGACCAGAACTGGGTTTTCCCTGCCTAGCCGCGCTTGTAGCGACCGCATTGGCGCTTGTAGCGACGGCTTGGCGCTTGTAGCGAGGAACTGGGCGCTGTAGCGACCAAGTTCTGTCTACTGGCGCTTGTAGCGACCAGAAGGGCGCTGTAGCGACCAGCCTTGGACAGTTCAACCTATTTGAGCTGTTCTGGGGGTCCTGGTTCACGCGGGCAAGGCTTTTTGGAACTGAATCCTCATTATATATTTTAGAAACATGAACCACCATTTTAGTTCATTCCAAAAGCTTCCAAAGATTGAGAAATACATGAGTAAAGATTATGCAAAACTTGGGAAATTCATGAATTAAGAGTATATGGTTAAGTAAGCCCTAATAGTGACATATGAGAACGATATGTCTAGAACCTTGAATAGGTTAACAGGAATAGAATTAATTTCAGATAAGTTAAGGGTAGTTTAGCAGGATTCCCTTAACCAGACAGATTACAGGTTATCAGGACGTGCCTCAGTGCTCACGTCAGAGTGACATTGGGGAAACACGTATCAGTTTTATCAGGAAATATATAATCATATACCAGGAATAATAATTAATAATCAGGACAAGCTTTGTGTCTTCTGTTCTCTCGACCAGTTAGAGAGAACAGGGGGTTTCAGCATTGCTGAAACGGGCAGGAATCTTCCGCGAGGATAACCACACACTTAGGCAAGAGGAGTCCGGTGTTAGCCTGATATGATAGGAATTTTCACCGGTTATCAGGGGAATGTGCTTCGGGGTTACTCCACCCGGGGGCATTCCGTAAAATGAACTCAGATAATATTGCTTGTTCAACGCTAACAGCTAACATAAAGACATTTATCAGTTAATTATATTATTATGTTATCAGGCAGAGAATAGTTAACAGGCAGATATCAGATATCAGGTATCAGTTATCAGGCGGTGATCCTAGGTTTTCCCCTTGATCACTAGTTTAGCAGGAACAGTCAGGTAGCCCTCTATGGGTAAGGTTAAGACTTGGCGATCATAGGTATCCCTAAGATTGCCGAGGTAGGCACGGCGACCCTAGGTTCCCTGTGGTTGCCAACAGTAGGTAGGGTAGGAGCTCACTGAGACGTTATGTCTCATCCCTATCCTTCTGGTGTAGGTTTTCAGGTAGCCAAGTGGCTTTCAGATGAAGATCTTCAGGAAGACGCTGGATGGAGTGCAGATGCTCGACAAGGACAAGCTCAGGAGGTTGACAGATTATCTATGTATATGAGGATAATTGTATATGATATTTGGATATTTGTATAAACGAGCTATTTGTACACATTCAGTAGTTTTATATTGTATTTATTATTGAAAATTTTAATGTACCCAGTATCAGATTAATACACATACTAAATATTCTAGATAATTTTAGTGTGGGTGTTACAGGACTACATCTGCTAATCTAGTGATCAAGGGAAAACCTAGGATCACTGTCTGAGTCTGATACTGAATAGTCATGAGATCTAGACTATATCCTGATAACTGGGTGATCGAGGGGAATCTAAGATCACCGCCTGATAACTGATACCTGATATCTGATACTTGTCTGATAACTATTCTCTGTCTGATAACATAATAAAATATTAACTGATACATGTCTTTATGTTAGCTGTTAGCGTTGAACAAGCAATATTATCTGGATTCATTTTACGGAATGCCCCCGGGTGGAGTAACCCCGAAGCACATTCCCCTGATAACCGGTGAAAATTCCTATCATATCAGGCTAACACCGGACTCCTCTTGTCGTCGTGCGGTCATCCTTGCGGAATAACACGTCCCACTGGCGTGAACCTCCTGTGTCCCACTGGCGTGAACGACAGAAGACACGACTTAATAATCTTAACTTACGCGTATACCTCCCGTGTCCCACTGGCGTGAACGACGGAAGACGCAATTATTATACTTTCATTATTAGTCTTAACTTATACATGAACCTTTCGTGTCCCACTGGCGTGAATAACGAAAGTCACGGCTTAATGTTTTAATTAAACTCTTATGTGCGGCTATCCTCGCGGATGATAACTACACCGTTCCAACTGGCGGGAACCCCCGTGTTCTAACTGGCGAGAACACTGGAGACACATAAGGTTGTCATATAACTCTTGTTCTTATATACATAACTTATAACTTGTGTCTATTGCATATCTGATGCATTCTTGAATGCTTAACCTATTAAAGGTTCTTAACTATGAGCATAGTATCATTCTTGTGCTTAGTACATGATGAGTACCATTCTAAATCTCTTTAACCTATAATAGGTTCTAAACTTGAATATTATATCGTACTTGGCTTGCTCGTACTTAATTGAGTGTTTGAGAATTGCCTAGTAAGGGATAAGCTCAAAACTAGGTCTTATACTTCTCTATGATATCTTGTGGATTAAGGCATCCATTCTCTCACTATTGTGCCTATCCTCAATCCATAATAATGATCTAAACCTTCTCAAGGATAGGTCTTTAATTGCTTAGTAGCAATGCTTAACCATTACATGTTGTTCCTTGAGTCTGAAGCAGTATTAGATAGCCGAAACGGTGCAAGTAAAGATGAAAAACAACATTGTTCTGTCCCCTTCAAAATCGTGACACGATTTGAAAATCGTGTCACGATTTCATGCCCAGAAATCGTGTTTGGTTCTGCCTGTGAAATCGTGACACGATTGGAAAATCGTGACACAATTTTACCTGCAGTTGGACAGCATAGGGCAAGTTTAAAACATGTTTTCCACCATTTTGGCTTATCCAATCATGCCCAAACATCACAACAGCTTAAATGATAAATTCAAAGGCATAACAACAGGTTACAAAATGTAATGATCAAGAATTACTCATAACATTGAATTAGGGTACTAAAATTTGTAAACTTTGCTCAAGTGCTAAATACTCATGAATATTCAACAAAGTGGGTTCTATAACCCCTAGGGAGCTCACCTTGATTGCTAGCTTTGATCCTTGCCATGTCTCTAATCACCAAACCCAAGCTTGAATCTACCTCTTCTCTTTATTCTTCCTTATTTCTCCTTTTCTTTCTCTTGTACTAACTTCCAAGCCAAGTTGCTTGCTAGAATTTCTTCACAAGAATTAGAATGAAGTTTGGTGAGTTGATGGAGAGGGAGAGGAGGGCGTGTAACTAGAGAATGAGGGGGAGGAGAGCTGATTTTGGAATGGTAGAAGAAATGAAGAAGATTGGTAAGAAAATATCTTACCTCACTTTTCTTATAATCCTCCCTTTTTAAATAATTACCATCATGCCATTGCCTCTATTTACAAAATTGCCATGCTTGCTTCACAAGGTTCTAACACTAATAAACGATACATATAAGCGGGATATTACAATCTTACCCCCTTAAAGAAATTTCGTCCTCGAAATTTAGAATTCCAATGAAATCACATTTTAAAAGATCCTTAATACTTCTTTTCCTATTAGTCAATTCTCTACTCAACTTGCTTATCGGAATCCCATGGTTTTCCCACTCCGTAGGTCGAAAATACTCGACATTCTATTCCTTAACTGATAGGCTTGGTTTGCATTACATATTCCTTACGTAGTGGGATGTGGTTATCAGAACCAATCTACCCGACTCACTAGCTACGCCTCTTGTCCACACACTTGGTGTGAAACCATCTTATGGTTATTAAACCTTAGATACTTTTACTGGTTATCCTCATCTTTCTCAAATATTCCCACTCTTCAAGGGGTTCATTGCACTGCATCCAATTCTACTGGATTATTACCTTTATCCTACGTCTCATACGACGACATCTTATTCGCAGATATATATATCATACCCTTCCATATAGAATCATTCTTAGTCCGAAAACATCTGATATTGTGCTCCTTTCTTTATGACTTCACGTTGTACTTCTTAACACAATCGTAATCATTACCCTCACTATGAAATTCTCAAAGATTTGCGGAATTCTTACAGATCATTTCTGTTCCGTTCCAATTGGTCTACGACGTCACTTATCTCAATAAATTAGAAATCTTTCTTCATACTGGGAGTTTGCCAATCTCCCATCGTTCTTGTCACGACTTATCCTCGTTCCTTGCCGTAAGATAAATATTTTCTTTACCGATAAATCCAAAACTCATAGGAGTTTAGCCCAAGTGATGAGTGGTATAAGTCGTCTTACATATCATCATATAGTATATTTCATAGCACTTAATTTACATATATGATAGAGTACCTGTATACTACTAACGGGTACATAGTACATCGCATCATCTTTGTCCAACTAGCGGGACTTCATTCTTAATCTTAACATATTTGAGACACTACCACATCAATTGGGAATCTTTTCTTTTATTCTTAACTCATCTTGTAACATCCGGGATTTGCCTTTCAACTGGCTTACCAGGTTTGCCCCGCCAATGTTACTCATGTTTATTTCTTGAACATACATTATCACATAACATAGATCATGATTACACTTATCGATATAGTGAACTCATTTCTCATTTCTGAACACTTCAGCTAAGATATGTTTGATATCAATAAATCTGTTCTGGTCAAATCCTTGCTACTTAAACATTCCTGTCTACGTACCACTATTGCCAAAACATGTCACAACACTGAAAATCTGCCACACTACTATCTGAGTAGTTTAAGCACTGCCTGATAAATATATATAATACTAAACATAACCTGATACATGTGACATGTTGACAGACTGTAGGTACTACGTGAATTAAACTCATATGTCACTGCATTATTGTTTCTGATCAATGCTTCAATTTCAAAAATTTACCGTCTTGCAAGTGCAACTTTTACTGACGTTGCCTTATACTTAACCCTTTTTGACTAAACTTACTCTTCAAGTCCACCTAAAGTTACTGGGCTAAAATAACTAAATTACCGTATTAGCGGTGACTTTCCTTGTTCTAGACTTATTGTGCTAGAAACATATTCTTCTCATTCTTATCACATAATCTTAAACTGCTTCGATTTCCATTTCTCTTGTATTTCGAGGTTTAAAATATCCCTCGACTTGCCCTTTAAAATTTCCTTCTAGAACTTATAACAAGTTCGAGTCGTCACTGCTCACTGATATTCTGTGGTTCACCTGACAAGGACTACACAAGCATCCTTGTTCTCTAAGCTTCAGTTTAGAATTGTTTGTTAACTCATCCTGGAATTACTTTTCCGCTGCGCAACTCTGATCTAACAAAACACTTTGGAGTAGGAGTAATACACCATTATCAAATTCTCTGGCTGACTTGTTCCTTAATGACTTGTAGCTATCACAGCAGATTCATCTTACGTTCGTTGATTCTCTTGTGACTTAAACCACCTGTTTAACTTACTGATTGACCGTCATCTGACACTGTACTTCCTTTCGGACATAAACCATATACTCACTTACTTTCACGATAAAACTCCAGAACCTGTAAACGGTTTCCAACAACTGTCAAGAGTTCAACAATGTTCCTGTCAAACAGTTTATACTTTGGTTCTAACTTTACTTTCCATATCCTGAATTCCGTAACCATCTCTTGGCCAGCACATCATATATAATCATTAAACATTGCGGAAATCCGATTGAAAACATGCTTGGGGCAACTTAATCTTACACACAATCTCTTGTGGCAGCTTCTAATTACGACTTATGGTTTCTGGAGGTTCACCTCTTTCACACACGGAATCCACTGGGGTTTAAATCCCATTACTAATCATTTTATCTTTATCCGTAATAATTTCATATCCATAATCTTGTTCTTAACATCTGCATAACTCTGCCTATAGTTAACAATCCGAAATCTATACCTTATTACCGCCCTCGGAAACTTATTGACACGAGGTGATCTCTTTCAGCTTCTAAAATAGTTGTGGAAGAAAACTCTTCAGTTAAGAACATATAACTCCTTAACATTAACCTTAATCTTAACTTTTCATATTCAAGACGATCCTTCGTATATTAAAATCTCAACATAGTCTCTCGGCTGAAATTCCGATCATCCTTCAAAGCTGGTCTACTTTAATCTTAAACTTGCCTTCTTCGACCAATCGAGAAAATTCATTACTGTTCATCCAATCAAGGGTGTTCAATGTAATATCCCGCTCAGAAGCATCAGTTAAACGTGTTAGAAACTTCGTTTGCAAGCAATGGCAAGATTGTAATTTGAGAAGTGGCATTGTTGTAAATAAGGGGAAAAGGCTTATTGGATAAATATGGAAATTGCAAGGTTTTCTACTCATTTTCTTTCCTTCAAAAATCTGAAATTTCTCTTCCTTTCTTCCCTCATTTTCGCCCTTCCCCCTTCATCTTCACTTCATCATCAATCATCACCCCTCAAAGCATTAAACTTAACCCTAAACCTTGTGTTCCAAGCAAGCATGGTTTTTGGGGGATTTTGGAGCAAGAAGAAGTTAAAGAAAAAGCAAGAGAAGAGTAAGAGATGAGCTAGGGTTTTGAATTAAAGCTTGGCAAAGATTGGAATCAAGTGTAAGGTGAGCTCTTAGAGGGTTTTAGAAACCCACTTGTTTAAGTTTTGAAGTTATGTTATTAAGAGTTAATTTGATAGAATCATGCCTTAATCCCTTGTTGGCTTGTGATTACATGAGTTATTATGTGATAAGTTGTTCATATGTCATGGAAAATCCATTCCCATAAGCTGATTGATGTTTGGGGATGTTTGGTTTAGCCTAGGAAGTGAAATTTTGAGTGCTGCTGAAGCCAAAATCGTGCTCCGATTTATGGGCATCGGGCTACGATTTTATGTCCTGTTTTTCAAGGAACTTTCGCATAAAATCGTGCTCCGATTTCATGATATCGTGCTACGATATTGTCCTTCCTCAGCTTTTTGTTCGTGAGCTTTGGCTTGGAATTAAGGTAGGATGAGGGATAGGCATGGCCTTAGGAGATGTATACTTACACTCCTAAGTTATATGAACCTAGAGAGGGATTAGTAATGGGATTTTTCCCTTTGTAAGTGAAGTCCCTATATTTACTTAAGTATATGCAAACTTAAGAACATTGAGAGAGTTTGAATCATAGTCAATCATAGTTATAGATATGTTCATAGTGTTGGTTCCCCAACAAATATAGGTGGCTTATGAGAACGATAAGCCAAGGTTATAGATTACAGGTTATAGATTACGGGTTATAGATTACAGTATTGTTATAGAATCAAAGTGACAGATTATATGTTCATACGTTAAAGTTAAAGAATTAAAGATTAAAGATATTGGCGTGCTTGCACGTTTTACAGTTACAGTCATAGGGCGTGTTCATCAGACTCCGGGATTCGCCGGATGGGACTTCTCCAAGAGGGTTGTCCACACGTTTCATAGGGAGTCCGGTGTTAGCCTGATATGATAGGAATTTCACCGGTTTATAGGGAGACGTATCTCGGGGTTGCTCCACCCGGGGTGCCCTCCGTAAAATGAACTCAGATAATTGTTTGTTCAACGCTAACAGCTAACATAAAACTGCTATCGAACTGTTTATACGTTTTATGTTTTACAGTTATAGTCAAAGTTACAGTTATAGTTATAGTCACAGGAAATTCACAGTTATAGTTATAGACAGTTATCAGAAAGTGATCCTAGGTCTTTCCCTCGATCACTAAGTCATAGATACGGACATGATCACAGTTATGGATTTAGACAATTATAGTTATAGTCATAGGCCGTTATGGCAATGGTTATAGGCAGTTTAAGTTATAGTTACAGGAGTACTTATAGTCATAGGCAGATAAAGACTTGGCGATTCTAGAATTCCCCTAAATTGCCAAGGTAGGCATGGCGACCCTAGGTTCCCTGTGGTTGCCAACAGTAGGTTGGGTAGAGCTCACTGAGACATTATGTCTCATCCCATTCCTTCTGGTGCAGGTTTACAGGTAAGTCAGAGGTTCGTGATGAGGATCTTCACAGAGATGCTGGATGGAGTACAGTTGCTCGTTGTGTACCAGCTCAGGAGCTTGATGGATATAGTATGAGTAATGTAAAAGTATTGGATTTTTGTACAGACGAGTAAACTTGTATTCAATCTTTTGTGATGTAATATTATTATTATTGAAATTTTTAAATGTATCCAGTATCAGTTTAACGCACATGCTAATATACTAGTTAAAGATAGTATGGGTGTTACAATTGGTATCAGAACAGGTCGATTCAGACCGTGCCATGGGTCATTTAAGATTCAATAAAAGTAGTGGAATCATTGGGTTCCGGATATTGTTCTAAATGTCACATCTAGTTGAGCCTGATCAACTCAGTCTAGTATATGACAGTTAGGATAAATGTCCGAGAGCTGAATGTGACCAAGGAGGAAAGAAGCGTACGAAGGGCGAAGGTTAAAGCGTCAGATTTTAAGACGGAATTGGTAAGGTATTTAATGCTAAAGGATGGTTTCTAACAGTGAAGTAACTGAGCCAGTTAATGGCAAGGTCTCAGGAATGTAAGAGGTATTTAAGAGTAAGGTCAAGTACCTTAACTAGTTGGACGCATCATTGAGCGATGTCTTCTCCGAGGAGATGTGTAGAGTAAAGAATTATGGAATGATTTGGAATTTTAACGGGAACCGTAATTTGAAAGTTAAAGTGGATTGTAGAATAGAGTTTTAATTCCAGATTGGAGGTAAAGAATTACGGTACCAAACCCAGTGACTTGGAATAAGGAATGACCAGTTAATTATTGGAAGCTCTGGACTTCCAGTAAGGATATAGTGTGTAAGGATGGAAGGACTAGCGCACTTGGAACGGATGAGATTTTAATATCCGATAGGTAAGAGATTTATTTATGGATTAAGCGAAATATTGGACAGATGAAACAAATTACCTTCTTTTATTATGAGTCACCAAGATGCTTTGTATGAGGAACGCAAGCTTAGCGATAAGTGAAGGAAACCCTGGAAAGGGTATGAAGTAAAGATTGAATCGTATATTGTCGGATTATAGCAGACTGGTTTCGAGGTTTAAGCAGGAATTAGCCAAGAACTATTGTGAAGCTCTAGCATCAGGAAGATCGTCACTAACGCACAAGTTACAGTTAAGTTTGTGGTTATTGTTAAGGAGTTCTATGTTTTTCTTTTGATGGGTTCCTTACACAAGTATTCGGGTAAGCCGACAAAGATCACCTTATGTTGGTATGTTTTTAAAGATGGTGGAAATACAGACCTATGGAGAATTACTCAGATAACAAGATTAGATTGGAATTGTGAATACAGTAACAAGTTACCGGAAGGATCCAAATCATAAGTGTTGAAGTTTAAGATTAATTATTCGGGTACTCGAAGAGGCGTAACATGTGTTTGGGCTTATAGGAGAGCCGGTAAAAGTTGAGTCTTATCCAGACAGATTATTTCCGGAGAAACGCGAGGAGTAATCAAGAGATATGATAGAGTTATGTGGACCTAAGTTGTCTTGGAAAAAGGTTGTGGATGTGAAATCCTTACGGATAATTATAGAACGGAACTCGATTCAGTATATGAAAGATGAGAATTTCCAGAAGTTACCACAAGTAAATAATGTATGAACTTAAGTTGCTTCAGGTGTACTTTCAGTAGGGTTTCTGCAAAGTTTAAATGAATATATATGTTGGATCAACTATGAGATGGTTATAGAATTCAGAATATGAAGAGTAAAGCTAGAACTAGTGTATAAGTTGTTTTGACAGGAGCATTGTTGGGCTCGTAATTATTGCTAAAGATTGTTTACAGGTTTCGACGTTTTTCATGAAAGTAAGTATATTGTTTATGTCCGAAAGGAAACACAAAGTTAGATGACGATCAATCAATAAGTTAAGCAGGTGGTTTACGCCATTAAGGAATGAGTTTAACAAGGAGATTTTATATGGTAATAGTGGTGTATTACTTCTATCCCAAGGTGAATTGTTTAAATCAGAGTTGCGCAGCGGAGAAGTAATCCAATTATGAGTTAATAGACAAATCAAAGCTGAAGTTTAGAGAAAAGGATGTTTGTGAAGTCCTTGTCAGAGGAACTACAGGAAAGGTATTCAGAGATTAAATCTCAAGTTACAGAATATGTGTAAGTAATGATGACTTGAACTTATCATCAGTTCTAACAGGGAATTTTAATAGATAAGTCGAGGAATGTATCGGACCCCGAAACTCATGAGATAGAGAATAGAAGCAGGTTGATAACTTTAAAGGATGTAATTATAGCACGCGAAGGAGGCCACATTTCGTACGGTGATTTAGCTGTTTAGCTCAGTAACTTAAAGTTAATTTGAGTAGTAAGTTTAACCAAAGAGGAATTATGCCGTGGCATACAGTTATTCCGCATCGTATCCGCGTTATGCTAGCATGTCGCATGTAACAGGCATGTAACAGGTTATGATTAGTATTGTGTATACTGATCAGGCAGAGTTTATGCTACTTAGATAGTAGTGTAACATATTTATAGTCGTGTGACATGTATCGGTAACCGCGGTACGCAGTCGGTAATATTTTAACAGGAAAGTCTTAAGCAGAACATGTTTGTTGTTATTGAACAAATTTCGGTAGAGGAGTTCAGAATTCTCGAACTTAATGTTAACAGTTAAAGGGAGGAAATGTTTTACACAGATCAGAAGAGTACTCATAGTTTACAGTAAAAGACTACGTGAATTGAAGTTATTAATTAAAGGATTAAGAGTTTTAAAGTGTTATTCTGATAGCGATCAGGATAGAGTTTTCTTTTCGAAAACAGAGAATGTCTTTTGACAAAATAAGTTATAACGCCAGCGGAATATAATCATAATTTATGTTATGGGATTGTGTATGTTCAAAGAATACAAGTATGAATCAAAAGTTAAGAGAGTGACCTTGGTTGACGTGGTTTTGTCTCAAGTATAAGTTGATTAAGTATGGTGTCCCATTAGTTGGACAATGACGAGGCGGCGTACTGTGTACCCGATAGGAGTGTACACGTACTCGATCATGTATAGAAGCTATGTGCTATGGATAATATTATATGATGGTATGTGAGACGGCTTATGTTACATGTAATATCCCACTCTTAAGTATCAATTATCAATGATAGAAACTTGGGATGCAAGCAAGAAAACCAATACTCCCTCCGTCCCTATTTATAGGAGTAGTTTACAAAAATCACGTGTATTAAGAAAAGTTGTTGGAGTAATAAAGTTGTCTCAAATTGGTGTAACTATTACTAGATTACCCTTAATTAAATATATATTTAATGTTAACTTTTCATATACCAAGACAAATTGATAGTATTAATAAGGGGTATATTTGGAAAAAGAGTAATCAATGCATCTATGAATTTGTATATGATCTTATATTTAGGGACAAAACTTTTTTGTAAACTACTCCTATAAATAGGGACGGAGGGAGTAGTTATGAGTGATGGCAATTTAGTAAATAAGGCAAAGAGGGAGTTTTATTTGAAATTGGAACAAGATATTTACCCATGATCCTTTTCATTCTCTCATTCTCATTCCATTTCAGAATTTTCTTCCCCTTCTCTTCATACTCTCACGCCCTCCCTCACTCTCTATCCTTCATCCAAACTTCAACCAAACATAGTAAGGAAAACTTGCAAAGAAAGCTTGGGAAAGAAGCTAGATTAAGAAGAGGAAAAGAAGCATAAGGAAGGAACCAGCTAGGGTTTGCAAGAACAAACTGAACCCGCACCAATTAAGGCTTAGGTGAGCTCATTTAGGGTTTTAGAACCCATCTAGAGTGCTATTTACGAGTTTTGCAAGTTATTATAAATTTTAAGTTTTACCCTAATCTCCTTGTTTGTCTAATCTTTGCTCATAAGTGTTTATAACTGTTAAAATTATGAAAGAAAACCATTTTATCATGTTTGGGAAGCATGGGTTCCATTGAATGGGCAAAAATGGTGGAAAATACGTTTTTACACAGGTTTTACTGATATGGTCGCTGTAGCGACGGATGGTCGCTTGTAGCGACCAAACTGGGTTTTTCCCTGCCTAGCTGCGCTTGTAGCGACCACGCAGGCGCTTGTAGCGACGGTTGTCGCTTGTAGCGAGGAACTGGGCGCTGTAGCGACCAAGTTCTGCCTGCTGTCGCTTGTAGCGACCAGAAGGGCGCTGTAGCGACCAGCCTTGAACAGTTCAACCTAGTTGAGCTGTTCTGGGGGTTCTGGTTCGCGCGCGCATGGCTTTTGGCAACTGATTTTCTATAACTTATTTTAGAAACTTAACCCACCATTTTAGTTCATTCTAAATGCTTCCAAAGATTAAGACATAACTTGAGCAAAGGTTATACAAAGCTTGGAAATTCATGAACCAAAGTTAAAAGCTTAAGTAAGCCCTAGGAATGGCTCATGAGAACGATGGGTCAAGAACCTTGACAGATTAATGAAAATGATTACATGAGGTATAAGAATACGATATGAATATGTTATACGATACGATCACGTGTTCATCAGACTCCGGATTATGCCGGATGGGATTTCTCCGAAAGGGCTGTCCACACGTAAGTAAAAGATTTAAGCATGTCCATCAGGCTCCGGGATTCGCCGGATGGGGCTTCTCCGAGAGGGTCGTCCACATGTAAAGTTAAGATGTGTCCAGCAGGCTCCGGATTATGCCGGATGGGGCTTCACCGAGAGGGTTGCCTACACAAAGATAAGAGGAGTCCGGTGTTAGCCTGATATGATAGGAATTTCACCGGTATGATGGGAGATGTACTTCGGGGTTACTCCACCCGAATGCACTCCGTAAAACGAACCAAGATAATGCTATGTTTGTTCAACGCTAACTGCTAACCTAATGAATACGTAAGACGACTATGAATACGAGTTATGATGTTTAATTCCTAGTGAACGAGACGTGATCCTAGGATGTCCCCACGATCACTCCGTATATGTTAAAGTTTAAGAATAGAATATGAAATACATGAGAAAAGACAATGATGCGATCCTAGTTTTCCCTTGATCGCGATAAAGTTAAGACTTGGCGATAATAGGTATTTCCCAAGATCGCCGAGGTAGGCACGGCGACCCTAGGTTCCCTGTGGTTGCCAAACAGTAGGTAGGGTAGGAGCTCACTGAGACGTTATGTCTCATCCCTTTCCTCCTGGTGCAGGTTCTTCGCAGGTAGCACGACGCAAAGGTAAAGAGAAGGCTATGGACTGAACGTGCTGCTTATGCTTTGTTTTTATGGATTAATGTATAAGAATGTTGTATTATGATGTATATTATGGAAATGTTTGTATCGAACAACAAGTTGTATGACAGACTCATGTTTTGTATAATATTATCAATCTTTCTGTATTGTATTTAATGTATCCGGTACGAAATTTTAATACTCGTAAGAGATCCTAGGCAATCTCTATATGGGTGTTACAATTTGGTATCAGAGCAGGTCGATTCAGACCGTGCCTTGGGTCATTAAAGTACAATCCAAGTTTATGGACCTCTTGGATCCAGGACATTATTCTAGATGTTATGTTCAGTTAAAACTGATCACTTTGACTTGTATATGACAGCTAGGATAAGATGTCTGGGAGAAGAAGAGGTAGACCTCGTACCAATCAAGCTAGCGATGAAAGTGGAGGACCCAGTCAGAATTCATGGGAACAGATGATGCAACAACAGCAGGCCTGGCAGCAGCAGTACCAAGAGCAACAAGCTCAGAATACATTGCAGTATCAGCAAATGATGCTGATGATGCAACAGCAATCCCAGCAACAGGCCCAAGCTCAACAACAATGGATGGAAATGATGCAGCAAGGACAAGGTTTCCATCCACAACCACCACCTCCTCCAGTAATTGGAAACCCCGTGTTTCGGGAGTATAACAGACATCACCCTCCAGAGTTCAATGGAGAAGGTGAACCTCAAGAAGCAAGAAAGTGGATTAAGCAGATGGAGAAGATCTTTAGGATGGCTGATTGTTCGGAAGAAGATAAAGTGGTCTATGCAACAAACCAACTCAGAGGCGCAGCAGAAGACTGGTGGGAATCTGCTCAGCGCAGGATGGAAGCCAACGGTGTAGAAGTGAATTGGGAGAACTTTAAAGGAGTAATGCTGGAAAAGTATTTACCTTTGTCTCCGTTGAATCCTCCAATGTTAGTAACTACCGCTACTGAGGGCGGAATTGAGGCAAGATATGTTTGTGAAAACTGTCCTATCACTGTGTCTAGCAAGACCTATTATGTTGATTTAGTATGTCTCCCGATGGAGCAACTTGACGTGATATTAGGCATGGATTGGCTCTCTGCTAACCATGTATATATTGGATGTTCCGAAAAGAGTATTTATATGCCAACCAGTGATACGGCAGAAGGTGTGGCTTTATCTGAATTGATTAACCGCACCCATCAGTTAATCCAGTTTATTTGTGCTCAAGATAAGGGATTTTATGTAATGCTCACTGTGGCTTCAGAGTCAGAGTTAAGTCCCAGTGACATTCCGGTTGTGAATGAGTACCTAGATGTTTTTCCTTCAGAAGTCACGAGTTTACCTCCAGAGCGTGAGGTGGAGTTTTCAATTGATTTGATTCCTGGAGCGGAGCCAGTGTCTGTGGCACCGTACAGAATGTCACCTATAGAGTTGAAAGAGTTGAAATCTCAACTCGAAGATTTAATCCAGAAGCATTTCATCAGACCCAGTGTTTCACCATGGGGTGCTCCAGTTTTGTTAGTCAAGAAGAAGGATGGAAGTATGAGGTTGTGCATTGACTACCGCCAACTTAACAAAGTGACTATCAAGAACAGGTATCCTCTTCCAAGGATTGATGATCTTCTAGACCAGCTCAAGGGAGCGACAGTATTTTCCAAGATTGATCTTCGATCGGGTTATCATCAGATTCGTATTAAATCTTCAGATGTGTCTAAGACGGCGTTTCGAACGCGTTACGGACACTATGAATTTTTGGTTATGCCTTTCGGTGTAACTAACGCTCCAGCAGTGTTTATGGATTACATGAACAGGATATTTCAGCCCTACCTTGATCAATTTGTGGTGATTTTCATTGATGACATTTTGGTTTACTCTAAGGATCCTCAGGAGCATGCTCAGCATTTAAGAATTGTAATGGATGTCCTTAGAGACAAGCAGCTGTATGCTAAGTTTAGCAAGTGTGAGTTCTGGTTATCTGAGATTAAGTTTTTGGGTCATGTTATTTCTCAAGGAGGAGTAGCTGTTGATCCATCTAAAGTTGAGGCCGTTCTCAATTGGGAAAGACCAAAGAATGTAGCTGAAGTCAGGAGCTTTCTAGGCTTGGCAGGTTATTATCGAAGATTCATTATGAAGTTTTCTCAAATTGCTTTACCCCTGTCACGCCTCACCAGAAAAGATGTACCCTTTATTTGGGATGATGAATGTGAAGAAAGTTTCAGAGTTTTAAAGAAGAAATTGACTAAGGCCCCTGTATTGGCAATACCAGATCCTGAAAGGAGATACACCGTTTTCTGCGATGCATCTTCCAAGGGACTGGGAAGTGTCCTCATGCAAGGAGAAAATGTAATAGCTTATGCCTCTAGACAGCTCAAGACACATGAAGAGAATTACCCCACCCATGATCTTGAGCTGGCAGCGATAGTTTTTGCATTGAAGATATGGAGACATCACTTATATGGTGCACAGTTTGATTTATTCAGTGACCATAAAAGTTTGAAGTATTTGTTTGATCAACGAGACCTCAATATGAGACAAAGACGATGGATGGAGTACTTGAAGGACTTTGATTTTGATCTGAAATACCATCCAGGAAAAGCAAATGTAGTAGCTGATGCCTTGAGTAGAAAAGCTTTAGTTAAAGCTGAAGTAATGATCCATGCATGTGAGTTATATGAGAAATTCAGAGATCTTAATCTACATGTTACAGAGTTAGAAGGTGGCGTCTTGTTGAATAAGATGGATATTTCGTGCGACCTACGGTTTAGGATTGCACAAGCTCAATCGGTTGATATGGATCTCCAGAGGAAGGTTGGCCAAGCAGGGTTTTCATGGGCACCAGATGGTGTAGTATTGTTTGAAGGAAGGGTTTACGTTCCAAATGATGTGGAGTTAAGGAGGTTGATTTTAGAGGAAGCGCATAAGAGTAGATTCAGCATTCATCCAGGTACCACCAAGATGTATCAAGACTTGAAAAGAGATTATTGGTGGCCTAGCATGAAAAGAGACGTTGCAGAGTTTGTGTCGAGATGCATTGTTTGTCAGCAAGTGAAGATTGAGCATCAAAGGCCTGCAGGAATGTTGGTACCATTGGAGATTCCACAATGGAAATGGGAAGATATAACCATGGATTTTGTGAGTGGTTTACCTCGAACGCAGCGAGGACATGATTCCATTTGGGTGATAGTGGACCGGTTAACTAAGTCAGCACATTTCTTGCCGGTTAAGACTACTTACCGAGCTTCTCAGTATGCCGAGTTGTTTATTTCAGAAATTGTGAAACTCCATGGTGTGCCAGCAAGTATTGTGTCGGATAGAGATCCTATTTTCACATCCCATTTTTGGAAGGCTTTTCAGAAAGCTTTGGGAACCAGATTGAAGATGAGCACGTCCCATCATCCTCAGACAGATGGACAATCCGAGAGGACTATTCAGACGTTAGAGGATATGTTACGTGCGTGTATCCTAGAAGATGGAGGAAGTTGGAACGATCACCTACCATTGATAGAATTTTCTTACAATAACAGTTACCATTCTAGCATTGGAATGGCACCATATGAAGCTCTTTATGGTAGGAAATGTAGAACCCCGCTTTGTTGGGCTGAAGTCGGAGATAAAAGTATTTTGGGACCTGAGATAATTCAGGAGACGACCTTAAAGATTAAATCCATTCAGGATAAAATGAGAGTAGCCCAAAGTCGTCAGAAAAGTTATGCGGACAAGCGACGAAGACCCTTAGAGTTTGAAGAAGGAGACCATGTCTTCCTTAAGGTTACACCCAAGTTGGGGTTAAGAGGAGCGTTCAGAACTAAGAAACTCTGTCCAAGGTATGTTGGACCATTCCAGATACTTCGACGTGTCGGACCAGCAGCTTATCAGTTAGCGCTGCCACCGGCTATGTCAGGTTTACATGATGTATTCCACGTCTCACAACTGAGGAAGTTCATTCCCGATCCTTTCCAACCAGTGGAACTGGACAGTATAGACTTAAGATCGGACTTGACATTTCAACCGGAACCAGAGCAGATAATTGATCGTGATGTCAAGTCTTTGCGGAACAAAGAAATTCCTATTGTTAAGGTTGTATGGAAAGGTTCTCCCGACGGCGAAGCGACGTGGGAGCTTGAGTCAGAAATGCAAGAGCACTACCCTCATCTATTTTCAGGTAAATTCTAAATTTCGAGGACGAAATTTCTTTAAGGGGGGTAGATTGTAATATCCCACTCTTAAGTATCAATTATCAATGATAGAAACTTGGGATGCAAGCAAGAAAACCAATAGTTATGAGTGATGGCAATTTAGTAAATAAGGCAAAGAGGGAGTTTTATTTGAAATTGGAACAAGATATTTACCCATGATCCTTTTCATTCTCTCATTCTCATTCCATTTTCAGATTTTTCTTCCCCTTCTCTTCATACTCTCACGCCCTCCCTCACTCTCTATCCTTCATCCAAACTTCAACCAAACATAGTAAGGAAAACTTGCAAAGAAAGCTTGGGAAAGAAGCTAGATTAAGAAGAGGAAAAGAAGCATAAGGAAGGAACCAGCTAGGGTTTGCAAGAACAAACTGAACCCGCACCAATTAAGGCTTAGGTGAGCTCATTTAGGGTTTTAGAACCCATCTAGAGTGCTATTTACGAGTTTTGCAAGTTATTATAAATTTTAAGTTTTACCCTAATCTCCTTGTTTGTCTAATCTTTGCTCATAAGTGTTTATAACTGTTAAAATTATGAAAGAAAACCATTTTATCATGTTTGGGAAGCATGGGTTCCATTGAATGGGCAAAAATGGTGGAAAATACGTTTTTACACAGGTTTTACTGATATGGTCGCTGTAGCGACGGATGGTCGCTTGTAGCGACCAAACTGGGTTTTTCCCTGCCTAGCTGCGCTTGTAGCGACCACGCAGGCGCTTGTAGCGACGGTTGTCGCTTGTAGCGAGGAACTGGGCGCTGTAGCGACCAAGTTCTGCCTGCTGTCGCTTGTAGCGACCAGAAGGGCGCTGTAGCGACCAGCCTTGAACAGTTCAACCTAGTTGAGCTGTTCTGGGGGTTCTGGTTCGCGCGCGCATGGCTTTTGGCAACTGATTTTCTATAACTTATTTTAGAAACTTAACCCACCATTTTAGTTCATTCTAAATGCTTCCAAAGATTAAGACATAACTTGAGCAAAGGTTATACAAAGCTTGGAAATTCATGAACCAAAGTTAAAAGCTTAAGTAAGCCCTAGGAATGGCTCATGAGAACGATGGGTCAAGAACCTTGACAGATTAATGAAAATGATTACATGAGGTATAAGAATACGATATGAATATGTTATACGATACGATCACGTGTTCATCAGACTCCGGATTATGCCGGATGGGATTTCTCCGAAAGGGCTGTCCACACGTAAGTAAAAGATTTAAGCATGTCCATCAGGCTCCGGGATTCGCCGGATGGGGCTTCTCCGAGAGGGTCGTCCACATGTAAAGTTAAGATGTGTCCAGCAGGCTCCGGATTATGCCGGATGGGGCTTCACCGAGAGGGTTGCCTACACAAAGATAAGAGGAGTCCGGTGTTAGCCTGATATGATAGGAATTTCACCGGTATGATGGGAGATGTACTTCGGGGTTACTCCACCCGAATGCACTCCGTAAAACGAACCAAGATAATGCTATGTTTGTTCAACGCTAACTGCTAACCTAATGAATACGTAAGACGACTATGAATACGAGTTATGATGTTTAATTCCTAGTGAACGAGACGTGATCCTAGGATGTCCCCACGATCACTCCGTATATGTTAAAGTTTAAGAATAGAATATGAAATACATGAGAAAAGACAATGATGCGATCCTAGTTTTCCCTTGATCGCGATAAAGTTAAGACTTGGCGATAATAGGTATTTCCCAAGATCGCCGAGGTAGGCACGGCGACCCTAGGTTCCCTGTGGTTGCCAAACAGTAGGTAGGGTAGGAGCTCACTGAGACGTTATGTCTCATCCCTTTCCTCCTGGTGCAGGTTCTTCGCAGGTAGCACGACGCAAAGGTAAAGAGAAGGCTATGGACTGAACGTGCTGCTTATGCTTTGTTTTTATGGATTAATGTATAAGAATGTTGTATTATGATGTATATTATGGAAATGTTTGTATCGAACAACAAGTTGTATGACAGACTCATGTTTTGTATAATATTATCAATCTTTCTGTATTGTATTTAATGTATCCGGTACGAAATTTTAATACTCGTAAGAGATCCTAGGCAATCTCTATATGGGTGTTACATTACACGTCACTTGTACTAAACTTTCATAAGTTGAAATTATTGGTAAAGCAAGTATTAATTCCCATGAGTAAGGAATATCTTGATTAAAGTAAGATTGTCAGAATCATAGAAAGAAGAAAACCCTAAGACCTTTAGCTACGTGTTATCGTTGATTAATTAAATTGGAGCAGGAGTGGCTCATAAGATTTCTCGAGCTTTAAGGATTACTGCAGTGGGAATGTGAACAATGGTCATGGTTGTGATAACAGTTACATCAGGATGTCAAAGAGAAGTGAACTTGTACCATAAGTTCAGCTACCACTTTGAAATTAAATCGTAGAGGTAGTTGTAATAGACTTTACTCCCGTTTGAGAATACTTAATATCAGATGTTTTTCACTGCAAGACTAGTCTATATGAAGAATGATACGAAGGTAACAGTAACAGGTCATCTTGCGGGACGAAAGTTAAAGATAAAAGTTCTTTGAACTAAAAGTAATGTAATAGATCCCTCGGAAAGTTGGAATAATTGAGGAAAACAGAATGACTCGACGACTTCAGGTTAATATGGATATGTTGGTTCAGATAACCATACGCCTTAACAGATAATAGTTATGTAACATACGTTAGACCTTTCGGCAGGAAAGAGATTGTCTTATGTTATGATGTACAGTGATGGGAATCATGGCTAAAGAACAAGTTTTAACCAATATGGTTTAATCGAGCCGCGTGACTAATCTATATGTCAGACATTAGAGTTGCCATGGAATCCCAATAAGCAAAAAGAATTGGAAACTTTCATAGTAAAGAAAGAGGTAGGAAGAATTTATCTTACAGGATCTCATAAGGATTATCTAAATTTCGAGGACGAAATTTCTTTTAAGGGGGGTAGAGTGTAATATCCCGCTCAGAAGCATCAGTTAAACGTGTTAGAAACTTCGTTTGCAAGCAATGGCAAGATTGTAATTTGAGAAGTGGCATTGTTGTAAATAAGGGGAAAAGGCTTATTGGATAAATATGGAAATTGCAAGGTTTTCTACTCATTTTCTTTCCTTCAAAAATCTGAAATTTCTCTTCCTTTCTTCCCTCATTTTCGCCCTTCCCCCTTCATCTTCACTTCATCATCAATCATCACCCCTCAAAGCATTAAACTTAACCCTAAACCTTGTGTTCCAAGCAAGCATGGTTTTTGGGGGATTTTGGAGCAAGAAGAAGTTAAAGAAAAAGCAAGAGAAGAGTAAGAGATGAGCTAGGGTTTTGAATTAAAGCTTGGCAAAGATTGGAATCAAGTGTAAGGTGAGCTCTTAGAGGGTTTTAGAAACCCACTTGTTTAAGTTTTGAAGTTATGTTATTAAGAGTTAATTTGATAGAATCATGCCTTAATCCCTTGTTGGCTTGTGATTACATGAGTTATTATGTTGTCGCGGTGATTTTTGGATATCAAGCTATTAATTAGCGTTGACTCGCAATTTTAAGTTCACCACCGATCTTTTATTTTTCCGAGGAAAAGGGAGAAAGTTCGAAAAACCCTATTTTTTAGAGATCAAAGGTCCGGGGGTTGGTTACGCAAAGGGAAGGTATTAGCACCCTAAACGTCTATAGTACTCTATAGGAACCTCTTGCTTATTTTTATCTTTATGCTAAATTAATTATTTGTTTGTAAATAAATGCTTAAGTGTGAAAAGACTAAAGTGATGAGAATAAAAGAAAAGAAAAATGTTTTTGTTATTTTGTTGATTTGGAAAGACAAAGTCTTTTGCCTACATACCCGAATGGGATCAAAACCATGTAGTTCGGGGTAAAAAAATGAGTGATTGGTTTTGATTGATTTTAAAGTTTGAAAAAAGTTTAAGAAAGATAAGAGGCCGTAAAGGCATAGAAGGATAAAAAGGAAGTGAGTTTGATTGATTTTAGTTTGAAGAAAACAAGTTTGATTGATTAAAGATTGATTAAAGATTTGATTAAGAAAGAAAGGATAAAAGATTAATTTTTTTGAAAATTTGATTATAAAATGTTTTTTGGGTTTTGACTTTTTGAATTTTTTTGTTATGAAAATTTTGATTAAGTCCTAAGGTCCAGAGACTAAGTTATGCTGAGAAAGTCTAAACGCGCCGGATCCCTCAAAATGACGTTGGATCAAGTGAGGGTCCTTTTCCTCGGATACGGTCCAAATTACGCTATCGTCCTCGACATAAAGCATAGAAAAATAAAATGTGGTGTCGGTGCATATTCTCATTTATATTTTTATTTACATTGGACCTAGATACATTCTAATGGCAATAAAATAAATGACAAAAATAATAAAATAAAATAAAACTGCAATTGCATTAAAGTAAATATGCTAAAAAAGAAAATAAAAGATGCATGAAATGCAAAACAATAAATAAATATGGTGCATAAAGTAAATAAAAAAAATAAAATGCAGGACATAAAATAAACATGATGCTAATAATAAAAATAAAAAGAAAATAAAAATGCAAGACGTAAAATAAACATGATGCTAAAAAAATAAAAATGCAATACATAAAATAAATATGATGCATAAAATAAAAAAGAAAATAAAATGCAAGACATAAAATAAATATGGTGCATAAAATAAAAATGCAAGACATTAAAATTAAATATGGTGCATAAAATAAAAATGCAAGACATAAAATTAAATATGGGGCATAAAATAAAAATGCAAGACATTAAAATTAAATATGGTGCAAAAATAAATAAAGAAAATAGAAATGCATGGTATGCTGAAAATTAAAAGCAGTAAAGTAAAATGCATGAAAACTAAATAAATAAAAAGAACCGAAAATATATAGCAAAAAAGGAAAATAAAAGGGGAAAAAACAAAAAAAAAGGAAAATAGAGGAGAAAGGGTGGGGGTAAGAAAAGAAAGAAGGGGCGCTGGGGAAAGGAACCAGGAAAGGGGAGAAGAAACAGGGAAAGTGGGATGTGGCTGGATTGCTGATGGGCTTAGGCTGGTTGTGTTTGGGCCGCGGGTTATAAAAGGCTTTCTTCAGATTTCTTCTTCATTTTTTCTTTTTTTCCTCTCTCTTCTTTCTACTCACTTGCTCTCTCTTCTCTCTAACACGAAAACCAGTCCGGCCAGCAAGGACTTTCCGGCACGGCGGCCGCCGGCGGTGCCACCGCGCCGGAGCACAAAACCTCTTCTTTCTTAAATTTTTTTAGCTTTTTTTAGATCCTTTTTCCTCCTCTACACGAATCTACCCTTATTTTCTTCAAAATCTTAAACGAAAAGCCTAGATCTAAAATTTTTTTAGAGGTAAAAAAGTGATGAACTACCTTAATTCTCTTGTTGTATTCGGTTCTGGTGAGGGCTCTCGGTTTCTTGTTTGAATTCGGTTCGGTTTTGAGCTCTTGAGTTATGGGTTTGTGAAGTTTTTGAACCGTAGGAATTTGGTTTGAGATTTTGATTTGAACTGCTGGGATTTAGTTTACTGCCTTGGTTTGAACTGTTTGGATTTCGTATTTGATGAAGGTTTTATGGTTGTTTTCGTGTTGCTGTTGAAATTGATTTTTTTTTATTTCTGATCGGATTCTGGGTGACTGGTGGTTGTGTTGGTGGTGGAGGGTGGTTGGAGAGGTTCAGTGTTGGTGGTTCTGCCTATTGGTGCTGTGTACTTTCTGACTAAAACTCTGTACTGTACAGTGCATTAAATGCTCTTTATATAGTAAAAAAAAAATAGGGTAAATAAAAAAGACAAAATTGCCCCTCTGGGCCTGGACTGAATAATTGGACTTAAAAAAAAAATTAAAATAAAAACCTGTAAAATGCAAAAACGAAAATAAATAAAAACTAAAGAAATTAAGAGAGGAAAAAAAAACAATAAAAGAAATTAGAAAAAGAGAGTAAAAAACATAATAATAAGACAAAATAATTAAAAATAAACGGTCGCCTTCGGAACAAAAATGAGGTATTTTAAAATACCTCCCTGCCGAAATTTCGTCTGAAACGACGAAAATTTCTGGCCTAAAAGACGAGAGAAACGAAATAAAAACGGGTCAAAAATGGGGTATGACAGATGCCCCTATTTAAGTTTCTTCGTTACGGAGATTTAAAGGTGAAATTTTTAAATCGACGGGTCGAAGAGACTTAAATACAGAGTACACCATTTTTGACCAGTTTCAAATGCAAAATGTTATGAATGCAATGCTATGCATGTAATGATATGCACGTAATGTTGTGAATGCTCGCGATGCAAGTATGAATGCAAGACGGCGAGGATGGCTCGACTGGGGATAACAAAACAAAAGGATACCCGAGTCTGTTAAAAGAAATGGGGTCCGACTCCACTGGGGATAACAAAGTTTTACTAGGGATAAATGTCAGCTGTTCGGGTTGACGACAAACTGCCACTGACGACAAAGGAACAAAGATAAATGTCGACTGTTCGGATTATTGCCGAACTGTTCGGGTATCCCTTTGTCTCTGTTTGTCCCCCAATCAAGTCATCTTTGCCATTTTGCATTTATACTTGCATCACATGCATTCATAACATTGCATACATGGCATCGTGTCCATTTTGTTTTACTGTTCAAAATTGGTCAAAAAATGGTGTACTCTGTATTTAAGTTTCTTCGACCCGTCGAACCAAAATTTCGCTTTTTAATCTCCGTAGCGAAGAAACTTAAATAGGGGCATCTGTCATACCCCATTTTTTGACCCATTTTCGTCTCGTTTTATTTATTGTCTCGTTTTACGCGTTTTTTTTAGGGGCCGAGAATTTTCGTCGTTTCAGACGAAATTTCGGCAGGGAGGTATTTTAAAATACCTCATGTCAATTTTTGTTTTGTTTATTAATTTTATTTTTTTATCCCTTTTTATTTTTACTTTTAATTTCAGTTTTATTATTATTATCATTAATATTTATTTTAATTTATATTATTATCATTTTTATTACTTTTACTATTATTATTATTATTTTTTTTCCTTTTTGCATTTTTTGTCCAAATCCAGTCCAAATCCAGTCCAAATTCAGTCCAAAAAAAATCCAAGTCAACAGTCAATGGCCAGCAGTACTGTTCACACGCCCCCAAACCTGGGTTTTCATCATCACAAACCTTCAATCTCATCCAAATCATCATCACAAAATCCCCAAATCCAGCAAAACCACTTTCCCATTTAATGCATTGCAGAAATTCTATCCACAAAAACCCAGCTTGCAAGCTTATCATCAATGACAAGCAGCTGAATAATTCCTCTATAAAACAGAATCAACAGAGTAGAAAAAACAGAGAAGAAATTTTGAGAAGAAAATTTTTTAACAGCTCACAAAAAAACCATTTTCGCACAACAGCAAGAAGAGAAAAATTTTAACAGAGAGAAATTTTAGAGAAGAGATTTCAAGAACAAAAAACATTTTTCCAACAAACACCCAAAGCAACCATTTTCGCATACAACACAACACACAATCAGCAACACATACTCACACACAACTCAACAAATCCTTCACAAACAACACAACCAGCAACCACAACACATACACACACCACACGAACCCACAACACACTAACAGAAATCACGCACGCGCAAACACAAACCCCCCCCACAACCCAAGCCTCAAACCACACGGCCACAACCCAAGAGCAAGCACAAAGCCGTATTCAAAGCAAAGAGAAGAGAAAAGGGTAAAATTTTTTCTATTTTTTAAGTGTAGATCTAGAGAAATTGGAGGAGATTTAGAGAAATCTAGGGCCGGATTCGTGTTTAGGGAGGAAAAGGATAGTAGAAAAGAAGGAAAAATTTTGAAAAGGGGTGGTTTTTAGTGCTCCGGCGCGGTGGTGCCACCACCGGCCACCACGCCGGAGCACTGTTCACGGCAGAATTCTAGAGAGAAGGGAGAGGGTGAAATCGGCCAGGCTAAGAAAGAAGAGAAAGAGAGAGAAAATTTGGGAGAAATGAGGAGAAATGAGGGGAGGAGGGTATTTATACCCCTCCCCGTTTCAGTGAGGCAGGGTGTACGCGTTAGCGTACACCCACGTAATCCAGGCCTTTGATCTTAAATCATGTGGCCCTGATTTCTTTACCCTGTGATTTAATCAGGGCCGTCTGATTAATCAGACGGCCCAGATTTATTTACGAAAGCCCAATGCTTTTGGGCCTTTTCTTTCAAAATCTGATTTAGTTTTTGCTACTAGTACCCCCAGTTTTAATTTTTACACTTCCCAAATATTTATTTCTTTTATTATCTTTGCAAATTTTATTTTTTCTTTTTATTATTTATTTCTTTTTATTGTTTTTATTGTTTTTAACATCTCATTTACTTATTTACCTTTTATATTATCTCATGTTTTTTTTATTTTATTTCTATTGTGTTCATTTTATTTTTATGTCCTTAGTATATACATTTAGGAGCATATATATATATATAAATGCATTGTCTTTTATTTTATTTTATTTATTTCTTATAGTTCAATCCTTGATAAATAAAAATCTTTTTTTTATCCAACGATTGTTTTTAATTCCTCGCGTTTAGTTTATTTCACCGCATTTATTTTTCTTTTTTTTTAAAAACTCCAAATAAAAAATCCAAAACAACAAAAACTTTTTTTCATTAAGCGATAAACTTGTTCATTTTGGTTGCAACAACTAATTTGAACAATTTCTTTTCTTTTATTTTATTTTATTTAAGTTCTAAGAAACGAGCGTTTTTTAGTTAATACTTTTTTCTTAAAATTCAAGCGAAACTTGAATGAAAAAGGGTGGTTTGACGTATGTCTCTCCTTTCCCCGATCGGATAAACACTTGACGTATGTCTCGTTGCTTAGACGATCGTCATTCTTTTCTAGCTTCCCAAAAAAATACGTTTTTAAACAAAACTTGAATGAAAAAGGGTGGTTTGACGTATGTCTCTCCTTTCCCCGGTTGTACGAGCACTTGACGTATGTCTCGTTGCTCGGACAATCGTCATTCTATTTTCGAAGTGAATCCAACTCATCAATCTTGGCCCTTATGGCCAATCCAAACCTTTCGCGCCTTTGCGCGTTAATTTTAAAACATTTACGCCTTGCGTGAATTTAACGCCTCCGCGCGTTTATTTTATTTTTCAAGCATTGTACGCCTCCGTGCGTTCGTCTTTATTTTCAAACATTTTACGCCTCTGTGCGTCTGTCTTTTTCCTTAAATATTTACGCTTTGCGCGAGTTTATCGCCTTAGCGTCTGTCTTTCACCCTTTTAAGCTTTTTACGCCTTTGTGCGTTTTCAAACAATTCTTTTTTCAAGAACTACGTAAGCTTTGAATTCTCCGACTACCGGGAGATACGTAGGAGCAAGATTGACGTCTTGTCAAGCCCGTTATTTAAAAAATCTTTCTTTTCCTTTTTTCTATTTCGTTTGTTTTTATCTCTTTCTTCACCTCACATTTTATTTACTTGTTCATTTACATATATATATATGATTAAGCATGCAAGCAAAACGTCAAAAAAACATTTTAAGCCTAAGCCAACTAAGAGGTTCCCGTTGAGTACAACGGATGTGAGGGGTGCTAATACCTTCCCCTCGCATAATCGACTTTCGAACCTAAAATCTCTTTTCAAGGTAATTTAGAACTTTTTTCCTTTTTTCCCCGAAAAATTAAAAGTTCAGTCGTGATTTAAATTTAGTGATTCAATGCTAGTCAATAGCTTGACATCCGAAATTCGACGCGACAGAAATGGCGACTTCACTGGGGAGAGTATAAAACACTTTGTTTGTGCATAAATAAGTCAAGCCTATCTTAGTCGGCTTTTAGGATAAAATGTTTTTATTTTTGCTTGCACGCTTATGCCTTATCATCATTATTTGTTTATCTTTTCTCGCTTTGTATATTTTATTTCATATTGCTTTATATTTATATTATATATGTTGTGGGGTTACTTGAGCGGTGTTACTCCACATTGTTCGGGTTAATGCCGGACGTGTGAGGCTCTATTCCCGAGCTTTGAGGAAAAAATTAAGATAGGATGGGGTTGCGTAGCGGAGGCCCACTTGACGTATGTCTTGAAGGGAAGATGCGAAAACCCCGCCTAGAGTAGATTTCATTTGGAATTTATTGAGGTCTTGCGAGCATTTGCAATTGACGACAATAGTTCCATGTGAAGTCCGTGATCTCTAGGGACCTTTTAGAAAATCTCACCTTTAGTGCCCACACGTGAGGATGGGGGGAATTTTTGAACATACATACATATGCATACCATACATTTACATGCATGAAAATAATTTTCGCATATCACTTTGCTTTATAGGAAATTAATTGCACTTTTTAATTTCCTTATAAAGCAAAACAAAAAGAAATTTTCATGCATTTACATTAACATCATTCAATATCATGCATATGTCCATCTTCGAGTCCAAAACTCATTTCTCTTTTTCTTATCCTCAGGGATTTCTCATAATCCAAATTGAGTATTCAGTGTTTGCATTTTCTCCGCAACACTACGCGTCCTCCCATAAAGAGAAGTGGCTCATCGTCTTGAAGTGACTCACGCCTACAACACTCGAGCAGCTTTAAAGAGGAAAATGGAGAATTTAGAGCAAGAGAATCACGAGCTTCGTGAAGAATTAACATCCATGAAAACGGAGATGGAGAAACTAACGGAGTTAGTGAAGCTACTAGCTGCCGCGCAAATCCCGACACCTCCTCCTCCTCCCTCCAGTTCTCAAGAGCAAGCATCAGCATTTGCTTCGACTTCATCATTGCATGTCAATACTCCACAACACTCTAAACCCCTCGGTTGTACGTGGGGCATGCCTTTTGAGTTCGGTGAAGAGTCTATCCCAATTCCCGTTACTCTCCTAGAAGCTCCGGTATCTCAACCCGAGATTTCCTTTCCTCAGGCTACTGTGGCCTTCACAACGCCAGTGGTCCATACCACTCAGCATGATCACGAGCCTATCTTTCATACCGAAAGTGTAGGTGCTCAAGATAAGATGGCCGATTTCCAGGAGAAATTCGAGGAAATGCAAAGGGAGATCAAAGCCCTTCGAGGAAAGGATTTATTTGGGGAAAGCGCCCATGAGCTCTGCCTTGTACCCAATGTCCAAATCCCTCCTAAATTCAAGGTCCCGGACTTTGAAAAGTACAAAGGGAATACTTGCCCGCGAAGTCACTTGGTAATGTATGCAAGGAAGATGTCAACGCAAACAGACAACCATCAACTCCTCATCCATTATTTCCAAGATAGCTTAACCGGTGCCGCTTTAAAGTGGTACATGGGTTTGGATAGTACTAAAATCCGAACCTTCAATGACTTGGGAGAGGCGTTTGTCCGCCAATACAAATATAATTTGGACATGGCCCCGGACCGGGACCAACTCCGGGCCATGGCCCAAAAGGACAAAGAGACCTTTAAGGAGTACGCACAAAGATGGAGGGAGATAGCGGCTCAGATCAGCCCGCCTCTTGAAGAAAAGGAAATGACCAAGATATTTTTAAATACTCTTGATTCCTTTTATTATGAACGAATGGTTGCGAGTGCGCCAAGTGACTTCACCGAGATGGTAAGCATGGGCGTACGTCTGGAGGATGCGGTCCGAGAGGGACGCTTAGTAAAAGAAAGTGCTCCATCAAGCAGCACTAAGAGATTCGGGGGTGGCTACCCAAAGAAGAAAGAGCAAGATATCGGCATGATTGGTCATGGAGGACCTCATCGAGGGTACTCAGCATATCCGCATATCTCTGCCATTTCACCTACCATCTCAACACCTCCAAACTACCAGATTCAGGTCCCACAAAGGCCTCCCCCTCAACAACCATATTATCAACAGCCCCGCCCACAAGGTCAGCAGCAGTTCCGACCTCAAGCACCTCAACAGCCCTTCAACCATCAGAATCGCCCAAGAGCGGCATTCGATCCGATACCCATGAAGTACGCGGATTTGCTCCCGGCTTTACTTGCGAGGAACCTCGTACAAACAAGAGCACCTCCTCCCGTACCAAATATTTTACCTACATGGTATCGCCCGGACCTTACTTGTGTATTCCATCAAGGGGCACCAGGCCATGACATTGAACGTTGCTTTGTTCTCAAAAGTGAGGTTCAAAGGCTAGTCCGTGCTAATGTGCTGACCTTCAAGGACTCGAACCCAAACGTCCAAACTAACCCGCTGCCGAACCATGATTCCTCAATCAACATGGTTCAAGAGCACCAAGGAGCTAGTCCTATTTTGAAGGAAGTCACAAAGGAGGTCAACGCCATCACTGAAGATGGGCCGGAAGAAGCGGTACATGTCCATGTGACGCCCGGAGGAGTTTGCTACAATTGGGATGCTGTCGATGTTCCTTCTGTTATTCAATTGTCTAAGTAATGTGTTTATTTATTTATCGCTTTCAAAAAAAGATCCCTTCGTCTTGCCCAAAACGAAGAAGGACTCATGTAGGGCTTGTTTAAAGTACTATTATCATAAATAAAATTTGTCGTTTTTATCACGACCTTTCTATTATTCTTTTTTGTTGTTTTATTGTCGTTTTTCCGAAAAAATGGTAACACAAAAAACAAAAAAAAATCAATCAATCATAAGTATATTTTCTTCTTTTTAAATTTCAAAAAGTCTGCATTTTCTTTCATTTCACTAAAATCAATCATCCATCATTTGCAGACTAAACGTCCATAAACCCGTTGAACTCCATAACCCTAGGCTCTCTCCCAACTTTGAATTCCCTGTTTACGAAGCGGAAGAGGAAGAGGATGAAGAAATTCCGGACGAAATCAAGCGTCTATTAGAACAAGAGAGGAAGACTATTCAGCCTCATGAAGAAGCAATAGAGGTTCTCAACTTGGGTTCCGAAGAGGACAAGAAAGAAATCAAGATTGGGGCATTGTTGGATGCATCCGTCAAAGAAAGAATCATCAAGCTTCTTGAAGAATATGTGGATATCTTTGCATGGTCGTACCAAGATATGCCAGGATTGGATCCCGAGATTGTGGAGCATCATCTACCTTTGAAACCTGAATGTTCGCCAGTCAAGCAGAAGTTGAGAAGAACTCGCCCTGACATGGCCCTCAAGATTAAAGAGGAAGTGCAAAAACAAATTAACGCTGGATTTCTTGTTACATCAGAATACCCTCAGTGGTTGGCCAACATAGTGCCTGTCCCCAAGAAGGACGGTAAAGTTCGGATGTGCGTCGACTACCGAGATTTAAATAAAGCTAGTCCAAAAGACGACTTCCCTTTACCCCACATTGACATATTGGTCGACAATACTGCCAAGTCCAAGGTATTCTCCTTCATGGATGGTTTCTCTGGATACAATCAAATTAAAATGGCTGTTGAAGATAGAGAAAAAACATCTTTCATTACACCATGGGGCACCTTTTGTTATCAAGTGATGCCTTTTGGCTTAACAAATGCGGGTGCTACCTATCAAAGGGGCATGACCACTCTCTTCCACGACATCATACACAAAGAAATTGAAGTATATGTCGACGACATGATTGTCAAATCAGGAAATGAAGAGGAGCATGTTGAATATTTGCTAAAGATGTTTCAACGTCTAAGAAAATATCGGCTTCGCCTGAACCCCAACAAATGTACATTCGGCGTGAGATCTGGAAAACTCCTAGGTTTCATTGTCAGTCAAAAGGGTATCGAGGTAGATCCCGACAAGGTCAAAGCCATCAGAGAAATGCCTGCTCCTCAAACTGAGAAGCAAGTAAGGGGATTTCTAGGACGTTTAAATTACATCTCTAGATTCATATCCCACATGACAGCTACTTGTGGACCCATCTTCAAGCTACTTCGCAAAAATCAAGAAGTAGTATGGACAGAAGATTGCCAGAAAGCCTTCGACAGCATCAAGGAGTACCTGCTAGAACCTCCAATACTTATTCCTCCAGTCGAAGGAAAACCTTTAATCATGTACTTAACCGTATTGGAGGACTCCATGGGTTGTGTACTCGGACAACAAGACGAGACCGGTAGAAAAGAGCACGCTGTCTACTACCTAAGCAAGAAGTTTACGGACTGCGAGTCCCGATACTCTCTACTCGAGAAGACTTGTTGTGCATTAGCTTGGGCTGCTAGGCGTCTTCGCCACTACATGCTTAACCATACTACTTGGTTGATATCCAAAATGGATCCAATCAAGTACATCTTCGAAAAACCCGCCTTAACCGGAAGGATCGCCCGTTGGCAGATGTTGTTATCAGAATACGACATCGAATACCACACTCAAAAAGCTATCAAGGCCAGCATTCTTGCCGATCATTTGGCTCATCAACCCATCGAGGATTATCAACCAATCAAGTTTGACTTCCCCGATGAAGAAATCATGTATCTAAAGATGAAGGATTATGACGAGCCACTATTCGGCGAAGGTCCAGATCCCGAATCTAGATGGAAGTTAATCTTTGATGGAGCTGTCAATGTCTATGGCAATGGAATTGGGGCGGTTATCATCACCCCCGATGGCAAACATCTCCCTTTCGCTGCAAGACTTTCATTCGACTGTACAAACAATATGGCGGAGTATGAAGCTTGTATTCTAGGAATTGAGGAAGCCATTGATCTAAGGATCAAGAACCTCGATATTTATGGAGACTCAGCCCTTGTGATCAATCAAATCAATGGAGATTGGGAAACTCGCCACACCGGCTTGATTCCTTACAAAGATTACGCAAGACGTTTGCTAACTTTCTTCAACAAAGTCAAGCTGCATCATATTCCTCGAGATGAGAATCAAATGGCGGATGCTTTGGCAACTTTGTCTTCTATGTATGAGATCAGCCGCCGGAGTGAGATTCCAACAATCAAGGTTGAGCATCTAGAAAGGCCTGCACATGTGTTTGCCGCCGAAGCAGTCATAGATAACCAGCCATGGTTCCATGACATCAAAAATTTCCTCCAAAAGCAAGAGTACCCGCATGGGGCATCCAACAAGGATAAGAAAACTCTGCGTAGATTAGCCGGCAACTTCTTTCTAAACGGAGAAGTTTTATACAAGAGGAATTTTGATATGGTGCTACTCAGATGCGTTGATGAGCAAGAAGCCGATCGTATAATGCATGAGATACATGAAGGTTCCTTCGGGACTCATTCCAGTGGGCATACAATGGCTAGGAAGATCTTAAGGGCCGGATATTACTGGATGACCTTGGAGAGTGATTGCTACAAGCATGCCAGAAAGTGCCATAAATGTCAAATTTATGCAGACAAGATCCATATGCCACCAACGGCTCTGAATGTCCTCTCTTCCCCATGGCCTTTCTCCATGTGGGGTATCGATATGATTGGTAGGATTGAACCTAAAGCTTCTAATGGACATCGCTTCATCTTAGTTGCGATTGACTACTTCACCAAATGGGTCGAAGCTGCGTCATACGCCAACGTCACCAAACAAGTGGTGGTCCGATTTATTAAGAATCATATCATCTGTCGATATGGTATTCCTAGCAGGATTATCACCGACAATGGGACCAATCTGAACAACAAAATGATGAAGGAGCTATGTCAAGAGTTCAAGATCGAGCATCATAACTCCTCTCCTTATAGGCCTCAAATGAATGGCGCAGTTGAAGCTGCAAACAAAAACATCAAGAAAATAGTGCAAAAGATGGTGGTCACCTACAAGGATTGGCACGAGATGTTGCCATATGCCTTGCACGGGTATCGTACTTCAGTACGCACATCGACAGGGGCAACCCCTTTCTCTTTAGTATACGGCATGGAAGCAGTGCTCCCCGTAGAAGTTGAAATCCCGTCTTTGAGAATCTTGATAGAAGCCAATTTGTCAGAAGCTGAATGGTGTCAAAACCGATACGATCAGTTGAACTTAATTGAGGAGAAACGCATGACCGCCTTGTGTCATGGACAACTGTATCAACAGAGGATGAAACAAGCTTTTGACAAGAAGGTTCGTCCTCGTGAAATCCAAGAAGGAGACCTCGTGCTTAAAAGGATCCTATCTTTTCAACCCGACTCTAGGGGCAAATGGACGCCTAACTATGAAGGCCCGTATGTAGTCAAGAGAGTCTTCTCCGGAGGAGCTTTGATTCTCACGACAATGGACGGCGAAGATTTGCCGCGTCCTGTGAATTCCGATGTAGTCAAGAAATATTTTGTCTAAAAACAAAAGAACAGCTCGGTAAGTCGAAAACCTGAAAAGGCGGCTTAGGCAAAAATGAGCGTCTCGGTGGACTGAAAACCCGAAAGGGCGGTCCAGGCAAAAATTAGAGACACAAAACAGAAATAATCATCCTGATAGGTCGAAAACCCGAAAGGGCAACCTATGCAAAAGTTAAGGATCAAAAGACAAAATAACTACATCGGATTGACTACAGTTTACTTGGGGCAAATCAACTGTCAAAAGACTCGGAATCTGAAGCATCCAAACAGTGAATTCAAAGTTGTTAGGGAGAATAGCGGTTATTGTTCAATGAACCTTCCCTGTATATTTACCATTTTTTTAAACTTTGTAAGGTCCGTGGAGCCACGCCGTTGGCGGGCCACCACCCCATTAATAAAATTTCTTCCTAGTGAAGTCTTTACAATTTGTTGGGAATTCCCATTTATTTTGCTTAGTCATTTCTTCTATTTTTGATAATAGTACTTGGAACGAAACTCTTTTTCAAAAGAAAAATTTAAATCTTTTTTAGAAAGCATAAATAATAAACACATTTTCTTCGGACTTGCGAATAATTGAAGTGCGCGTCAGCAGCTATCCCGAGAGCGGATAAACTTCACAGACCAAATATGGTCATTTGCTAAACAGATTTCCCCAGCGGAGTTTCCCCGTGAATCAAAGGGAATATCCCCAGTGAATCAAAGCCCGACCTCACTCGGCATTCAATCATAATCCCCAGTGGATTAGCACAATCCCCGGCGGATTAACAAACTCCCCAGGAAATCAACCTTGGTCCAAAACAATCAAAAGCCCAATTGTCATTGGCACCTACTCACAAAAGCCCAACCACCGTTGGCATCTAAGGCTGGATATCGATCATGCTTCCAAAATGATCCTTATATCCCCAGCGAAACCACAAATAAAGCCCAATTTTTATTGGCATCCCTCCAGTGGAGTCTCAACCCCTAAAGCCCAATCATCATTGGCACAAATGCAAAAAGCCCGACCTCGCTCGGCACCCACATAACAAAGCCCGACCTCGCTCGGCACCTCCAACATAAAAGCCCGACCTCGCTCGGCATCCCAAATAAAAGCCCGACCTTGCTCGGCACCCAACATCAAAGCCCGACCTCGCTCGGCATCCAACCAAAGCCCGACCTCGCTCGGCATCCAAACAAAACATAAGCATTCCCGGTGGAATCACCAGTTCTTTTCCCAAGTAGGATTAACACGATTCCCCCAGTGAGGTAACAATTTCCCCACGAGGTATGTGTTCCTCGTCAACGGTTACGACTTCACCCCGTCAACATTTTGGAGATGTTCCCTACGACATCATCCCCATCAAAGATTACCGAGTGTTTGCCATGCGACGTCGGTCCACTTTTCTTTTTACCGGTCTAAATCTTGTTTCACCAAGTTGTCGGTCATGCAAATAAATCAAAACATTTAGGGTATCCCCCAATGCAAGCCAATCTTTCACACATCCCCAGTGGGAGTCCTGCATTAGTGCATTCATACATTCATGCATTTGTACATTTGTACAATCATACCAATCATACAATCACGCATTCATGCATATGCGCATTCATACATGCAACATACTGCAACATCATCTGTACATGGTTGCTTTAACCACCACGTTTCTTACCAATTTATCATAAACAATCTACATTTTTCTCCAATGTCATTCTCCAATAATGTTACAAAACAAAGCCCAATTTTATTGGCATTCCCCAGTGAGTCATCATTCACACTCACAAATACCAAATCATAACCCAAGCCCGACTTTGCTCGGCATCCCATCATAATCACCAGTAAATATTCCCCAAGTGTCATCCCCGGTCCGTTTGGTCAAGTGATGTCACCCTTTTACGCCAAGTGGCAGTTCAAACGAACAGCTTGCGCATCTTTTTTATCATGTCTTTATGCCAAGTGGCAGTTCAAACGAACAGCTTGTGCATATTCCCCAGTGTTGTGCCAAGTGGCAAGTTCTTTAATGGACAGCTTGTGCATCCTTTCTCCCCAAGTGAAGGGGCAATTCTGTAAGGAACGGCTTGTCAGCCGCATCCTCACTGTCGTCAATGTAAGGTTCGGTAGCCAATCCGGACAGTTGACATGTCTTTTACTTTCTGTCGTCAATGTACGGTCCAGTAACCAATCCGGACAGTTGACATGCTTTTATTTCCTGTCGTCAATGTACGGTCCAGTAACCAATCCGGACAGTTGACATGCTTTTATTTCCTGTCGTCAATGTACGGTCCAGTAACCAATCCGGACAGTTGACATGCTTTTATTTCCTGTCGTCAATGAACGGTTCGGTAACCAATCCGGACAGTTGACATTTTATATTTCCTTGTCGTCAATGGCAGGTCGGAACAAACCGACAGTTGACATCTTTCATTTTCTTGTCGTCAATGGCAGGTCGGAACAAACCGACAGTTGACATTTTTTATTTCCTTGTCGTCAATGTCAGGTCGGAACAACCGACAGTTGACATTTTTTATTTCCTTGTCGTCAATGGCAGGTCGGAACAACCGACAGTTGACATTTTTCATTTCCTTGTCGTCAATGGCAGGTCGGAACAAACCGACAGTTGACATCTTTCATTTTCTTGTCGTCAATGGCAGGTCGGAACAACCGACAGTTGACATTTTACTTTCTTGTCGTCAATGGCAGGTCGGAACAAACCGACAGTTGACATTTTATAATTCCTTGTCGTCAATGGCAGGTCAGAACAAACCGACAGTTGACATCTTTTATTTCTTTGTCGTCAATGGCAGGTCGGAACAACCCGACAGTTGACATTTTACTTTCTTGTCGTCAATGGCAGGTCGGAACAACCCGACAGTTGACATTTTACTTTCTTGTCGTCAATGGCAGGTCGGAACAACCGACAGTTGACATCTTTTATTTCTTTGTCGTCAATGGCAGGTCGGAACAAACCGACAGTTGACATCTTATTTCTTGACGTCGATGGCAGTTCGGAATTCAATCCGAACAGTTGACATTTCAATCCTTGTCGTCAGTGGCAGTTCGGCAACAATCCGAACAGCTGACATTTTACCCCTTTTGGTTCCCGTGGTTAATTGTCCACTCTCCTCAGTGAACAGTTCGGCAATAACCCAAACGGCTACCCTTTCCCCAGTGGAACATTATCCCCAATGGAGTTGGATCCCGTTTCTTCAACGGACTCGGGTATCCCTTTGTCTCTGTTTGTCCCCCAATCAAGTCATCTTTGCCATTTTGCATTTATACTTGCATCACATGCATTCATAACATTGCATACATGGCATCGTGTCCATTTTGTTTTACTGTTCAAAATTGGTCAAAAAATGGTGTACTCTGTATTTAAGTTTCTTCGACCCGTCGAACCAAAATTTCGCTTTTTAATCTCCGTAGCGAAGAAACTTAAATAGGGGCATCTGTCATACCCCATTTTTTGACCCATTTTCGTCTCGTTTTATTTATTGTCTCGTTTTACGCGTTTTTTTTAGGGGCCGAGAATTTTCGTCGTTTCAGACGAAATTTCGGCAGGGAGGTATTTTAAAATACCTCATGTCAATTTTTGTTTTGTTTATTAATTTTATTTTTTTATCCCTTTTTATTTTTACTTTTAATTTCAGTTTTATTATTATTATCATTAATATTTATTTTAATTTATATTATTATCATTTTTATTACTTTTACTATTATTATTATTATTTTTTTTCCTTTTTGCATTTTTTGTCCAAATCCAGTCCAAATCCAGTCCAAATTCAGTCCAAAAAAAATCCAAGTCAACAGTCAATGGCCAGCAGTACTGTTCACACGCCCCCAAACCTGGGTTTTCATCATCACAAACCTTCAATCTCATCCAAATCATCATCACAAAATCCCCAAATCCAGCAAAACCACTTTCCCATTTAATGCATTGCAGAAATTCTATCCACAAAAACCCAGCTTGCAAGCTTATCATCAATGACAAGCAGCTGAATAATTCCTCTATAAAACAGAATCAACAGAGTAGAAAAAACAGAGAAGAAATTTTGAGAAGAAAATTTTTTAACAGCTCACAAAAAAAACCATTTTCGCACAACAGCAAGAAGAGAAAAATTTTAACAGAGAGAAATTTTAGAGAAGAGATTTCAAGAACAAAAAACATTTTTCCAACAAACACCCAAAGCAACCATTTTCGCATACAACACAACACACAATCAGCAACACATACTCACACACAACTCAACAAATCCTTCACAAACAACACAACCAGCAACCACAACACATACACACACCACACGAACCCACAACACACTAACAGAAATCACGCACGCGCAAACACAAACCCCCCCCACAACCCAAGCCTCAAACCACACGGCCACAACCCAAGAGCAAGCACAAAGCCGTATTCAAAGCAAAGAGAAGAGAAAAGGGTAAAATTTTTTCTATTTTTTAAGTGTAGATCTAGAGAAATTGGAGGAGATTTAGAGAAATCTAGGGCCGGATTCGTGTTTAGGGAGGAAAAGGATAGTAGAAAAGAAGGAAAAATTTTGAAAAGGGGTGGTTTTTAGTGCTCCGGCGCGGTGGTGCCACCACCGGCCACCACGCCGGAGCACTGTTCACGGCAGAATTCTAGAGAGAAGGGAGAGGGTGAAATCGGCCAGGCTAAGAAAGAAGAGAAAGAGAGAGAAAATTTGGGAGAAATGAGGAGAAATGAGGGGAGGAGGGTATTTATACCCCTCCCCGTTTCAGTGAGGCAGGGTGTACGCGTTAGCGTACACCCACGTAATCCAGGCCTTTGATCTTAAATCATGTGGCCCTGATTTCTTTACCCTGTGATTTAATCAGGGCCGTCTGATTAATCAGACGGCCCAGATTTATTTACGAAAGCCCAATGCTTTTGGGCCTTTTCTTTCAAAATCTGATTTAGTTTTTGCTACTAGTACCCCCAGTTTTAATTTTTACACTTCCCAAATATTTATTTCTTTTATTATCTTTGCAAATTTTATTTTTTCTTTTTATTATTTATTTCTTTTTATTGTTTTTATTGTTTTTAACATCTCATTTACTTATTTACCTTTTATATTATCTCATGTTTTTTTTATTTTATTTCTATTGTGTTCATTTTATTTTTATGTCCTTAGTATATACATTTAGGAGCATATATATATATATAAATGCATTGTCTTTTATTTTATTTTATTTATTTCTTATAGTTCAATCCTTGATAAATAAAAATCTTTTTTTTATCCAACGATTGTTTTTAATTCCTCGCGTTTAGTTTATTTCACCGCATTTATTTTTCTTTTTTTTTAAAAACTCCAAATAAAAAATCCAAAACAACAAAAACTTTTTTTCATTAAGCGATAAACTTGTTCATTTTGGTTGCAACAACTAATTTGAACAATTTCTTTTCTTTTATTTTATTTTATTTAAGTTCTAAGAAACGAGCGTTTTTTAGTTAATACTTTTTTCTTAAAATTCAAGCGAAACTTGAATGAAAAAGGGTGGTTTGACGTATGTCTCTCCTTTCCCCGATCGGATAAACACTTGACGTATGTCTCGTTGCTTAGACGATCGTCATTCTTTTCTAGCTTCCCAAAAAAATACGTTTTTAAACAAAACTTGAATGAAAAAGGGTGGTTTGACGTATGTCTCTCCTTTCCCCGGTTGTACGAGCACTTGACGTATGTCTCGTTGCTCGGACAATCGTCATTCTATTTTCGAAGTGAATCCAACTCATCAATCTTGGCCCTTATGGCCAATCCAAACCTTTCGCGCCTTTGCGCGTTAATTTTAAAACATTTACGCCTTGCGTGAATTTAACGCCTCCGCGCGTTTATTTTATTTTTCAAGCATTGTACGCCTCCGTGCGTTCGTCTTTATTTTCAAACATTTTACGCCTCTGTGCGTCTGTCTTTTTCCTTAAATATTTACGCTTTGCGCGAGTTTATCGCCTTAGCGTCTGTCTTTCACCCTTTTAAGCTTTTTACGCCTTTGTGCGTTTTCAAACAATTCTTTTTTCAAGAACTACGTAAGCTTTGAATTCTCCGACTACCGGGAGATACGTAGGAGCAAGATTGACGTCTTGTCAAGCCCGTTATTTAAAAAATCTTTCTTTTCCTTTTTTCTATTTCGTTTGTTTTTATCTCTTTCTTCACCTCACATTTTATTTACTTGTTCATTTACATATATATATATGATTAAGCATGCAAGCAAAACGTCAAAAAAACATTTTAAGCCTAAGCCAACTAAGAGGTTCCCGTTGAGTACAACGGATGTGAGGGGTGCTAATACCTTCCCCTCGCATAATCGACTTTCGAACCTAAAATCTCTTTTCAAGGTAATTTAGAACTTTTTTCCTTTTTTCCCCGAAAAATTAAAAGTTCAGTCGTGATTTAAATTTAGTGATTCAATGCTAGTCAATAGCTTGACATCCGAAATTCGACGCGACAGAAGCTAACAAAGCATTCATCATGGAGGTCAACTTCTCCATCCCCTCCCTGAGACTAGCTACCTCTTCCCGGAGGTTTTGGTTTTCTTGCTCTAACAGATCCATTCTTTTTCTCTGATGAATATGTCGGGTCACTTTCTTTGACGGCGGCAGATCAACCTTTTATTGGTGAACACAAAGTAAGACTTGATTTGGAAACTATGAATGTAAGATGATGCATGGTTATGCTTATGCAAAAAGAGAAAGTTTTGTTATCGAAGGACTTGTCGAAGTAATTGTAAACACCATAGTTCTGAACGTTTCACTTAAAATATTCAATCCCCTCCTTAGGAACAAAGCCAAGGGATATGCTCAGGAATTCATCAGTAGAAATCTTGAAAAAGTCCCGATATTTCAAACTTGAGGATACCGAATGATCTCCCATAACGAGTTCGAGAAAATCCTCTGAACTAGTCACTAAAGATCATAACTTCCTTAAGCTTATCATATTTGGGCTTTTGAAATTGTATTTCTGAGTGTTTCTCTTTGTGAGGTTCAACCCTATGATGTTTACAACAAAACTTGTCTTAAGTCCTTTGATACTTGAAAAAATGTTTATGAATGAATGCATGTATGCATGATTATGCTAAAGAGCGGAGAAAACATGGTGAGGTTAAGTCCACAGTGTTGGAGCTGAGGGTAAACACGCCATATGGTAAGGACTATGGTTTCATATGTACCTGTATCACGGGTTCTACCAAGTTCCCAAAGTCATTGACCACTTCCGAATATTGTCGGATTACGGGACTTGTAACATCCCGCCTAAAACTCGAATATTTATTAATATTGAGACGATGTATCAGAAATGTTTTAAGCAAAGGACAATTTGGTAAATTGTCAGTCAATGGGTTTATTTATATGGCAAGTGTAATATCCCACTTCAGACTCAAGAATTTATCAGTGTCGAGACAATGTGTCAGAGATATTTTTAAGGAATGGCATTTTAGTAATTTTGGAGTTAGGCTATAAGTGCCTTTTACTCCAAAATATCCTCATAATCTTCTCACTCTCTCTCACTCTAGAAAGCAAGCTCTCTCCCTTCTCTCTTCTTCCCTCTTGCGCCATCCTCTTCCCCTATCTCCAAATTCAACTTACTTCATCTTCAATCACTCAATCCATAAGCAAGCAAGCAAGGGTTGTGATTTAGAGCCAAGAAAACAAGAAAGGAAAAAGATTGGAAGCTAGGGTTAGATAAAGCTTGGCAAGGAATCAAGAAAGAAGAGGAATCAAGCTGGGATTCTGGGCTAGGAAGCATGGCAAGCAATGAAAAGATAATTCAATGTGAGCTCCCTATGAATTTTACCCCCTTTTTGGGTAGTTTTGTGGTTTAGAGAGGAAAGGAAATCTTGATGATTTTATCTAGATTCATATTAGTTAGTTTCCCTATTGTTAATACTAGATATGCTATGATCTTATATGTTGAAAACCTTTAATTTTGATGTATAAATGCTTGCTGGGTTGTGTTTTGATTTAAAACTCGTTTTGGAATTTTCTGGAAGTGTTACAGGGCCTGGCAGTTCTGGTTCTGTCGTGCCACGATGGCACCCATCGTGCCACGATGAGTCATCGTGCCACTAGAGAATCCTGTCGTGCCACGATGGAGACAGAATGACACTCCATTTTTGGAAACTTGTTTTAAAGCCAGAAACCATCCGCACAGTTCCAGTATGCCTTTATGCTTTGAATAATGGAAGAATGGATCATAGTATACCTTGTATTAGCATGAGAGTGGGGTTAGAAACTTAACATAACATTGAGGTTTAACCTCACTAAGAATCAAGACTCAAGCATGACAATGGGTAGAATTAACCCTAAGTTATCAAGTAAGATAGAGGGGCTTAGTTCCCAACCTTTAGATAATGGCTTATGAGAACGATAAGTCAAGAACCTTTATAGGTTAAAGAGATTAGAATGGTACTCATCATGTACTAAGCACAAGAATGAACTATGTTCATAGTTAAGAACCTTTGATAGGTTAAGCATTCAAGAATGCATCAGATATGCAATAGACATAAGTTATAGGTATAAGCAAAATAAGAACAAGAGTTATTAAGATATTAAGTCGTGGCCTTCGTAGTTCACGCCAGTGGGACACGAATGGTTCACGCATAAGTTTACAGAATATTTATTCGCGTCTTCCGTCGTTCACGCCAGTGGGACACGGGAGGTATACGCATCAGTTAAGATTAATGTTAAGCCGTGACTTTCGTTGTTCACGCCAGTGGGACTCGAAAGGTTCATGTATAAGTTAAGACTAATAATGAAGTATAATAATTCGCGTCTTCCGTCGTTCACGCCAGTGGGACACGGGGGGGTATACGCGTAAGATAAGTCGTGTCTTCTGCTGTTCACGCCAGTGGGACACAGGAGGTTCACGCCAGTGGGACGTGTTATTCCGCAAGGATGACCGCACGACGACAAGAGGAGTCCGGTGTTAGCCTGATATGATAGGAATTTTCACCGGTTATCAGGGGAATGTGCTTCGGGGTTACTCCACCCGGGGGCATTCCGTAAAATGAACTCAGATAATATTGCTTGTTCAACGCTAACAGCTAACATAAAGACATTTATCAGTTAATATTTTATTATGTTATCAGACAGAGATTAGTTATCAGACAAGTATCAGACATCAGGTATCAGTTATCAGGATATAGTCTAGAAATCAGGACTATTCAGTATCAGACTCAGACAGTGATCCTAGGTTTCCCCTTGATCACTAGTTTAGCAGAATGTAGTTCAGTTTATAACTACACAGTTTAGCAGGATCAGTCAGGTAACCCTTTAAGGGTAAGGTTAAGACTTGGCGATCATAGGTATCCCCAAGATTGCCGAGGTAGGCATGGCGACCCTAGGTTCCCTGTGGTTGCCAACAGTAGGTAGGGTAGGAGCTCACTGAGACGTTATGTCTCATCCCTATCCTTCTGGTGCAGGTTTTCAGGTAGCCAAGTGGTTTTCAGATGAGGATCTTCAGGAAGACGCTGGATGAAGTGCAGTTGCTCGTCAAGGACACGTTCAGGAGGCTGCAGATTATATATGTATATAGAAATGTATGTTATGTTATTTGGATAATTCTAAAACGAGCCAACTTGTACTCATTCAGTTGTATGTATTATTGTCATTATTATTGAGAATTTTAATGTACCCAGTATCAGAATAATACACATGCTAAATATTCTAGATAGTTTAGTATGGGTGTTACAATTGGTATCAGAGCAGGTCGATTCAGACCGTGCCTTGGGTCATTAAAATATTCAATAAAAGTAGTGGGACCATTTGGTTCCGGATGTTGTTCTAAAGGTCACATCTAGTTGAGCCTGATCAACTCAGTCTAGTATATGACAGTTAGGATAAATGTCCGAGAGCTGAATGTGACCAAGGAGGAAAGAAGTTTATGAAGGGCGAAGATTAAGGTGGTAGAATTCTATGACGAAGTTGGCGAAGAGATATTCAACGCCAAAAGGTGGCCATCGAACCGTAAAGTGGCTAAGCCTGTTTACGGCAGAGTTTCAGGGATGTCAGAAATATCTAAGGATAAGGTGAAGAACCTTAACACAGTTGGACGCGTCATTAAGAGATGTCTCATAGGAGGAGACACGAACAGTAAGAAATTATGGAACCACGACGGGAACCGTGGTTGAGTAGTGGTAATAAGGACATAGTGTGAGGAATCGAAGGACTCGCGTACTCAAATCGGATGAGATTTTAAATCCAATCAGTAAAGAGATTTAATTATTGATTAAGAGGATTAATTGGGACAGACGAAGCTGCAGAGTCTGAACTTGCTGGAATTATCGTGCCACGAGAGCTTCTATCGTGCCACGATCATATGGATCAGGACATTCATCGTGCCACGACCCATGCTTCTCGTGCCACGAGAATAACAGAGGAGCACTCCTTAAGAAGAAAAGTTGGTATGCAATCTAGGACCCAAAATGGATGAGTAAGTAGTAATGATAATACCTGTTGCACACCAAAGCGTGTTTCAGGATATATTCTGTTTGGTAAGCAGATTTGAAATAAGCTAAGTTCAAAGGAAAGTTTTATACCAAGAGAAGTGAATCAGATTATTTTTGTTATGATGAACCATCAAGATGTTTCATACGAGAAACGCAAGCTCAGTAGTAAGTAATGAGTTCTCTGAATAGGATAGTGAATAATAAGTTGAAGTCCCTTTATTGGATGAAGAAGACGAGTGTACGAGGACTCATGGTTGTTGTAGTAGACCAGTTTTGAGGGATAATCGGATTTTTTTAGCCGAGAAATTATGTTGAGACTTTATTACACGGAGGGTCGTCTTGAATACAAAAGGTTAAGATTGTGGTTTATGTTAGTGAGTTTAGGTTTTCAATTGATGAGTTTCCTCCCACAGTTATATTAGAAGCTAAAGGAGATCACCTCGTGTTGATAAGTTTCTGAGAGCGGTAATAAGGTATAGAGTTTGGATTGTTCAAACTATATGAAGAATCATTCAGATAATAAGATCGAAATTCGAATCGTGGATCCAGTAACAGGTTACTGGAGGAAATCCTTACGGATAAAGTTAGAACGAATAGGAACGAGACTCAAACTATTAGTGGCTTCAGTATATAAAAGATATGAACCTCCAGAAGTTGACACAAGTGATTTAAGTGTGAAACTTAAGCTGCTCCAGGTGTACTTTTAGGTCGGTTTCTGCAATGTTAAAACGATAATACAAGTTGGATTGATCATGAGATGGTCGCAGGAATCAGGACATGGAGAATAAGTAAGAATCCGAGTATGAACCGTTGATAGGAGCTTTGTTAGGCTCGTAACAGTTGCCAAAAACCGTTTACAAGTTTGGCGTATTATCGTGCAGGTAAGTATATGGTTTAAGTCATAAAAGAATCAGCGAATGTAAGATGATTTTGCTGTGATAGCTATAAGTCATTAAGGAACAAGTCAGCCAGAGGATTTGATCAGGGAGTATTATTTCTACTCCGGAGTGAATTGTTTAAACCAGAGTTGCGCAGCGGAAAGGTGATTTAAGGATGAGTTAATGAACGATTCTAAGCTGAAGCTTAGAGAACAAGGATGCTTGTGAAGTCCTTGTCAGATGAACCACGGAATATCAGTACGCAGTGATGACTCGAACTTGTTATAAGTTCTAGAAGGAAATTTTAAGAGTTAAGCCGAGGAATATTTCAAACCTCGAAATACAAGAGAAACGGAAATCGAAGTAGTTTAGGAATATGTGATAAGAATGAGAAGAATATGTTTTTAGCACGATAAGTTTAGATCAAGGAAAGTCACCACTAATACGGTAAATTAGCTAATTTAGCCCGGTAACTTTAGGTGGACTTGAAGAGTAATGCTTAATCAACAGGATCAAGCATACAGTAATATCAGTAAAGGTTGTACTTGCAAGATGATACTTTGAAATAGAAGCGTTGATCAGAAAACGTCAACGCAGTTACATATGAGTTTAATCCATGATGTATTCCGTTATGTCAACATGTCACATGTATCAGAATATGTTAGTATTACATATACTTATCAGGCAATACTTAAACTACTCAAATAGTAGTGTAGCAGATTTTCAGTTATGTGACGTGTTTTGGCAATGGTGGTTCACAATCAGGAATGTATAAGTATGAAGGTTTTTACTAGAACAGATTTGTTGATATCAACCATATCTTAGCAGAAGAGTTCGAAAATATTGTACTTAATGTTCACTAGTAAAGAAAGAAGGACTTTTATGAAGATTAAAAGTCACTCGTAGTCTACAGTAAAGGGCTACGTAAGTTCAAGTTTTGATTGAAGAATTAAAGATTAAGTGTGCTATTTTTGGTAACGATCAAGTAGAACTTCCTTTTGAAAAATAAGGATCTTGGACCTGATGTTCAGAAATGAGAAATGAGTTCACTATATCGATAAGTGTAATCATGATCTATGTTAGGTGATAATGTATGATAAGAGATAAACATGAGTAACATTGGCGGGGCAAACCTGGCAAGCCAGTTGAAAGGCAAATCCCGGATGTTACAAGATGAGTTAAAGGTAAGAAAGATTCCCAATTGATGTGGTAATGTCTCGAATATGTTAAGATTAAGAATGATGTCCCGTTAGTTGGACAAAGATGAGGTGATGTCTTGTGTACCCGTTTGCAGTGTACATGTGCTCGCTTATGTATGCAAACTATATGCTGTGAATTATATTATGTGATAAATGTAAGACGACTTATACCATTCATCGCTTGGGCTAGACTTCTATGAGTCTTGGACTATCGAAGTTAGAATACTTCTTACATTTGCATGTGCGTGTATAATATCAGATGTTTTCGGTGTAAGGATAATTCTTTAAGGAATGGTGATATAAGTCTATAAGTAAGTTGCCGTTGTAGGAAACGAAAGTTAAAGATAATAATTCATGGGAAATAAATGCAGTGCAAGAAATCCACTGAAGAGTGGGAACATTTGAGGATAATGAGAACGATCTAATGTCGTCAAAGTAAGAATTACATGGACTATGAAGGTATTTATAAAAATTAGTACAAGTGTCAGAGCTGGACAACTCCAGAATTGGATTTGCAGAAGTGTATGAACCAGGAACGTGGTCAAGCGAGTTGGATACGATGGTTCAGATAACCTCACATCCTACTACGTAAGAGTTATGCAATTCACCGCGAGCATCTCAATTAAAGGAAAAGTGGTTGAGTATATAATCAATGGATTCCGATAAGCAAGGCGAACTGGAATTTTGGCTAGTAGAGGAAGTAGTATGGAAGATTCATTCATATATGATAGTGGATTCTAAATTTCGAGGACGAAATTTCTTTAAGGGGGGTAGATTGTAACATCCCGCCTAAAACTCGAATATTTATTAATATTGAGACGATGTATCAGAAATGTTTTAAGCAAAGGACAATTTGGTAAATTGTCAGTCAATGGGTTTATTTATATGGCAAGTGTAATATCCCACTTCAGACTCAAGAATTTATCAGTGTCGAGACAATGTGTCAGAGATATTTTTAAGGAATGGCATTTTAGTAATTTTGGAGTTAGGCTATAAGTGCCTTTTACTCCAAAATATCCTCATAATCTTCTCACTCTCTCTCACTCTAGAAAGCAAGCTCTCTCCCTTCTCTCTTCTTCCCTCTTGCGCCATCCTCTTCCCCTATCTCCAAATTCAACTTACTTCATCTTCAATCACTCAATCCATAAGCAAGCAAGCAAGGGTTGTGATTTAGAGCCAAGAAAACAAGAAAGGAAAAAGATTGGAAGCTAGGGTTAGATAAAGCTTGGCAAGGAATCAAGAAAGAAGAGGAATCAAGCTGGGATTCTGGGCTAGGAAGCATGGCAAGCAATGAAAAGATAATTCAATGTGAGCTCCCTATGAATTTTACCCCCTTTTTGGGTAGTTTTGTGGTTTAGAGAGGAAAGGAAATCTTGATGATTTTATCTAGATTCATATTAGTTAGTTTCCCTATTGTTAATACTAGATATGCTATGATCTTATATGTTGAAAACCTTTAATTTTGATGTATAAATGCTTGCTGGGTTGTGTTTTGATTTAAAACTCGTTTTGGAATTTTCTGGAAGTGTTACAGGGCCTGGCAGTTCTGGTTCTGTCGTGCCACGATGGCACCCATCGTGCCACGATGAGTCATCGTGCCACTAGAGAATCCTGTCGTGCCACGATGGAGACAGAATGACACTCCATTTTTGGAAACTTGTTTTAAAGCCAGAAACCATCCGCACAGTTCCAGTATGCCTTTATGCTTTGAATAATGGAAGAATGGATCATAGTATACCTTGTATTAGCATGAGAGTGGGGTTAGAAACTTAACATAACATTGAGGTTTAACCTCACTAAGAATCAAGACTCAAGCATGACAATGGGTAGAATTAACCCTAAGTTATCAAGTAAGATAGAGGGGCTTAGTTCCCAACCTTTAGATAATGGCTTATGAGAACGATAAGTTAAGAACCTTTATAGGTTAAAGAGATTAGAATGGTACTCATCATGTACTAAGCACAAGAATGAACTATGTTCATAGTTAAGAACCTTTGATAGGTTAAGCATTCAAGAATGCATCAGATATGCAATAGACATAAGTTATAGGTATAAGCAAAATAAGAACAAGAGTTATTAAGATATTAAGTCGTGGCCTTCGTAGTTCACGCCAGTGGGACACGAATGGTTCACGCATAAGTTTACAGAATATTTATTCGCGTCTTCCGTCGTTCACGCCAGTGGGACACGGGAGGTATACGCATCAGTTAAGATTAATGTTAAGCCGTGACTTTCGTTGTTCACGCCAGTGGGACTCGAAAGGTTCATGTATAAGTTAAGACTAATAATGAAGTATAATAATTCGCGTCTTCCGTCGTTCACGCCAGTGGGACACGGGGGGGTATACGCGTAAGATAAGTCGTGTCTTCTGCTGTTCACGCCAGTGGGACACAGGAGGTTCACGCCAGTGGGACGTGTTATTCCGCAAGGATGACCGCACGACGACAAGAGGAGTCCGGTGTTAGCCTGATATGATAGGAATTTTCACCGGTTATCAGGGGAATGTGCTTCGGGGTTACTCCACCCGGGGGCATTCCGTAAAATGAACTCAGATAATATTGCTTGTTCAACGCTAACAGCTAACATAAAGACATTTATCAGTTAATATTTTATTATGTTATCAGACAGAGATTAGTTATCAGACAAGTATCAGACATCAGGTATCAGTTATCAGGATATAGTCTAGAACTCAGGACTATTCAGTATCAGACTCAGACAGTGATCCTAGGTTTCCCCTTGATCACTAGTTTAGCAGAATGTAGTTCAGTTTATAACTACACAGTTTAGCAGGATCAGTCAGGTAACCCTTTAAGGGTAAGGTTAAGACTTGGCGATCATAGGTATCCCCAAGATTGCCGAGGTAGGCATGGCGACCCTAGGTTCCCTGTGGTTGCCAACAGTAGGTAGGGTAGGAGCTCACTGAGACGTTATGTCTCATCCCTATCCTTCTGGTGCAGGTTTTCAGGTAGCCAAGTGGTTTTCAGATGAGGATCTTCAGGAAGACGCTGGATGAAGTGCAGTTGCTCGTCAAGGACACGTTCAGGAGGCTGCAGATTATATATGTATATAGAAATGTATGTTATGTTATTTGGATAATTCTAAAACGAGCCAACTTGTACTCATTCAGTTGTATGTATTATTGTCATTATTATTGAGAATTTTAATGTACCCAGTATCAGAATAATACACATGCTAAATATTCTAGATAGTTTAGTATGGGTGTTACAATTGGTATCAGAGCAGGTCGATTCAGACCGTGCCTTGGGTCATTAAAATATTCAATAAAAGTAGTGGGACCATTTGGTTCCGGATGTTGTTCTAAAGGTCACATCTAGTTGAGCCTGATCAACTCAGTCTAGTATATGACAGTTAGGATAAATGTCCGAGAGCTGAATGTGACCAAGGAGGAAAGAAGTTTATGAAGGGCGAAGATTAAGGTGGTAGAATTCTATGACGAAGTTGGCGAAGAGATATTCAACGCCAAAAGGTGGCCATCGAACCGTAAAGTGGCTAAGCCTGTTTACGGCAGAGTTTCAGGGATGTCAGAAATATCTAAGGATAAGGTGAAGAACCTTAACACAGTTGGACGCGTCATTAAGAGATGTCTCATAGGAGGAGACACGAACAGTAAGAAATTATGGAACCACGACGGGAACCGTGGTTGAGTAGTGGTAATAAGGACATAGTGTGAGGAATCGAAGGACTCGCGTACTCAAATCGGATGAGATTTTAAATCCAATCAGTAAAGAGATTTAATTATTGATTAAGAGGATTAATTGGGACAGACGAAGCTGCAGAGTCTGAACTTGCTGGAATTATCGTGCCACGAGAGCTTCTATCGTGCCACGATCATATGGATCAGGACATTCATCGTGCCACGACCCATGCTTCTCGTGCCACGAGAATAACAGAGGAGCACTCCTTAAGAAGAAAAGTTGGTATGCAATCTAGGACCCAAAATGGATGAGTAAGTAGTAATGATAATACCTGTTGCACACCAAAGCGTGTTTCAGGATATATTCTGTTTGGTAAGCAGATTTGAAATAAGCTAAGTTCAAAGGAAAGTTTTATACCAAGAGAAGTGAATCAGATTATTTTTGTTATGATGAACCATCAAGATGTTTCATACGAGAAACGCAAGCTCAGTAGTAAGTAATGAGTTCTCTGAATAGGATAGTGAATAATAAGTTGAAGTCCCTTTATTGGATGAAGAAGACGAGTGTACGAGGACTCATGGTTGTTGTAGTAGACCAGTTTTGAGGGATAATCGGATTTTTTTAGCCGAGAAATTATGTTGAGACTTTATTACACGGAGGGTCGTCTTGAATACAAAAGGTTAAGATTGTGGTTTATGTTAGTGAGTTTAGGTTTTCAATTGATGAGTTTCCTCCCACAGTTATATTAGAAGCTAAAGGAGATCACCTCGTGTTGATAAGTTTCTGAGAGCGGTAATAAGGTATAGAGTTTGGATTGTTCAAACTATATGAAGAATCATTCAGATAATAAGATCGAAATTCGAATCGTGGATCCAGTAACAGGTTACTGGAGGAAATCCTTACGGATAAAGTTAGAACGAATAGGAACGAGACTCAAACTATTAGTGGCTTCAGTATATAAAAGATATGAACCTCCAGAAGTTGACACAAGTGATTTAAGTGTGAAACTTAAGCTGCTCCAGGTGTACTTTTAGGTCGGTTTCTGCAATGTTAAAACGATAATACAAGTTGGATTGATCATGAGATGGTCGCAGGAATCAGGACATGGAGAATAAGTAAGAATCCGAGTATGAACCGTTGATAGGAGCTTTGTTAGGCTCGTAACAGTTGCCAAAAACCGTTTACAAGTTTGGCGTATTATCGTGCAGGTAAGTATATGGTTTAAGTCATAAAAGAATCAGCGAATGTAAGATGATTTTGCTGTGATAGCTATAAGTCATTAAGGAACAAGTCAGCCAGAGGATTTGATCAGGGAGTATTATTTCTACTCCGGAGTGAATTGTTTAAACCAGAGTTGCGCAGCGGAAAGGTGATTTAAGGATGAGTTAATGAACGATTCTAAGCTGAAGCTTAGAGAACAAGGATGCTTGTGAAGTCCTTGTCAGATGAACCACGGAATATCAGTACGCAATGATGACTCGAACTTGTTATAAGTTCTAGAAGGAAATTTTAAGAGTTAAGCCGAGGAATATTTCAAACCTCGAAATACAAGAGAAACGGAAATCGAAGTAGTTTAGGAATATGTGATAAGAATGAGAAGAATATTTTTTAGCACGATAAGTTTAGATCAAGGAAAGTCACCACTAATACGGTAAATTAGCTAATTTAGCCCAGTAACTTTAGGTGGACTTGAAGAGTAATGTTTAATCAACAGGATCAAGCATACAGTAATATCAGTAAAGGTTGTACTTGCAAGATGATACTTTGAAATAGAAGCGTTGATCAGAAAACGTCAACGCAGTGACATATGAGTTTAATCCATGATGTATTCCGTTATGTCAACATGTCACATGTATCAGAATATGTTAGTATTACATATACTTATCAGGCAATACTTAAACTACTCAAATAGTAGTGTAGCAGATTTTCAGTTATGTGACGTGTTTTGGCAATGGTGGTTCACAATCAGGAATGTATAAGTATGAAGGTTTTTACTAGAACAGATTTGTTGATATCAACCATATCTTAGCAGAAGAGTTCGAAAATATTGTACTTAATGTTCACTAGTAAAGAAAGAAGGACTTTTATGAAGATTAAAAGTCACTCGTAGTCTACAGTAAAGGGCTACGTAAGTTCAAGTTTTGATTGAAGAATTAAAGATTAAGTGTGCTATTTTTGGTAACGATCAAGTAGAACTTCCTTTTGAAAAATAAGGATCTTGGACCTGATGTTCAGAAATGAGAAATGAGTTCACTATATCGATAAGTGTAATCATGATCTATGTTAGGTGATAATGTATGATAAGAGATAAACATGAGTAACATTGGCGGGGCAAACCTGGCAAGCCAGTTGAAAGGCAAATCCCGGATGTTACAAGATGAGTTAAAGGTAAGAAAGATTCCCAATTGATGTGGTAATATCTCGAATATGTTAAGATTAAGAATGATGTCCCGTTAGTTGGACAAAGATGAGGTGATGTCTTGTGTACCCGTTTGCAGTGTACATGTGCTCGCTTATGTATGCAAACTATATGCTGTGAATTATATTATGTGATAAATGTAAGACGACTTATACCATTCATCGCTTGGGCTAGACTTCTATGAGTCTTGGACTATCGAAGTTAGAATACTTCTTACATTTGCATGTGCGTGTATAATATCAGATGTTTTCGGTGTAAGGATAATTCTTTAAGGAATGGTGATATAAGTCTATAAGTAAGTCTATAAGTCTACAAGTGGTTTTCAGATGAGGATCTTCAGGAAGACGCTGGATGAAGTGCAGTTGCTCGTCAAGGACACGTTCAGGAGGCTGCAGATTATATATGTATATAGAAATGTATGTTATGTTATTTGGATAATTGTAAAACGAGCCAACTTGTACTCATTCAGTTGTATGTATTATTGTCATTATTATTGAGAATTTTAATGTACCCAGTATCAGAATAATACACATGCTAAATATTCTAGATAGTTTAGTATGGGTGTTACAGGACTACTCCCGGTCCAACAACGTTCGTAGGAAAGTCTCGTTTGAGTGTAGTATCGCGTATCGACCAACTCAAGACTACTCTTGATTAGCCACCGCACTACGTCCTAAAAGGCCAAGATGGGTTAGGTAACTAAAGGTCCTCAACTTCATAGGTCACTTAAAAATAGCAATGCCAAACACGACTACTCATGTTGACATGGTTCTACTCTTAAGAGACCTCCATTGAGCGGGGTTATCACATGTACCAAAACCCAAGACTACTCCTGGTATGGCACGTTGATTATACCCCATCCTATCTTATGTTTCCCTCAAGTCCGGGTATAGGACTTATCTCACCACTCACGTAAAAAGATAAACACTTAAGCACATATTTACAATTACAAACAATAATAAAGCATAAAGATAAAGAAAAACAAGATAGGTTTAACCCACTTAGGATTTTGGTCCCCAGTGAAGTCGCCATTTTTCTGTCGCGGTGATTTTTGGATATCAAGCTATTAATTAGCGTTGACTCGCAATTTTAAGTTCACCACCGATCTTTTATTTTTCCGAGGAAAAGGGAGAAAGTTCGAAAAACCCTATTTTTTAGAGATCAAAGGTCCGGGGGTTGGTTACGCAAAGGGAAGGTATTAGCACCCTAAACGTCTATAGTACTCTATAGGAACCTCTTGCTTATTTTTATCTTTATGCTAAATTAATTATTTGTTTGTAAATAAATGCTTAAGTGTGAAAAGACTAAAGTGATGAGAATAAAAGAAAAGAAAAATGTTTTTGTTATTTTGTTGATTTGGAAAGACAAAGTCTTTTGCCTACATACCCGAATGGGATCAAAACCATGTAGTTCGGGGTAAAAAAATGAGTGATTGGTTTTGATTGATTTTAAAGTTTGAAAAAAGTTTAAGAAAGATAAGAGGCCGTAAAGGCATAGAAGGATAAAAAGGAAGTGAGTTTGATTGATTTTAGTTTGAAGAAAACAAGTTTGATTGATTAAAGATTGATTAAAGATTTGATTAAGAAAGAAAGGATAAAAGATTAATTTTTTTGAAAATTTGATTATAAAATGTTTTTTGGGTTTTGACTTTTTGAATTTTTTTGTTATGAAAATTTTGATTAAGTCCTAAGGTCCAGAGACTAAGTTATGCTGAGAAAGTCTAAACGCGCCGGATCCCTCAAAATGACGTTGGATCAAGTGAGTGTCCTTTTCCTCGGATACGGTCCAAATTACGCTATCGTCCTCGACATAAAGCATAGAAAAATAAAATGTGGTGTCGGTGCATATTCTCATTTATATTTTTATTTACATTGGACCTAGATACATTCTAATGGCAATAAAATAAATGACAAAAATAATAAAATAAAATAAAACTGCAATTGCATTAAAGTAAATATGCTAAAAAAGAAAATAAAAGATGCATGAAATGCAAAACAATAAATAAATATGGTGCATAAAGTAAATAAAAAAATAAAATGCAGGACATAAAATAAACATGATGCTAATAATAAAAATAAAAAGAAAATAAAAATGCAAGACGTAAAATAAACATGATGCTAAAAAATAAAAATGCAATACATAAAATAAATATGATGCATAAAATAAAAAAGAAAATAAAATGCAAGACATAAAATAAATATGGTGCATAAAATAAAAATGCAAGACATTAAAATTAAATATGGTGCATAAAATAAAAATGCAAGACATAAAATTAAATATGGGGCATAAAATAAAAATGCAAGACATTAAAATTAAATATGGTGCAAAAATAAATAAAGAAAATAGAAATGCATGGTATGCTGAAAATTAAAAGCAGTAAAGTAAAATGCATGAAAACTAAATAAATAAAAGAACCGAAAATAAATAGCAAAAAAGGAAAATAAAAGGGGAAAAAACAAAAAAAAAAGGAAAATAGAGGAGAAAGGGTGGGGGTAAGAAAAGAAAGAAGGGGCGCTGGGGAAAGGAACCAGGAAAGGGGAGAAGAAACAGGGAAAGTGGGCTGTGGCTGGATTGCTGATGGGCTTAGGCTGGTTGTGTTTGGGCCGCGGGTTATAAAGGCTTTCTTCAGATTTCTTCTTCATTTTTTCTTTTTTTCCTCTCTCTTCTTTCTACTCACTTGCTCTCTCTTCTCTCTAACACGAAAACCAGTCCGGCCAGCAAGGACTTTCCGGCGCGGCGGCCGCCGGCGGCGCCACCGCGCCGGAGCACAAAACCTCTTCTTTCTTAAATTTTTTTAGCTTTTTTTAGATCCTTTTTCCTCCTCTACACGAATCTACCCTTATTTTCTTCAAAATCTTAAACGAAAAGCCTAGATCTAAAATTTTTTAGAGGTAAAAAAGTGATGAACTACCTTAATTCTCTTGTTGTATTCGGTTCTGGTGAGGGCTCTCGGTTTCTTGTTTGAATTCGGTTCGGTTTTGAGCTCTTGAGTTATGGGTTTGTGAAGTTTTTGAACCGTAGGAATTTGGTTTGAGATTTTGATTTGAACTGCTGGGATTTAGTTTACTGCCTTGGTTTGAACTGTTTGGATTTCGTATTTGATGAAGGTTTTATGGTTGTTTTCGTTTTGCTGTTGAAATTGATTTTTTTTATTTCTGATCGGATTCTGGGTGACTGGTGGTTGTGTTGGTGGTGGAGGGTGGTTGGAGAGGTTCAGTGTTGGTGGTTCTGCCTATTGGTGCTGTGTACTTTCTGACTAAAACTCTGTACTGTACAGTGCATTAAATGCTCTTTATATAGTAAAAAAAAATAGGGTAAATAAAAAAGACAAAATTGCCCCTCTGGGCCTGGACTGAATAATTGGACTTAAAAAAAAATTAAAATAAAAACCTGTAAAATGCAAAAACGAAAATAAATAAAAACTAAAGAAATTAAGAGAGGAAAAAAAAACAATAAAAGAAATTAGAAAAAGAGAATAAAAAACATAATAATAAGAAAAAATAATTAAAAATAAACGGTCGCCTTCGGAACAAAAATGAGGTATTTTAAAATACCTCCCTGCCGAAATTTCGTCTGAAACGACGAAAATTTCTGGCCTAAAAGACGAGAGAAACGAAATAAAAACGGGTCAAAAATGGGGTATGACATATGTGATAAGTTGTTCATATGTCATGGAAAATCCATTCCCATAAGCTGATTGATGTTTGGGGATGTTTGGTTTAGCCTAGGAAGTGAAATTTTGAGTGCTGCTGAAGCCAAAATCGTGCTCCGATTTATGGGCATCGGGCTACGATTTTATGTCCTGTTTTCAAGGAACTTTCGCATAAAATCGTGCTCCGATTTCATGATATCGTGCTACGATATTGGCCTTCCTCAGCTTTTTGTTCGTGAGCTTTGGCTTGGAATTAAGGTAGGATGAGGGATAGGCATGGCCTTAGGAGATGTATACTTACACTCCTAAGTTATATGAACCTAGAGAGGGATTAGTAATGGGATTTTTCCCTTTGTAAGTGAAGTCCCTATATTTACTTAAGTATATGCAAACTTAAGAACATTGAGAGAGTTTGAATCATAGTCAATCATAGTTATAGATATGTTCATAGTGTTGGTTCCCCAACAAATATAGGTGGCTTATGAGAACGATAAGCCAAGGTTATAGATTACAGGTTATAGATTACGGGTTATAGATTACAGTATTGTTATAGAATCAAAGTGACAGATTATATGTTCATACATTAAAGTTAAAGAATTAAAGATTAAAGATATTGGCGTGCTTGCACGTTTTACAGTTACAGTCATAGGGCGTGTTCATCAGACTCCGGGATTCGCCGGATGGGACTTCTCCGAGAGGGTTGTCCTCACGTTTCATAGGGAGTCCGGTGTTAGCCTGATATGATAGGAATTTCACCGGTTTATAGGGAGACGTATCTCGGGGTTGCTCCACCCGGGGTGCCCTCCGTAAAATGAACTCAGATAATTGTTTGTTCAACGCTAACAGCTAACATAAAACTGCTATCGAACTGTTTATACGTTTTATGTTTTACAGTTATAGTCAAAGTTACAGTTATAGTTATAGTCACAGGAAATTCACAGTTATAGTTATAGACAGTTATCAGAAAGTGATCCTAGGTCTTTCCCTCGATCACTAAGTCATAGATACGGACATGATCACAGTTATGGATTTAGACAATTATAGTTATTGTAATATCCCGTTTAAATGTACCAGTTATAAGCGTTAGAAACTTCGTTTGCAAGCAAGGGCAAAGTAGTAATAAGGAAGTGGCATAATAGTAAATAAATGGAAAAAGGCTTTTTGGATATATATGAAAGTTTATGAGTTTCTACTCATTTTTCTTCTTCATCAAAATCAGATTTTTCCCTTCCTTTTTCCCCTCATTTTCGCCCCCTTCTCCCCACCATCTTCATCATCAAATCTTCATCCTTTAAGCTAGTAAATTCCTCCCCAAACTCTCTTGTGGTAAGCAAGCTTTTGCTGGAGAATTTGGAGCAAGAAGAAGTAATAGAAAGCTAAGGATTAGAGTTCTCTTGAGAAGAGCTTTTGGGATTTGAAGCTAGGACTTGGATTTTAAGCTTAGCAAACATCTTTTGGGATTAAGGTGAGCTCCTAGTGGGTTTAGAACCCTCCTTGCTTAAGTTCTAAGTTTTATAGTTATTTGATCCTTTTGTGATTCATAGAACCCTAAACTTCCTCTTTATAGTAATTCCTTGTTCTAGTATGTTATAGGTTGTTTATAGGACTTAGAAATGTGCCATAAGCTGTATGATGTTTGGGTGTGATTGATTGTGCCAAAAATGGTGGAAATTATGCTTTGAAAATGCCCAAAGCTGTCCAACTGCAGGTAAAATCGTGTCACGATTTTACAACCGTGTCACGATTTTATAGGCAGTGCAAAACACGAATTCTGGGCATGGAATCGTGACACGATTCCAAAATCGTGTCACGATTTTGAAGGGGACAGAATGTAAAATTTTTCCAACTTTTAATGCACCATTTCAGCCATCCAATGCTATCCCAAACTCATTAAGCGATGTGTAATGGCTATGTATTCCTTTTAAACGTTAAAGTACCTATCCCTTAGAGCAAGAATGAATCTTTAGGGAAGGCTTATAGCTTGATAATTAGAGAGCCTAAAGAGGTGAACAAAGTTATAGAAATGTTCCTTTGAAATGCTTAGGCATGGGAATGTTTAGCCGTCATAGTAAGAGATATGTTTATAGTGTTGATTCTCCAACAGTTATAGGAGGCTTATGAAAACGATAAGCCAAGGTTATAGATTAAAGGTTATAGATTACAGAATTGTTATAGAAATAAAGTGTCAGATTATATGTAAAGTTAAAGATTAAAGATTAAAGATATTGGCGTGTTTACACGTTTTATAGTGGCGTGCTTGCACGTTTTATAGTGGCGTGTTCATCAGACTCCGGGATTCGCCGGATGGGACTTCTCCGAGAGGGTTGTCCACACGTTTTATAGGGAGTCCGGTGTTAGCCTGATATGATAGGAATTTCACCGGTTTATAGGGAGACGTATCTCGGGGTTGCTCCACCCGGGGTGCCCTCCGTAAATGAACTCAGATAATTGTTTGTTCAACGCTAACAGCTAACATAAAACATTTTATTCGTTTTATGATTTATAGTTATAGTTAAGTTGTTATAGTTACAGTCACAGGAAGTTTGCAGTCATAGAAGATTATAGTTAAAGTCATAGGCAGGTTAAAGACTTGGCGATTCTAGAATTCCCCTAAATTGCCAAGGTAGGCATGGCGACCCTAGGTTCCCTGTGGTCGCCAAACAGTAGGTTGGGTAGAGCTCACTGAGACATTATGTCTCATCCCATTCCTTCTGGTGCAGGTTCACAGGTAGGAACGCATTCAGCACGCAACAAGGGTAAGGAGAAGGCTACAGACTGATCGTGTTGTTGTCATATGTTTGGATGATTGTATTATATGGATGTATTATATGTTGTGATACTTGATGTACAAGTAACAAGAGAAATGTTTTAACTTTGGTTGTAATATTACAGTGTGTTGTAATATTTGTATGAACTTTTATATTGTAAATTAATGTATCCAGTACGAAATTTTAATACTCGTATAAGATCCTAGGCAATCTTATTATGGGTGTTACAATTTGGTATCAGAGCAGGTCGATTCAGACCGTGCCTTGGGTCATTAAAATACAATTCAAGTTTGTGGATCTCTTGGATCCGGGACGTTATTCTAAATGTTATATCTTGTTGAAACTGATCACTTTGACTTGTGTATGACAGTTAGGGTAATATGTCTGGGAGGAGAAGAGGTCCTGGCAGGCCTAGATCGAATCAGGCTAATGCTGAGGAAGCTGGAGGAGACCCTAATATGCAATTTTGGGCTCAAATGATGCAACAGCAACAGGCGTTGCAGCAACAATACCAAGAGCAGCAAGCTCAGGCTGCGTTACAGCATCAGCAGATGATGCTCATGATGCAGCAGCAAGCCCAACAACAGGCTCAGGCTCAGCAAGAATGGATGGGAATGATGCACCATGGACAAGGTGCTCAACAGCAGACACCACCACCAGCAGTGGCGAATCCGTCCTACCGGGAGTTTAACAGGAATCACCCTCCCGAGTTCAATGGGGAAGGTGAACCTCCAGAGGCTAAGAGATGGCTGAAACAGATAGAGAAAGTGTTCCGGATGGTGGATTGCTCTGAGGAAAGTAAAGTTTTGTTGGCCACTAACCAGTTCAGAGGCGCAGCGGAAGATTGGTGGGAATCCGCCCAACGCCGAATGATAGCAAACGATGTTGAGGTTAACTGGGATAACTTCAAGGAAGCTATGATAGAGAAGTATATCCCGATGTCTTATAAGGTAAAGAAAGAACAAGAATTCCTGGAGTTGAAACAAGGTGGCATGTCAGTCGCCGAATTTACAAAGAAGTTTGAAGAATTGTCGTATTACTCCTCTCACAACGAGTATGCCGCAAATGAAATTGGAAGATGAATCAGTATAGACGTGGGTTGAGAGGCGAGATTGATACAGCAGTGAGTTTACAAAGGAACACTAGCTATGACGAGATGGTTCATGATAGTTTGGTTGCGGAAGCGGGTTTTGCCAAGACCGCGAAAGAGAAAGCTGCAGCGTATGAAAAGAGAAAAGGTAAATTTCCAGATCGGTATCAAGAGAACAAGCCTAAGGGCTCCCCTAAGAGGGGCAAACAATCATTTTCACCACAGGCGGTGGTCATTTGTAAATTTTGCGGGAAGTCGCATTATGGTCAGTGCATGAGGCAGACAGGTGTGTGTTTCGGGTGTAGGCAGCCGGGGCACATTTTGGCAAATTGTCCAGAAAGAAGAGGTAAAGGTGGAGCTGAGGGTACTACAACAAGTAAGGGCAGAGTGTACTCCCTGGATGGCCAGAAGGCTTTGGCAAATGAAGATTTAATTGCCGGTATGTGTTACTTAGGCCAAACTCCAATTAAAGTGCTTTTTGATTGTGGTGCAACATGTTCCTTTATTTCTTACAAGTGTGTAGAAGCACTACAATTGTCTATGTCACCGTTGATACCTCCTATGACGGTATCTACCGCTACTGAAGGCGGAGTAGTAGCTAGTTTTATATGTGAGAATTGCCCGATCACTGTATCTAGCAAGACATACTATATAGATTTGGTGTGTCTTCCCATGATACAACTTGATGTGATCCTAGGAATGGATTGGTTATCTGCCAATCATGTGTATATTGGATGTGCGGAGAAGTGTATCTTTATGCCTACAGATGATAAGGCTGAAGGTGTGGCTTTATCAGAGTTAATTAACCGCACTCATCAGCTTACGCAGCTTATGTGTGCTCAGGAAAATGGTTTTTATGTGATGGTTACAGTGACTTCAGAGTCAGAACTGAGTCCCAGTGATATTCCTGTTGTCAGTGACTATTTGGATGTTTTCCCTTCAGAGATAAGTAATTTACCCCCGGAACGGGAAGTCGAGTTTTCTATTGATCTTATTCCAGGATCAGAACCAGTATCAGTGGCGCCTTACAGAATGTCACCATCAGAGTTAAAGGAATTGAAGTCTCAGTTAGAAGACTTGATTCAGAAACATTTCATCAGGCCCAGTGTGTCACCTTGGGGTGCGCCAGTGTTGTTGGTCAAGAAGAAGGATGGTAGTATGAGATTGTGCATCGACTACCGTCGGTTGAATAAAGTAACAATAAAGAATAAGTATCCGTACCGAGGATTGATGATCTTTTGGATCAACTTAAAGGAGCTTCAGTGTTTTCAAAGATTGATCTCAGATCAGGATACCACCAGATTCGTATCAAATCGTCGGATGTGTCCAAGACGCGTTCAGAACACGTTACGGACATTATGAATTTTTGGTTATGCCATTCGGAGTGACTAATGCTCCAGCTGTGTTTATGGACTACATGAATAGAATATTCCAGCCTTACCTGGATCAGTTTGTTGTAATCTTCATAGATGATATTTTGATTTATTCGAAAGGACTCACAGGAACATGCTCAACATCTGAGGATTGTTTTGGACATCCTTAGAGAAAATCAGTTATATGCAAAATTCAGTAAATGTGAATTTGGTATCGGAAATCCAGTTTTTGGGACATGTTATTTCTAAAGGGGGAGTGTCAGTTGACTCATCAAAGGTGAAGCTGTCCTTAATTGGGCCAGACCAACAAATGTTACAGAGGTTCGGAGTTTCCTCGGATTAGCAGGTTACTACCGGAGATTCATTATGAGATTTTCACAGATTGCTTTGCCATTGACACGCCTCACAAGGAAGGATGTGCCGTTCGTCTGGGACGAAGATTGTGAGAAAAGTTTCCGGACTTTGAGGAAGAAATTATCCAAGGCTCCAGTATTGGCAATACCAGACCCTGAGAAGAGATATGTGGTTTATTGTGATGCGTCCTCTAAAGGACTAGGCAGTTGTGCTCATGCAAGAAGGTAATGTTATAGCTTATGCTTCTCGACAGCTAATCTTCATGAGGAGAATTACCCCACTCATGACCTTGAGTTGGCGGCAATAGTCTTTGCCTTTGAAAGTGTGGAGGCACCATTATATGGAGCACAATTTGACTCTGTTCAGTGACCACAAGAGTTTAAAGTATTTGTTTCGACCAACGGGAACTGAACATGAGACAGAGGAGATGGATGGAATATTTAAAGGATTTTGATTTCGAGTTAAAGTATCACCCTGGAAAGGCGATGTAGTTGCTGACGCCTTGAGTAGAAAATCTTTGATTTAAAGCAGAAGTACTGATGCATACCTGTGGTTGTATGAGAAATTTCGAGATCTTAATCTCAGTGTTACAGAATTGGATGATGGCGTCTTGTTACAAAGATTAGAGGTTACTTGTGATTTGCGGTCCCGAATCGCGCAAGCTCAAGAATCAGATGTGAACCTTCAGAGGAGGATTGGTCAGTCAGAATTTTCAAGGGCTTCGGATGGTACTCTGCTGTTTGAAGGTAGAGTCTTGTGTTCCTGAAGATGCTAGTTAAAGGTGAGATTCTTGGAAGAGGCACACAAGAAGTAGTTTCAGTATTCATCCGGGTACCACTAAAATGTACCAAGACTTAAAGAAGGATTATTGGTGGCCAGGGATGAAGACTGATATTGCGGAGTTCGTATCACGTTGTATGGTGTGTCAACAAGTGAAAATTGAACATCAGAGGCCGGCAGGGATGCTTGTACCATTGGAGATCCCTCAGTGGAAATGGGAAGAAATATCTATGGATTTTAATGACAGGGTTACCCTCGGACTCAACGGGACATGATTCAATTTGGGTAGTTGTTGATCGGTTAACAAAGTCTGCTCACTTTTTACCGGTTAGGACTACTTACAGGGCTGCTCAGTACGCAGAATGGTTCATAGCGGAGATTGTGAAACTACATGGTGTTTCCGACCAGCATGGTGTCAGATAGAGATCCTATCTTCACTTCTCACTTTTGGAAAGCTTTTCAGAAGGCTTTGGGACACAAGGTTTAAAGTTGAGTACGTCTCATCATCCTCAAACAGATGTGCAATCAGAGAGAACTATACAGACATTGGAGGATATGTTACGTGCATGTATTTAGAGGATGGAGGAAATTGGAATCACCATTGCCTTTGATTGAATTTTCGTATAATAATAGTTACCATTCCTAGCATCGGAATGGCACCCTATGAGGCACTGTATGGCAGGAGGTGTAGAACACCGCTTTGTTGGTCAGAGGTTGGAGATAAAAGTATTTTGGGACCCTGAGATCATCCAGGAAACCACTTTGAAGATTAAATCATCCAGGATAAGATTAGAACTGCTCAAAGTCGACAGAAGAGTTATGCGGACAAGAGGCGAAGACCTCTAGAGGTTCGAAGATGGGAGATACTTTTTCCTGAGAGTTACCTCCTAAATTGGGGACTGCGAGGTGTTTTCAGAACAAAGAAATGGATCCAAGATTCATCGGACCATTTGAGATACTTAAACCGTGTCGGACCAGCAGCTTACCAATTAGCTCCTGCCACCGGCAATGTCAGATTACATGATGTTTCCCATGTTTCAACAGTTAAGGAAGTTCCATTCCTGATCTCACGCAACCAGTAGAGTTGGAATCCTATCGACTTAAGATCAGGATTTGACTTTCGACCCCGAACCGGAACGGATTTTTGACGTGATGTTAAAGCATTGAGGAACAAAGAGATTCCGAATTGTCAAAGTTATATGGAAAGGTTCTCCCTTTGGTGAAGCTACTGGGAATTGGAATCAGAGATGATGGAGAGTATACCCGCATCTTTTTACAGGTAATTCTAAATTACGAGGACGAAATTTCTTTAAGGGGGTAGAGTGTATATTCCCGTTAAATGTACCAGTTATAAGCGTTAGAAACTTCGTTTGCAAGCAAGGGCAAAGTAGTAATAAGGAAGTGGCATAATAGTAAATAAATGGAAAAAGGCTTTTTGGATATATATGAAAGTTTATGAGTTTCTACTCATTTTTCTTCTTCATCAAAATCAGATTTTTCCCTTCCTTTCTCCCCTCATTTTCGCCCCCTTCTCCCCACCATCTTCATCATCAAATCTTCATCCTTTAAGCTAGTAAATTCCTCCCCAAACTCTCTTGTGGTAAGCAAGCTTTTGCTGGAGAATTTGGAGCAAGAAGAAGTAATAGAAAGCTAAGGAATAGAGTTCTCTTGAGAAGAGCTTTTGGGATTTGAAGCTAGGACTTGGATTTTAAGCTTAGCAAGCATCTTTTGGGTTTAAGGTGAGCTCCTAGTGGGTTTAGAACCCTCCTTGCTTAAGTTCTAAGTTTTATAGTTATTTGATCCTTTGTGATTCATAGAACCCTAACTTCCTCTTTATAGTAATTCCTTGTTCTAGTATGTTATAGGTTGTTTATAGGACTTAGAAATGTGCCATAAGCTGTATGATGTTTGGGTGTGATTGATTGTGCCAAAGATGGTGGAAATTATGCTTTGAAATGCCCAAGCTGTCCAACTGCAGGTAAAATCGTGTCACGATTTTACAACCGTGTCACGATTTTATAGGCAGTGCAAAACCGAATTCTGGGCATGGAATCGTGACACGATTCCAAAATCGTGTCACGATTTTGAAGGGACAGAATGTAAAATTTTTCCAACTTTTAATGCACCATTTCAGCCATCCAATGCTATCCCAAACTCATTAAGCGATGTGTAATGGCTATGTATCTTTTTTAAACGTTAAGTACCTATCCCTTAGAGCATGAATGGATCTTTAGGGAAGGCTTATAGCTTGATAATTAGAGAGCCTAAAGAGGTGAACAAGTTATAGAAAGGTTCCTTTGGAATCCATAAGTATGGAATGTTTAGCAATCATAGTTAAAGATATGGTTATAGAGTTGGTTCCCAACAATCATAGGAGGCTTATGAGAACGGTAAGCCAAGGTTATAGATTAAAGGTTATAGATTATAGAATTGTTATGGAAATAAAGTGTCAGATTATATGTAAAGTTAAAGATTAAAGATTAAAGATATTGGCGTGTTTACACGTTTATAGTGGCGTGCTTGCACGTTTTATAGTGGCGTGTTCATCAGACTCCGGGATTCGCCGGATGGGACTTCTCCGAGAGGATTGTCCACACGTTTTATAGGGAGTCCGGTGTTAGCCTGATATGATAGGAATTTCACCGGTTATAGGGAGACGTATCTCGGGGTTGCTCCACCCGGGGTGCCCTCCGTAAAATGAACTCAGATAATTGTTTGTTCAACGCTAACAGCTAACATAAAACACTTTATTCGTTTTATGATTCATAGTTATAGTTAAAGTTGTTATAGTTACAGTCACAGGAAGATCATAGTTTATAGGAAGGTTATAGTCAAAGTCATAGGCAGGTTAAAGACTTGGCGATTCTAGAATTCCCCTAAATTGCCAAGGTAGGCATGGCGACCCTAGGTTCCCTGTGGTTGCCAACAGTAGGTTGGGTAGAGCTCACTGAGACATTATGTCTCATCCCATTCCTTCTGGTGCAGGTTTACAGGTAAGTCAGAGGTTCGTGATGAGGATCTTCACAGAGATGCTGGATGGAGTACAGTTGCTCGTTGTGTACCAGCTCAGGAGCTTGATGGATATAGTATGAGTAATGTAAAAGTATTGGATTTTTGTACAGACGAGTAAACTTGTATTCAATCTTTTGTGATGTAATATTATTATTATTGAAATTTTTAAATGTATCCAGTATCAGTTTAACGCACATGCTAATATACTAGTTAAAGATAGTATGGGTGTTACATTCAACTTACTTCATTCATCAGTCCACCAAATTCCAACAATTTATTGTTCAATATCCACCCTACATTGAGTAAATTTCCAGTCAAACTTAGCTTATTCTCAATCCCCTTACTAGTAGAACACATCTGAATATCTGATTCACACTTCCATCGTAGTCCTTAGGTTGCACACCATCATCTCTTCTTAATTCCCAAATCTAGCATTTATGGTTCGGAAGATGCGGCTGATCTGATGGGGTTAATCTTACTTGCGTTTCATGCTCAAGGTCCACACCTGAGTGGTTAGCTTCATTGTCCAGATAATTCACTTAATCCATAATTAATTCCCTTAACTCTCTGGGTTTGGTACCGCAATTACTTAACGTTGTACTCAAAATTGATACTTAATCCATACTTCACTTTAACTTCTCAAATTGCGGTTCCCGTCAAAGTTCCAAGTCATTCCTTAGAGTATCCCATAATTCCTTAGTCCTTATGTCTTCCGCAGACGAGGTATCGTCCTACGACGCGTCCAACTGGGTTGAGGTGCTTCACCTTACTCTTAAATATCCTTTATGTTTCTGAAACTTTGCCACTGACAGGCTTCATCACTTTACAGTTTGATGGCCACCATTTGGCATGAATACTTCTTCGCCAATTCCGTCTTAAAATTCTATCACCTTAATCTTCGCCCTTCATACACTTCATTCCTCCTTGGTCACATTCAGCTCTCGGACATTTATCCTAACTGTCATATACTAGATTGAGTTGATCAGGCTCAACTAGATGTGACCTTTAGAACAACATCCGGAACCCAATGGTCCCACTACTTTTATTGAATTTTTAATGACCCAAGGCACGGTCTGAATCGACCTGCTCTGATACCAATTGTAACACACATACTAAATTATCTAGATTATTTAGCATGTGTATTAATCTGATACTGGGTACATTAAAATTTTCAATAATAATAATACATACATCTGAATGAGTACAAGTTAGCTCGTTAATACAGTTATCCAAATGTCATAATTTACACTTTCATATACATATACATACATAATCTGAAAACCTCCTGACCTTGTCTTCATCGAGCAACTGCACTCCATCCAGCGTCTTCTTGGAGAATAGCATCATGAACATCTCTTAATCACCTGAAAACCTGCACCAGAAGGATTGGGGTGAGACATAATGTCTCAGTGAGCTCCAGCCCAACCTACTGTTGGCAACCACGGGGGAAACCTAGGGTCGCCGTGCCTACTCTCGGCAATCTTGGGGATACCTATGATCGCCAAGTCTTAACCTTACCCATAGAGGGCTACCTGACTGTTCCTGCTAAACTGGGTAGTCATGACTGGACTACATCTGCTAATCTAGTGATCAGGGAAAACCTAGGATCACTGTCTGAGTCTGATACTGAATAGTCATGAGATCTAGACTATATCCTGATAAATGGGTGATCGAGTGGAATCTAAGATCACCGCCTGATAACTGATACCTGATATCTGATACTTGTTTGATAACTATTCTCTGTCTGATAACATATAAAATATTAACTGATACATGTCTTTATGTTAGCTGTTAGCGTTGAACAAGCAATATTATCTGGATTCATTTTACGGAATGCCCCCGGGTGGAGTAACCCCGAAGCACATTCCCCTGATAACCGGTGAAAATTCCTATCATATCAGGCTAACACCGGACTCCTCTTGTCGTCGTGCGGTCATCCTTGCGGAATAACACGTCCCACTGGCTGTGAACGACAGAAGACACGACTTAATAATTCTTAACTTACGCGTATACCTCCGTGTCCCACCTGGCGTGAACGACGGAAGACGCAATTATTATACTTTCATTATTAGTCTTAACTTATACATGAACCTTTTCGTGTCCCACTGGCTGTGAATAACCAAAGTCACGGCTTAATGTTTTAATTATGTAAACTCTTATGTGGCGGCTTATCCTCCGCGGATGATAACTACACCGTTCCAACTGGCGGGAACCCCCGTGTTCTAACTTGTGCGAGAACACTGGAGACAACATAAGGTTGGTCATATAACTCTTGTTCTTAATATACATAACTTATCACTTTGTGTCTATTGCATATCTTATGCATTCTTGAATGCTTAACCTATTAAAGGTTCTTAACTATGAGGCATAGTATCATCTTGTGGTTAGTACATGATGAGTACCATTCTAAATCTCTTTAACCTATATAGGTTCTAAAACTTGAATATTATATCGTACTTGGCTTGTGCTCGTACTTAATTGAGTGTTTGAGAATTGCCTAGTAAGGGATAAGCTCAAAACTAGGTCTTATACTTCTCTATGACATCTTGTGGATTAAGGCATCCATTCTCTCACTATTGTGCCTATCCTCAATCCATAATAATGATCTAAACCTTCTCAAGGATAGGTCTTTAATTGCTTAATAGCAATGCTTAACCATTACAGTGTTGTTCCTTGAGTCTGAAGCAGTATTAGATAGCCGAAACGGTGCAAGTAAAGATGAAAAACAACATTGTTCTGTCCCCTTCAAAATCGTGACACGATTTGGAATCGTGTCACGATTTCATGCCCAGAAATCGTGTTTGGTTCTGCCTGTGAAATCGTGACACGATTGGAAAATCGTGACACGATTTTACCTGCAGTTGGACAGCATAGGGCAAGTTTAAAACATGTTTTTCCACCATTTTGGCTTATCCAATCATGCCCAAACATCACAACAGCTTAAATGATAAATTCAAAGGCATAACAACAGGTTACACATGTAATGATCAAGAATTACTCATAACATTGAATTAGGGTACTAAAATTTGTAAACTTTGCTCAAGTGCTAAATACTCATGAATATTCAACAAAGTGGGTTCTATAACCCCTAGGGAGCTCACCTTGATTGCTAGCTTTGATCCTTGCCATGTCTCTAATCACCAAACCCAAGCTTGAATCTACCTCTTCTCTTTATTCTTCCTTGTTTCTCCTTTTCTTTCTCTTGTACTAACTTCCAAGCCAAGCTTGCTTGCTAGAATTTCTTCACAAGAATTAGAATGAAGTTTGGTGAGTTGATGGAGAGGGAGAGAAGGGCGTGTAACTAGAGAATGAGGGGGAGAGCTGATTTTGGAATGGTAGAAGAATGAAGAAGATTGGTAAGAAAATATCTTACCTCACTTTTCTTATAATCCTCCCTTTTTAAATAATTACCATCATGCCATTGCCTCTATTTACAAAATTGCCATGCTTGCTTCACAAGGTTCTAAACACTAATAAACGATACATATAAGCGGGATATTGCAATATTCATACTTATCCCTTGTCATACCCCATTTTTGACCCATTTTCATTTCATTTTTTCTCTTCCTTTTAAGCCGAGGTTTTTCGAAAGCTGAACCTTCATAAGCGCACCTACTTCAGAAGTACTTTCAGAAGCATTGGAGCTGTTTATTTTCTCACCTGATCTTTTGAAGATTTAATTGAAGAATTCATTCATGTTACTTATTCTCCAAGCTGTGTGTGTTTCCAGAAGGAAGATATTTTCGAAAGATATATTTTTCAGATTGGATATTTTTATTTGCAGAGATCTTGGAAAATATATTTCTGAAAAATATTTGCTTCAATATATTTCTGAAAGAATAATTGATGCAAATATGTGTTTTATTTCTAAAGAAAAATTTGGAAATATATTTTCAAAAGAGATCTTTGGGAAATATATTTCTGAAAAATATTTGCTTCAATATGAAAAATATTTGCTTCAATATATTTCTGAAAAGAATAATTGATGCAATATGTGTTTTATTTCTAAAGAAAATTTTGGAAATATATTTTCAAAAGAGATCTTTGGGAAAATATATTTCTGAAAAATATTTGCTTCAATATATTTATGAAAAATATTTGCTTCAATATATTTCTGAAAAGAATAATTGATGCAAATATGTGTTTTAGTCTAAAGAAAATTTTGGAAATATATTTTCAAAAGAGATCTTTGGAAAATATATTTCTGAAAAATATTTGCTTCAATATATTTCTGAAAAGAATAATTGATGCAAATATGTGTTTTAGTTTGAAGAAAGATTTTATGGTGAAATATATTTCTAAAGAAGAATTTTGGAAATATATCTTTGAAGAATATTTGGTTCAAATATTTGTTGCTGCTGAAGGCTATATAAAGAAGGCACCTCCCTTGAAGAGAATCACCAGTCAGAAACCCCAATTGACACTACCAAGCCGCGGCGGCGACATACCAAAATCCACCTCTTTCTTCCTTTTTTTCCTTCGATTCTAGCAAAACCGAAACCCCACTCACACATTGCTTCACTAACCACCACAAACCCAGCAAATCAAACCATAAACCACCACCTCAAATCCACTGACAAGAACAATCCGAACCAGAACACCCATAACCGAAAACAGAAATCAAAATCAAAGGTACGTTGTTTTTTTTAAACTTCATCTAGTGTTGTTCACAAGGATTTTCAGAAAAAATAATTTTATTTCCTTTCTCTTTTATCATTCCTCATTTTTCTTATTTTTAATTTCTATTCATTCTCATGCATTATATTTCAGTACTTCATGCATTTTTATTATCATTCCCATTTTCTTTATTTATCTCATGCATTTTATTTATTTCCTGTATGCAACATATTTACTTATTGTTTTTGCATTTCATGCATTTTTATCCCTTTATCTATTGTTATCATATTTATTTTATCGCATTATTCCGTTTTTATTCTATTAGAATGTATTTAGGACCAATGTAAAATATAAATGAGAATATGCACTGACACCCACACTTTATTTATTCCGCATTATGTCTTATATTTTTTTTTTTATTTCGCTCTACAAAAAATACAAAAAATATTAGGCTAGTTTATTTCAAAAGGATTTCGTGGTGATCCAACGTCATCGTGGAAGTTCCTCGCGTTTAGCTTTTAGTTACCTTTTTTAGTCTTAGTTAATTATAAAAAAACAAAAACATGCAAATAAGTCAAAATTCAAAAAAAATCTTTTCTTAAATAAACCTTGATTTTCAATCAAGTGCCCTTTTTTTTTTCTTTCACTTTCTTAAAAAATCATTAATCCATTTTAATAACATTTAAATCATTTTCCAAAATTAAAAAACACAAACCAATCTCATTTTGTCACTTGGCCTTTATTTTATCTTTAAAAACTTTTTTAAAAACCAATAAAAAATACAAATCAAATCAATCGTCATTTTTACCCCCGAACTACATGATTTTGATCCCATTCGGGTATGTAGGCAAAAAGACTTTGTCTTTCCAAATCAACAAAATAACAAAAATATTTTCTTTCTTTTAAACTCATCATTTAATCCCTTTACGCTTAAGCATTTATTTACAAACAAATAATCATTTTAGCATAAAGATAAATAAAAACAAGAGGTTCCTATAGAGTACTATAGACGTTTAGGGTGCTAATACCTTCCCTTTGCGTAACCAACCCCCGGACCTTGATCTCTCTAAAAATAGGGTTTTTCGAACTTTCTCCCTTTTCTTTAAAAAATAAAAGATCGGTGGTGAATATTAAAATTGCGAGTCAACGCTAATCAATAGCTTAATATCCAAAAATCACCGCGACAGAAAATGGCGACTTCACTGGGGACCAACTTCCTAAGTGGGTTAAACCTATCTTGCTTTTCTTTATCTTTATGCTTTATTATTATTTGTAACTAGACTCTAACCCGTGCGATGCACGGGTTTTGTAGAATTTTGTATATAAATATCAAATTGATTATATTTTTACTTACAGATTCAGTACTTTGTTATGAAACGATCGGAAAAAAAAAAAACAAAAGAAAAGGTGCAAAAATTGCACCGATTTAAGTTATTAACTTTATTTGTTACCAAATAATATTACCAGTTTATGTTCCAGAATTCCTTCTTTCTCAACCTTCATATTCGATTACATTCATGTTAAAAGAACAACAAAAATAAGCAAATTGAAAATAGTAAACATGTTTCAAAAGTCAAAGTGAGAAAACAAAGTAATGTTATAATCTAGTGTAGTGATTTTTGCAAATAAAAAGGCAGAATAAATAACTTCAAGTAATTATATAATATAGGAGAAACAAAGAGGTAGACAAAATTACACATAAAAGTGAAGTTTCTAATGATAAAATTATTATCTGAATTAGTCAAATTATCAACAATTTAAAGATGCAACTTTACTATCGTAGCACGTAGTAAGCGTACACCAAGAAACAGATCCTAACCGCAAGGGCTGTTAAATCTATAAAAAGGAAAAACAACTGTTATGTGGTAACCGAAAGAAAAAAATAATAAAAAGGACTATTATATGGTAATTGAAAGAAAAAATAATAATGAAAAGAAACCGTTAATAATATCAAAAAAGGAATTGCAATGACATTAGTGACTTTTAAAAAAATTACATTTTATGTGCTACCTGATTCAATTCCTTGCAGACCTTTTTTTTCATGAAAATTAATTAGGTCCGTCAAAAAGGGTGGGGTTATGGTTATTAGGTTCAACTGCATGATAGTGAAAGAGATGAAAGTGAGTGAGAAATGATTTAGGGATTGTGAGATTGAAAAGAAAGAGGACCCGTGTTGGATACATAACATTGAATCAATTGCATGTCATAAAAAACATCAGTACCTTGGTGGTAAGAGTTGTGATTTGGAAGCATGTGGTACCTGGTTCGATCCCTACCAGTAGGGCTAATCATTAGGGTTAGAGGAACACTACTTAACATTTAGTATTATAAAGATAAAGATAAAGATAAATAAATAAAATTAGAAACAAAGGAGAATCGGAGAGAAATCAAAGAAATGGGGGAGAAGCATATTTTTTAAAATTAGAAACAGAGGAGAATGGGAGAGAAATCAAAGAAATGGGGAGAAGCATATTTTTTGTAATTTTTCATACACAATTTTATTAATTTATTATTTATTCAATCAAATATATTTTTAAGGCATCGTACAAAATTATTTATGTTGTAAATTAGTCGCATCTCTGATAGATATATAAAATGAAAGCAATTATAAGTCATAGAAAACTTTAGTTATCTAGTGGTAACATTTGTGAGCTATTAGAGCTTGGTCTATGGTTCAACTCTCGGCAGGAATTTTTTTTCATAATTTCTTTCAAAACCAAAAATTAGGGTTAGGTAGGTCAAGACTGAAGCATATTTTTTGTAATTTTTCATACAGAATTTTATTAATTTATTATTTATTCAATCAAATATATTTTTAAGGCATCGTAAAAAATTATTTATGTTGTAAATTAGTCGCATCTCTGATAGATATATAAAATGAAAGCAATTACAAGTCATAGAAAACTTTAGTTATCTAGTGGTAACATTTGTGAGCTATTAGAGCTTGGTCTATGGTTCAACTCTCGGCAGGAATTTTTTCATAATTTCTTTCAAAACCAAAAATTAGGGTTAGGTAGGTCAAGACTACCTAACATTAGTATTATAAAGATTATAAATATGTGCTTAAGTGTTTATCTTTTTACGTGAGTGGTGAGATAAGTCCTACACCCGGACTTGAGGGAAACATAAGATAGGACGGTGGTATAATCAAAGTGTCTTTCCGAGAGTAAATTTCGGATGTGGCACATGTGATAACCCCACTCAATGGAGGAATCTTGGAAGTATTACTATGTCGGCATGAGTAGTCGTGTTCTGCATTGATATTTTCAAGTGACCTATGAAGTTGAGGACCTTTAGTTACCTTAACCCATCTTGGCCTTTTAGGACGTAGTGTGGTGGCTAACCAAGAGTAATCTTGAATTAGTTGATACGCGATACTACACTCAAACGAGACTTTCTTACAAATGTTGTTGGACCGGGAGTCAATCTCGTAACCCGATGATATTTGGAAGGGGTTGAGGACTTTGGGAACTTGGTAGAACCCGTGATACAGGTACATACCAAACCATAGTCCTTACCAAATGGCGTGTTTACCCTTGACTCCAACATTATGGATTTAACCTCACCATGTTTTCTCCGTTCTTTAGCATAACCATGCATGCATGCATTCATTCATAACATTTTTTCATCCAATTATCGAAGGACTAACACAAGTTTTTTGAACATCATAGAGGAGCATTCAAGAGCCCTGATTTGTTGAATTTAAGGAAGCTAGGAGTCTTTAGATTTTTTTTTTAAAAATCTAGCTTCCACTAAAGGACTTTTGAATAGGTCCCTTGGCTTGGTTTCTAAAAAAGAACTATTTTGTAATGTCTTAATGCTCAAATGAAATGTTCAAACTATGATGTTTACAATTACTTCAACAAAGTCCTTCGATAACAAATTATTCTTTTTTTGCATAAATGTAACACCCATACTAAATTATCTAGAATATTTAGCATGTGTATTAATCTGATACTGGGTACATTAAAATTTTTCAATAATAATAATAAATACATCTGAATGAGTACAAGTTGTCTCGTTAATACATTATCCAAACATCATCTATAAATACATAAACATATCCTGATAACCTTCTGAACTTCTCCGCGACGAGCAACTGCACTCCATCCAGCGTCTTCCTGATGAAAATCTCATGAACATCACTAGCTTACCTGAAAACCCTGCACCAGAAGGACAGGGATGAGACATAATGTCTCAGTGAGCTCCTACCCTACCTACTGTTGGCAACCACAGGGAACCTAGGGTCGCCGTGCCTACCTCGGCAATCTTGGGGATACCTATGATCGCCAAGTCTTATCCTTACCCATAAAGGGCTACCTGACTATTCCTGCTAAACTGTGTAGTCATAAACTGGACTACATCCTGCTGAACTAGTGATCAAGGGAAACCTAGGATCACTGTCGGAGTCTGATACTGAATAGTCCTGAGATCTAGACTATATCTTGATACTGGGTGATCGAGGGGAATCTAGGATCACCGCCTGATAACTGATACCTGTCTGATAACTATTCTCTGCCTGATAACATAATAATATAATTAACTGATAAATGTCTTATGTTAGCTGTTAGCGTTGAACAAACAATATTATCTGGGTTCATTTTACGGAATGCCCCGGGTGGAGTAACCCCGAAGCACATTCCCCTGATAACCGGTGAAAATCCTATCATATCAGGCTAACAACCGGACTCCTCTTGCCTAAGTGTGTGGTTATCCTCGCGGAAGATTCCTGCCCGTTCCAGCTGTATCCGGAACCCCCTGTGCTCTAACTGGCGAGAACACAGAAGACACACTATAACTCTGTGTGGTTATCCTCGCGGAAAGTTCCTGCCCGTTCCAGCAATGCTGAAACCCCCTGTCCTCTCTAACTGGTCGAGAGCACAGAAGACACAAAGTTTATCCTGATTATTAATTATTATTCCTGTTGTATATAATATACATATTCTGATAAATAACCTGACTGAAATGTGTATATCTGATACACCATCTGTAACTATGCATATCTGATGCATTGTCTGAAACTGTGCATATCTGATGCACTCTTAAGTAAATCATTCTTATAATGCTTAACCTATAAAAGGTTTCCTAATTCTCGTCTTAAGTACTTGTGCGTACTTCTATACTTTCTATAACTTAGGCTTTGCGTGGACCATTCGTGTCCCACTGGCGTGAACAGCGAAGGCCACGGCTTAATCTTACTAATTCTAGAACTCTTAACCTATAAAAGGTTCTTAACTTAGAGTATTAAATCTCTCTCATAATTCTCATTCTCTAAAGTATTGAATATCTAATACTTAACCTATAAAGGTTCTTGTCTTTGAGCTTTGAATCATTCTTAAGGATGAAACTTAAAACAATACATTCATAGCTTAAATAGCCTTATTCTTGCATCTCTAATGCTTTGTCCAATCCTTAATTCATCCATTCCTTAAATGTTGAAATCACCTTCCGGATATGTCAAGAATGGTGTTTTTCTTAGAAATTTAAGTTCTCTTTGAAAACGGTTACTAAAAACCTCGCCGAACGTGTATGCGGCACCCAGAACGAACCAGAACAGACATGTGCTGTCTGCCTGATTTCGCTGAGCGACCCTGAGGCGAAGTGGAGGCGAAAATAGGCAGTGAAGACTTGCCAAACAGTAACTGCGATCGCCCCGAGTTCGCCGGGCGAAAATGACAGTTCAGAACTGGTTCAAAACATGATTTTCCACCATTTTTGACATATCTAAGAATATCCAGGCATCATACAATATAAGGAATGAATTTATAAGACAAATTGATAGTTTTAAACATGATTCATCAAGGAATTGACAAGCATATGAGATTGGGGCAAAATTTCTAAACTTAGCTCAAATCGTGAAATTAACTTAAACTTACTCAAGCGGGTTCTAAAACCCTGTGGAGCTCACCTTAAACCTCCTATTGGTGCTTGCTATCTCCGATTCTCAAAGCCTTGGCTTCACTCTACCACTTTCTCTTGAATCTCCTTATTCTTCCTTTTCTTTCTCTTGCTCTAACTTTCCAAATAAGCTTGCTTGCTAAAACTTCACAAGAATTGAATGAAACTTGGTGGGTGATGGCTAGGTGAAGGAGGGCGTGAGAGTGAGGGGAGGAGGGAGAGAAACCAGATTTGGAGAGAGTGAGGGAAGAGAAGAGTGAAGAAAATATCTTCCCCCTTCTTTTTAAATAACTCATCCTTCCCTTTATTTACGAAAATGCCATTGCTTGCTCTACAATCTTCTAACACCGATAACTGTTACTTCTAAGCGAGATATATATATATATATATATATATATATATATATATATATATATATATATATATATATACACTTGCCATATAATTAAATCCATTAACTGTCAAATTACCAAATTGTCCTTTGCTCAAAACATCTCTGATACATCGTCTCACTATTAATAAATATTCGAGTCCTAAGCGGGATATTACAATCTACCCCCCTTAAAGAAATTTCGTCCTCGAAATTTAGTTTCCACTATCATACATGAATGAATCTCTCTCACTACTTCTTTTGCTTGCCCGAAAAACTCCAGTTTGTCTTGCTTATCGGAATCCCTTGGATTTCCAACTCTATACGTCGAATATACTCGACAACTTTCCCTTTAACTAAAAAGCTCATGGCGAATTTGCATAATTCTTACGTAGTAGGATGCGAAGTTATCTGAATCATTATATCCAACTCGCTTGACTTTTATCCTGGTTCAAATACTTCTTGCAACCCACTTAAGGTCACTAAATCTCAAATACTTTACTGGATAATCTTATCCTCCTCAAATATTTTCACTTTTAAGGGGTTCACTGCACTGCATCTAATTCCCATGAATTATTATCTTTAACTTTCGTCTCGTACGACGACAACTTACTTATAGACTTATATCACCTTTTCATATAGAATTATCCTTACACCGAAAACATCTGATATTATACTCACACATACAAATGTAAGAAGTACTCTAGCTTGTTTAATATTCCAAGTATAAGCAGGAAGTTTCACCTCTAACACCTGCTCCTTTCTTTCTAACATCCGATGTGCTTCTTATCGCAATCATAATCATTAACTATCTCGAGTTCTAACCATAACGTAAATATTTCTGTGTCGATAGTCCAGGACTCATAAGAGTCTAGCCCAAGCGATGAGTGGTATCAGTCATCTTACATTTTATCACATAGAATAATTCGTAGCATATAGTTTGCATATATAAGCGAGCACGTGTACACTACTGACGGGTACACAATACATCACCCTCATCTTTGTCCGACTAACGGGACATCATTCTTAATTTTAACATATTTGAGGTACTACCTCATCAATTAGGAATTTTTCTTCTTTTAACTCATCTTGTAACATCCGGGATTTGCCTTTCAACTGGCTTGCCAGGTTTGCCCCGCCAATGTTACTCATGTTTATCTCTTAGCATACATTATCACCTAACATAGATCATGATTACACTTATCGACATAGTGAACTCATTTCTCATTTCTGAACATCAGGTCCAAGGTCCTTATTTTCAAAAGAAAGCTCTACTTGATTGCTACCAAAAATAGCACATTTAATCTTTAATTCTTTAATCAAAACCTGAACTTACGTAGCCTCTTTACTGTAGACTACGAGTGACCTTTAATCTACATAAAAGTTCTTCTTCTTTTACTAGTGAACATTAAGTACATTCATTTCCGAACTCTTATGCCAAGCTATGGTGATATCAACAATTCTGTTCCGGTAAAACCTTCATACTTAAACATTCCTGATTGTGAACTACCATTGCCAAAACACGTCACATAACTGAAAATCTGCTACACTACTATCTGAGTAGTTTAAGTATTGCCTGATAAGTATATATAATACTAACATATTCTGATATATGTGACATGTTGACATAACGGAATACATCATGGATTAAACTCATATGTCACTGCGTGGACGTTTTCTGATCAACGCTTCTATTTCAAAGTATCACCTTGCAAGTACAACCTTTACTGATATTACTTTATACTTTATCCTGTTGATTAAACATTACTCTTCAAGTCCACCTAAAGTTACCGGGCTAAATTAGCTAATTTACCGTATTAGCGGTGACTTTCCTTGCTCTAGACTCATTGCGCTAAAAGCATATTCTTCTCATTCTTATCACATAATCTTAAACTGCTTTGATTTCAATTCTCTTGTGTCTCGAGGTTTGAAATGTCCCTCAGCTTTACTTTTAGAATTTCCTCCTAGAACTTATAACAAGTTCGAGTCGTCACTGCGCACTGATATTCCGTGGTTCAAAAATTTGGGCGTTTATTGCCTTTCTGTGGTTCATCTGACAAGGACTTCACAAGCATCCTTGTTCTCTAAGCTTCAGCTTAGAATCGTTCATTAACTCACCCTTAAATCACTTTTCCCGCTGCGCAACTCTGATTTAAACAATTCACTTCGGAGGAGGGGTGATACACCCTGCTCAAATCCTCTGGCTGACTTGTTCCTTAATGACTTATAGCTGTCACAGCAAAATCACCTTACATTCGCTGATTCTTTTATGGCTTAAACCGCCTGTTGAACTTACTGATTGGTCGTCACTCGACACTGTGTTTCCTTTTGGACATAAACCATATACTTACCTTCACAATAATACGCCAAAACTTGTAAACGGTTTTCGGCAACTGTTACGAGCCTAACTAAGCTCCTATCAACGGCTCATACTCTGATTCTTACTTATTCTCCATGTCCTGATTCCTGTGACCATCTCATGGTCCATCCAACTTGTATTATCGTTTTAACATTATAAAAACCGACCTCAAGGTACACTTGGAGTAGTTTTAAATTTTAAACTTAAATCACTTGTGGCAACTTCTAAAATGACCTATGATTTCGGAAGGTTCACGTCTTTCATTCACTGGATTCCACTGAGGATTGAGTCCCATTACTAATCGTTCTATATCTATCCATAAAGATTTCATACCCACAATCTTTCTGAGACAGCTACGGTCTCTATGGTTTTCTATACCTCTTAAATTACCTTCGAATCCCTCCGGTTCATGGATCTTGAGCTTCAAAACCTCATCATTACCTTTTGTTTCATTCAACGACTCGTTACGGCATTTCTCATTTCAGATCTTGATCTTAACATCTGAGTAATTCTGCATATAGTGGAAACAATCCGAAATCTATACTTTATTACCGCCCCTCGGAACTTATTAACACGAGGTAACCTCTCTAAGCTTCTAAAATAACTGTGGAAGAAAACTCATCAGTTAAAAAACTTAAAACTCATTAGCATTAACCGCAATCTTAACTTTCGTATAATACAATCTCCATACTAATTCCTCGGCTAAAAATTTCCGATTATTCTTTAAAACTGGTCTACTATAATCTTGTATCATCTTGAACTTGCCTTCTTCATCCAACCATAGAAATTCCACCTTATTCGTCCATCAGTTCACTAAATCCCAATGACTGACCATTTAATATACTCCTTTCGTTGAACAAAATTTCAGTTAAACTTAGCTTATTTCCAATCTTATTACTAGTATAACACACATGAATATCTGATTCACGCCTCGATATGCAACGGATCTTATTATCAACACCTTAACCATTCATCTTAGTTCTTAGGTTGCATACCAACTTCTTTCCTCAATTTATTCCCTTAACTGCCTGAACATTAAAATCTCATCTGATTGGAGTTTGGTTCTCAGCACTCTATCTTTACCGATAATTCCTCATTTTGAGTCTCTAGGTTTGGTACCACAATTCCTTAACTCTGTACTCAAAATTGACACTTAATCCACACTTCACTTCAACTTCTCGAACTGCGGTTCCCGTTAAGGTTCCATGTCATCCCTAGAGTATTCCATAATTCCTTAATCCTATGTCTTCCGCAGACGAGGCATCGTCCAACAACGCGTCCGACTGGGTTTAAGGCTCTTCACCTTATCCTTAAACATTTCTGACCTAAAAAGACTTAGTCACTTCACTGTCGATGGCCACCATTTGGCGTTGATTTCCTCTTCGCTAAATCCGTCTTAGAATTCTGTCACCTTAATCTTCGCCATTCACACACTTCATTCCTCCTTGGTCACATTCAGCTCTCGGACATTTATCCTAACTGTCATATACTAGACTGAGTTGATCAGGCTCAGCTAGATGTGACCTTTAGAACAATATCCGGAACCCAATGGTCCCACTACTTTTATTGAAACTTTAATGACCCAAGGCACGGTCTGAATCGACCCTACTCTGATACCAATTGTAACACCCATACTAAATTATCTAGAATATTTAGCATGTGTATTAATCTGATACTGGGTACATTAAAATTTTCAATAATAATAATAAATACATCTGAATGAGTTACAAGTTGTCTCGTTAATACATTTATCCCAACCATCATCTATAAATACATCAACATATCCTGATAACCTTCTGAACTTCTCCGCGACGAGCAACTGCACTCCATCCAGCGTCTTCCTGATGAAAATCTTCAACATCACTAGCTTACCTGAAAACCTGCACCAGAAGGACAGGGATGAGACATAATGTCTCAGTGAGCTCCTACCCTACCTACTGTTGGCAACCACAGGGAACCTAGGGTCGCCGTGCCTACCTCGGCAATCTTGGGGATACCTATGATCGCCAAGTCTTATCCTTACCCATAAAGGGCTACCCTGACTATTCCTACTAAACTGTGTAGTCATAAACTGGACTACATCCTGCTGAACTAGTGATCAAGGGAAACCTAGGATCACTGTCAGAGTCTGATACTGAATAGTCCTGAGATCTAGACTATATCTTGATACTGGGTGATCGAGGGGAATCTAGGATCACCGCCTGATAACTGATACCTGTCTGATAACTATTCTCTGCCTGATAACATAATAATATAATTAACTGATAAATGTCTTATGTTAGCTGTTAGCGTTGAACAAACAATATTATCTGGGTTCATTTTACGGAATGCCCCCGGGTGGAGTAACCCGAAGCACATTCCCCTGATAACCGGTGAAAATCCTATCATATCAGGCTAACACCGGACTCCTCTTGCCTAAGTGTGTGGTTATCCTCGCGGAAGATTCCTGCCCGTTCCAGCTGTATCCGGAACCCCCTGTGCTCTAACTGGCGAGAACACAGAAGACACACTATAACTCTGTGTGGTTATCCTCGCGGAAAGTTCCTGCCCGTTCCAGCAATGCTGAAAACCCCCTGTCCTCTCTAACTGGTCGAGAGCACAGAAGACACAAAGTTTATCCTGATTATTAATTATTATTCCTGTTGTATATAATATACATATTCTGATAAATAACCTGACTGAAATGTGTATATCTGATACACCATCTGTAACTATGCATATCTGATGCATTGTCTGAAACTGTGCATATCTGATGCACTCTTAAGTAAATCATTCTTATAATGCTTAACCTATAAAAGGTTCCCTAATTCTCGTCTTAAGTACTTGTGCGTACTTCTATACTTTCTATAACTTAGGCTTTGCGTGGACCATTCGTGTCCCACTGGCGTGAACAGCGAAGGCCACGGCTTAATCTACTAATTCTAGAACTCTTAACCTATAAAAGGTTCTTAACTTAGAGTATTAAATCTCTCTCATAATTCTCATTCTCTAAAGTATTGAATATCTAATACTTAACCTATAAAGGTTCTTGTCTTTGAGCTTTGAATCATTCTTAAGGATGAAACTTAAAACAATACATTCATAGCTTAAATAGCCTTATTCTTGCATCTCTAATGCCTTGTCCAATCCTTAATTCATCCATTCCTTAAATGTTGAAATCACCTTCCGGATATGTCAAGAATGGTGTTTTTTCTTAGAAATTTAAGTTCTCTTTGAAACGGTTACTAAAAACCTCGCCGAACGTGTATGCGGCACCCAGAACGAACCAGAACAGACCTGTGCTGTCTGCCTGATTTCGCTGAGCGACCCTGAGGCGAAGTGGAGGCGAAAATAGGCAGTGAAGGATTGCCAAACAGTAACTGCGATCGCCCCGAGTTCGCCGGGCGAAAATGACAGTTCAGAACTGGTTCAAAACATGATTTTCCACCATTTTTGACATATCTAAGCATATCCAGGCATCATACAATATAAGGAATGAATTTATAAGACAAATTGATAGTTTTAAACATGATTCATCAAGGAATTGACAAGCATATGAGATTGGGGCAAAATTTCTAAACTTAGCTCAAATCGTGAAATTAACTTAAACTTACTCAAGCGGGTTCTAAAACCCTGTGGAGCTCACCTTAAACCTCCTATTGGTGCTTGCTATCTCCGATTCTCAAAGCCTTGGCTTCACTCTACCACTTTCTCTTGAATCTCCTTATTCTTCCTTTTCTTTCTCTTGCTCTAACTTTCCAAATAAGCTTGCTTGCTAAAACTTCACAAGAATTGAATGAAACTTGGTGGGTGATGGCTAGGTGAAGGAGGGCGTGAGAGTGAGGGGAGGAGGGAGAGAAACCAGATTTGGAGGAGAGTGAGGGAAGAGAAGAGTGAAGAAAATATCTTCCCCCTTCTTTTTAAATAAACTCATCCTTCCCTTTATTTACGAAAATGCCATTGCTTGCTCTACAATCTTCTAACACCGATAACTGTTACTTCTAAGCGAGATATATATATATATACACTTGCCATATAATTAAATCCATTAACTGTCAAATTACCAAATTGTCCTTTGCTCAAAACATCTCTGATACATCGTCTCACTATTAATAAATATTCGAGTCCTAAGCGGGATATTACAATAAACATGATCATGCATCATACTGCCATTCATAGTTCCAAATCGAGTCTCATCCTTTGTTTCATCACAAAAGGTCAATGTGCCGCAGTCAAAAAAGTGGCCCGGCGCTTTCATTACAAACCGACTCGCGCCTACAATACTCATGCAAACAGAAGAGAGAAAATGGATGTGGTCGTGCAAACACAAGGAAGGATTGCCGCAATTGGGTCGTTTGTTGACATTCCATCAGTTACTCATGGGTCCAAGTAATGTGTTTTCGTTGTCTTGTCTTTTCAAAAAATCCTTTCGTTTCGCCCAATACAAAAGTGAAATCATGTAGGGCTCTACTTTTGTCTCAAGTTACCACTATCAATGAAAAATTGTCGTTTCTTTCGCGACTTTTATTTTTATTTTATTGCTTTTTCTGGAAAATGGTAACACAAAAACCCAAAAAATATTTTACTTTCAATCAATTTCAAAAGGTCTGCATTTTTCACTCATTTTCTCAAATCAATCAATCAATCAATCATATAAAAAGCTTTAAACACCAATAAACCCGTTGAACAATGTAACCCTATGTTCTCTCCCGACTTTGAGTTCCCTGTTTACGAAGCTGAAGAGGAGGAGGATGAAGGGATTCTCGAAAAGATCTTATCTGTCACTAGAATATAAAAAGAACATCTTTCAGCCTCATGAAGAAGCACTGGAAGCGATTAACTTGGGCACTACAGTATTCTTGATCAAATCCCAGATGAATGGTGCCATCAAGGCTGCAAAAAAAAAAACAAAGAAGAAAAAATACATCAAAAAGATAGTTTAGAAGATGGTAACCACCTACAGGGACTTGCATGAGATGTTACCGTATGCTTTACATGGATATCGTACTTCAGTGCGTACCTCAACAGGGGCAACCCCCTTTTCTTCAGTGTATGGCATGGGAAGCAGTACTCCCTGTGGAGGTTGAGATTCCATCAGTGAGGGTTCTAATTGTAACACCCATAATAAGATTGCCCTAGGATCTTATACGAGTATTAAAATTTCGTACTGGATGCATTAATTTACAATTTAAAGGTTCATACAAATATTACAACACACTGTAATATTACATCCAAAGTTAATACATTTCTCTTGTTACTTGTACATCAAGTATCACAACATAATAGTACATCCATATAATACAATAATCCAAACATATAACAACAGCACGATCAGTCCGTAGCCTTCTCCTTACCCTTGTTGCTTGCTGATTGCGATCCTGCCTGTGAACCTGCACCAGAAGGAATGGGATGAGACATAATGTCTCAGTGAGCTCTACCCAACCTACTGTTAGGCGACCACAGGGAACCTAGGGTCGCCATGCCTACCTTGGCAATTTAGGGGAAATCTAGAATCGCCACGTCTTAACCTGTCTATGACTTTAACTATAATCTATCTTTAACTGTGAACTTTCTATAACTGTAACTGTAACTATGAATCATAAAACAAATAAAGTGTTTTATGTTAGCTGTTAGCGTTGAACAAACAATTAATCTGAGTTCGTTTTACGGAGGGCACCCCGGGTGGAGCAACCCCGAGATACGTCTCCTATGAACGGTTGATAACTCCTATCATATCAGGCTATCACCGGACTCCCCTATGAAATTGCATGTGGATAACCCTCTCGGAGAGATCCCATCCGGCGTATCCCGGAGTCTGCTGAACATGCCTATGACTTTGAGTTATTATTATTCTTTGACTTTGATCTATGAGTGTATAAATACATATACATGACTATTACTTTGAACATATAAACATTCCCTGTAATTCTATAACCTGTAATCTATAATCTTGGCTTATCGTTATCATAAGCCTCCTACAATGTTGGAGAACCAACTCTTGTAATTCGTCTATAACTATGATGGATAATTCATACCAACTCTCATGCTCTTAAGCTTGTACATTCTTAATTGAATGTAGGGATTTCACTTCAAGAATTAATCCCATTACCAAGCCCTATACTCATCTATATAGCTTAGGAATACAAGTATACATCTCCTAATACCATGCCTATCCCTTATCCTTTCCCATTACCTAGCCAAAGCTCACGAAAAATTCATGCTGAAAGGTCCAATATCGTAGCACGATATGGATAAATCGTAGCACGATTTTATGCGAAACTTCATGGAAAAACAGGACATAAAATCGTAGCACGATGCCCATAAATCGGAGCACGATTTGGCTTCAGCAGCACTCATATTTCACTTCCTAGGCTAACCAAAACATCCCCAATCATCCATTAACTTGTGGGAATGGATTTTGCTATGACATATGAACAAGATATCACACACTAAAGCATGTATTCACAACCAATCAAGGGATTTAGGCATGGATCTATCAAAATACTCATAATTCTATAACTTTCAAACTTAAACAAAGTAGGGTTCTAAACCCTCTAAGAGCTCACCTCAAAAACAAGGATTGATTGCTAAGTTTTGAATCCAAACTCTAACTTCAAGCTCCAAAGTTTCTACTCAAAACCTCTTCTATTCTCTTGGCTTTTCCTTCTTATTCTTGCTCCAAAATTTCTCCAACACAAGCTTGCTTATCATACAAGAATTTAGGGAGAAGTTTGCTTCTTTAAGGGATGATGATTTGATGAAGAAGATTGTGGAAAGGATGGGGCGAAAATATGAGAGAAAGAAGAGCAAAAATTCTGTTTTTGCTTAAAAGAAAAATGAGTAGAAAACTCATTCCAAATTCATATATATCCAAAAGCCTTTTTCCTCTTAATTACTATTATGCCACTACTTAATTACCACTTTGCCATTGCTTGCATACGAAGTTTCTAACACGTTTAACTGATACTTTTAAACGGGATATTACACTCTACCCCCCTTAAAGAAATTTCGTCCTCGAAATTTAGAAATTACCTGTAAAAAGATGCGGGTAGCTCTCCATCATCTCTGATTCCAATTCCCATGTAGCTTCACCATAGGGAGAACCTTTCCATATAACTTTGACAATCGGAATCTCTTTGTTCCTCAATGCTTTAACATCACGTTCAACAATCCGTTCCGGTTCGGGTCGAAAAGTCAAATCCGATCTCAAGTCGATAGATTCCAACTCTACTGGTTGGTGAGGATCAGGAATGAACTTCCTTAACTGTGAAACATGGAAAACATCATGTAATCCTGACATCGCCGGTGGCAGAGCCAATTGATAAGCTGCTGGTCCGACTCGTTTAAGTATCTCAAATGGCCCAATAAATCTTGGACTCAATTTCTTTGTTCTGAAAACACCTCGTAGTCCCAACTTAGGGGTAACTTTCAGGAAAACATGATCTCCCACTTCAAACTCTAGAGGTCTTCGCCTCTTGTCCGCATAACTCTTCTGTCGACTTTGAGCAGTTTTTAATCTTATCCTGGATGGATTTAATCTTCAAAGTGGTTTCCTGGATAATCTCAGGTCCCAAAATACTTTTATCTCCAACTTCTGACCAACAAAGCGGTGTTCTACACCTCCTGCCATACAGTGCCTCATATGGCGCCATTCCGATGCTAGAATGGTAACTGTTATTATACGAAAATTCAATCAAAGGCAGATGGTGATTCCAATTTCCTCCATCCTCTAAAATGCATGCACGTAACATATCTTCCAATGTCTGAATAGTCCTCTCTGATTGCCCATCTGTTTGAGGATGATGAGACTACTCAACTTTAACCTTGTTCCCAAAGCCTTCTGAAAAGCCTTCCAAAAGTGAGAAGTGAAGATAGGATCTCTATCTGACACAATGCTGGTCGGAACACCATGTAGTTTCACAATCTCCGCTATGAACAATTCTGCGTACTGAGCCAGCCCTGTATAGTAGTCCTAACCGGTAAAAAGTGAGCGACTTTGTTAACCAGATCAACAACTACCCAAATTGAATCATGTCCCCTTTGAGGTCGAGGTAAACCCTGTCACAAAATCCATAGAGATTTCTTCCCATTTCCACTGAGGGATCTCCAAGGGTACAAGCATCCCTGCCGGCCCTCTGATGTTCAATTTTCACTTGTTGACAACAATACAACGTGATACAAACTCCGCAATATCAGTCTTCCATCCCTGGCCACCAATAATCTTTCTTTACAATCTTTGGTACATTTTAGTGGTACCCGGATGAATACTGAAAATACTCTTGTGTGCTTCTTCTAGAAATCAACCTCTTTAAACTAGCATCAATCGGGAACACAAACTCTACCTTCAAACAGCAGAATACCATCCGAAGCCCTTTGAAAATTCTGACTGACCAATCCTCCTCTGAAGATTCACATCTGATTCTTGAGCTTGCGCAATTCGAGACCGCAAATCACAAGTAACCTCTAATCTTTGTAACAAGACGCCATCATCCAATTCTGTAACACTGAGATTAAGATCTCGAAACTTCTCATACAAACACAGGTATGCATCAACACTTCTGCTTAATCAAAGATTTCCTGCTCAAGCGTCCGCAACTACATTCGCCTTTCCAGGTGTGATACTTTAACTCGAAATCAAAATCCTTTAAATATTCCATCCATCTTCTCTGTCTCATGTTCAGCTCCAGTTGATCAAACAAATACTTTAAACTCTTGTGGTCACTGAACAAGTCAAATTGTGCTCCATATAAATGGTGCCTCCACACTTTCAAAGCAAAACTATTGCCGCCAACTCAAGGTCATGAGTGGGGTAATTCTCCTCGTGAGATTTAAGCTGTCGAGAAGCATAAGCTATAACATTACCTTCTTGCATGAGCACACTGCCTAGTCCTTTAGAGGACGCATCACAATAAACCACATATCTCTTTCAGGGTCTGGTATTGCCAATACTGGAGCCTTGGATAATTTCTTCCTCAAAGTCCGGAAACTTTTCTCACAATCTTCGTCCCAGACGAAAGGCACATCTTTCCTTGTGAGGCGTGTCAATGGCAAAGCAATCTGTGAAAATCTCATAATAAATCTTCGGTAGTAACCTGCTAATCCGAGGAAACTCCGAACCTCTGTTACATTCGTTGGTCTGGCCCAATTAAGGACAGCTTCAACCTTTGATGAGTCAACTGACACTCCTCCTTTAGAAATAACATCCCAAAAACTGGATTTCCGATAACCAAAATTCACATTTGCTGAATTTTGCATATAACTGATTTTCTCTAAGGATGTCCAAAACAATCCTCAGATGTTGAGCATGTTCCTGTGAGTCCTTTGAGTAGATCAAAATATCATCTATGAAGATTACAACAAACTGATCCAGGTAAGGCTGGAATCTATTCATAATCCATGAACACTGCTGGAGCATTAGTCACCAACGGCATAACCAAAAATTCATAATGTCCGTAACGTGTCTGAACGCCGTCTTGGACACATCTGCTGATTTGATACGA